>CM064507.1:6725073-6750063 GCA_032716605.1 Paralithodes platypus | reverse complement strand
TTTTCTCGAAAAATATTTTCTGAGATTTTACACAAAGTGGAACTGGCCTTGTATAGTAGACACATAAAACGGGATTTAAAGCCCCTAATGTAGACACACAACGGGGCTTAAATCCCCCTAAAAACTAGGCTAGCTAAGATTGACTTGACCAAAATAATATTTTCTCGAAAAATATTTTCTATTTGAGATTTTACACAAAGTGAAAAGTAGAGATATAAAACGGGATTTAAATCCCCTACAACTAGGCTAGCTAAGACATAAGATGTAGGCTTAAATCCCCCTAAAAACTAGGCTAGCTAAGATTGACTTGACCAAAATAATATTTTCTCGAAAAATATTTTCTGAGATTTTACACAAAGTGAACTGGTCTTGTATAGTAGACACATAAAACGGGATTTAAAGCCCCTAAAACTAGGCTAGCTAAGACATAAGATGTAGACACACAACGGGGCTTAAATCCCCCTAAAAACTAGGCTAGCTAAGATTGACTTGACCAAAATAATATTTTCTCGAAAAATATTTTCTGAGATTTTACACAAAGTGAACTGGTCTTGTATAGTAGACACATAAAACGGGATTTAAAGCCCCTAAAACTAGGCTAGCTAAGACATAAGATGTAGACACACAACAGGGCTTAAATCCCCCTAAAAACTAGGCTAGCTAAGATTGACTTGACCAAAATAATATTTTCTCGAAAAATATTTTCTGAGATTTTACACAAAGTGAACTGGTCTTGTATAGTAGAGATATAAAACGGGATTTAAATCCCCTACAACTAGGCTAGCTAAGACATAAGATGTAGGCTTAAATCCCCCTAAAAACTAGGCTAGCTAAGATTGACTTGACCAAAATAATATTTTCTCGAAAAATATTTTCTGAGATTTTACACAAAGTGAACTGGCCTTGTAGACACATAAAACGGGATTTAAAGCCCCTAAAACTAGGCTAGCTAAGACATAAGATGTAGACACACAACGGGGCTTAAATCCCCCTAAAAACTAGGCTAGCTAAGATTGACTTGACCAAAATAATATTTTCTCGAAAAATATTTTCTGAGATTTTACACAAAGTGAACTGGTCTTGTATAGTAGACACATAAAACGGGATTTAAAGCCCCTAAAACTAGGCTAGTAGACACACAACGGGGCTTAAATCCCCCTAAAAACTAGGCTAGCTAAGATTGACTTGACCAAAATAATATTTTCTCGAAAAATATTTTCTGAGATTTTACACAAAGTGAACTGGTCTTGTATAGTAGACACATAAAACGGGATTTAAAGCCCCTAAAACTAGGCTAGCTAGGTCATAAGATGTAGACACACAACGGGGCTTAAATCCCCCTAAAAACTAGGCTAGCTAAGATTGACTTGACCAAAATAATATTTTCTCGAAAAATATTTTCTGAGATTTTACACAAAGTGAACTGGTCTTGTATAGTAGACACATAAAACGGGATTTAAAGCCCCTAAAACTAGGCTAGCTAAGACATAAGATGTAGACACACAACGGGGCTTAAATCCCCCTAAAAACTAGGCTAGCTAAGATTGACTTGACCAAATAATATTTTCTCGAAAAATATTTTCTGAGATTTTACACAAAGTGAACTGGTCTTGTATAGTAGACACATAAAACGGGATTTAAAGCCCCTAAAACTAGGCTAGCTAAGACATAAGATGTAGACACACAACGGGGCTTAAATCCCCCTAAAAACTAGGCTAGCTAAGATTGACTTGACCAAAATAATATTTTCTCGAAAAATATTTTCTGAGATTTTACACAAAGTGAACTGGTCTTGTATAGTAGACACATAAAACGGGATTTAAAGCCCCTAAAACTAGGCTAGCTAAGACATAAGATGTAGACACACAACGGGGCTTAAATCCCCCTAAAAACTAGGCTAGCTAAGATTGACTTGACCAAAATAATATTTTCTCGAAAAATATTTTCTGAGATTTTACACAAAGTGAACTGGTCTTGTATAGTAGACACATAAAACGGGATTTAAAGCCCCTAAAACTAGGCTAGCTAAGACATAAGATGTAGACACACAACGGGGCTTAAATCCCCCTAAAAACTAGGCTAGCTAAGATTGACTTGACCAAAATAATATTTTCTCGAAAAATATTTTCTGAGATTTTACACAAAGTGAACTGGTCTTGTATAGTAGACACATAAAACGGGATTTAAAGCCCCTAAAACTAGGCTAGCTAAGACATAAGATGTAGACACACAACGGGGCTTAAATCCCCCTAAAAACTAGGCTAGCTAAGATTGACTTGACCAAAATAATATTTTCTCGAAAAATATTTTCTGAGATTTTACACAAAGTGAACTGGTCTTGTATAGTAGACACATAAAACGGGATTTAAAGCCCCTAAAACTAGGCTAGCTAAGACATAAGATGTAGACACACAACGGGGCTTAAATCCCCCTAAAAACTAGGCTAGCTAAGATTGACTTGACCAAAATAATATTTTCTCGAAAAATATTTTCTGAGATTTTACACAAAGTGAACTGGTCTTGTATAGTAGACACATAAAACGGGATTTAAAGCCCCTAAAACTAGGCTAGCTAAGACATAAGATGTAGACACACAACGGGGCTTAAATCCCCCTAAAAACTAGGCTAGCTAAGATTGACTTGACCAAAATAATATTTTCTCGAAAAATATTTTCTGAGATTTTACACAAAGTGAACTGGTCTTGTATAGTAGACACATAAAACGGGATTTAAAGCCCCTAAAACTAGGCTAGCTAAGACATAAGATGTAGACACACAACGGGGCTTAAATCCCCCTAAAAACTAGGCTAGCTAAGATTGACTTGACCAAAATAATATTTTTTCGAAAATATTTTCTGAGATTTTACACAAAGTGAACTGGTCTTGTATAGTAGACACATAAAACGGGATTTAAAGCCCCTAAAACTAGGCTAGCTAAGACATAAGATGTAGACACACAACGGGGCTTAAATCCCCCTAAAAACTAGGCTAGCTAAGATTGACTTGACCAAAATAATATTTTCTCGAAAAATATTTTCTGAGATTTTACACAAAGTGAACTGGTCTTGTATAGTAGACACATAAAACGGGATTTAAAGCCCCTAAAACTAGGCTAGCTAAGACATAAGATGTAGACACACAACGGGGCTTAAATCCCCCTAAAAACTAGGCTAGCTAAGATTGACTTGACCAAAATAATATTTTCTCGAAAAATATTTTCTGAGATTTTACACAAAGTGGAACTGGCCTTGTATAGTAGACACATAAAACGGGATTTAAAGCCCCTAAAACTAGGCTAGCTAAGACATAAGATGTAGACACACAACGGGGCTTAAATCCCCCTAAAAACTAGGCTAGCTAAGATTGACTTGACCAAAATAATATTTTCTCGAAAAATATTTTCTGAGATTTTACACAAAGTGGAACTGGCCTTGTATAGTAGACACATAAAACGGGATTTAAAGCCCCTAATGTAGACACACAACGGGGCTTAAATCCCCCTAAAAACTAGGCTAGCTAAGATTGACTTGACCAAAATAATATTTTCTCGAAAAATATTTTCTGAGATTTTACACAAAGTGAACTGGTCTTGTATAGTAGACACATAAAACGGGATTTAAAGCCCCTAAAACTAGGCTAGCTAAGACATAAGATGTAGACACACAACGGGGCTTAAATCCCCCTAAAAACTAGGCTAGCTAAGATTGACTTGACCAAAATAATATTTTCTCGAAAAATATTTTCTGAGATTTTACACAAAGTGAACTGGTCTTGTATAGTAGACACATAAAACGGGATTTAAAGCCCCTAAAACTAGGCTAGCTAAGACATAAGATGTAGACACACAACGGGGCTTAAATCCCCCTAAAAACTAGGCTAGCTAAGATTGACTTGACCAAAATAATATTTTCTCGAAAAATATTTTCTGAGATTTTACACAAAGTGAACTGGTCTTGTATAGTAGACACATAAAACGGGATTTAAAGCCCCTAAAACTAGGCTAGCTAAGACATAAGATGTAGACACACACAACGGGGCTTAAATCCCCCTAAAAACTAGGCTAGCTAAGATTGACTTGACCAAAATAATATTTTCTCGAAAAATATTTTCTGAGATTTTACACAAAGTGAACTGGTCTTGTATAGTAGACACATAAAACGGGATTTAAAGCCCCTAAAACTAGGCTAGCTAAGACATAAGATGTAGACACACAACGGGGCTTAAATCCCCCTAAAAACTAGGCTAGCTAAGATTGACTTGACCAAAATAATATTTTCTCGAAAAATATTTTCTGAGATTTTACACAAAGTGAACTGGTCTTGTATAGTAGACACATAAAACGGGATTTAAAGCCCCTAAAACTAGGCTAGCTAAGACATAAGATGTAGACACACAACGGGGCTTAAATCCCCCTAAAAACTAGGCTAGCTAAGATTGACTTGACCAAAATAATATTTTCTCGAAAAATATTTTCTGAGATTTTACACAAAGTGAACTGGTCTTGTATAGTAGACACATAAAACGGGATTTAAAGCCCCTAAAACTAGGCTAGCTAAGACATAAGATGTAGACACACAACGGGGCTTAAATCCCCCTAAAAACTAGGCTAGCTAAGATTGACTTGACCAAAATAATATTTTCTCGAAAAATATTTTCTGAGATTTTACACAAAGTGAACTGGTCTTGTATAGTAGACACATAAAACGGGATTTAAAGCCCCTAAAACTAGGCTAGCTAAGACATAAGATGTAGACACACAACGGGGCTTAAATCCCCCTAAAAACTAGGCTAGCTAAGATTGACTTGACCAAAATAATATTTTCTCGAAAAATATTTTCTGAGATTTTACACAAAGTGAACTGGTCTTGTATAGTAGACACATAAAACGGGATTTAAAGCCCCTAAAACTAGGCTAGCTAAGACATAAGATGTAGACACACAACGGGGCTTAAATCCCCCTAAAAACTAGGCTAGCTAAGATTGACTTGACCAAAATAATATTTTCTCGAAAAATATTTTCTGAGATTTTACACAAAGTGAACTGGTCTTGTATAGTAGACACATAAAACGGGATTTAAAGCCCCTAAAACTAGGCTAGCTAAGACATAAGATGTAGACACACAACGGGGCTTAAATCCCCCTAAAAACTAGGCTAGCTAAGATTGACTTGACCAAAATAATATTTTCTCGAAAAATATTTTCTGAGATTTTACACAAAGTGAACTGGTCTTGTATAGTAGACACATAAAACGGGATTTAAAGCCCCTAAAACTAGGCTAGCTAAGACATAAGATGTAGACACACAACGGGGCTTAAATCCCCCTAAAAACTAGGCTAGCTAAGATTGACTTGACCAAAATAATATTTTCTCGAAAAATATTTTCTGAGATTTTACACAAAGTGAACTGGTCTTGTATAGTAGACACATAAAACGGGATTTAAAGCCCCTAAAACTAGGCTAGCTAAGACATAAGATGTAGACACACAACGGGGCTTAAATCCCCCTAAAAACTAGGCTAGCTAAGATTGACTTGACCAAAATAATATTTTCTCGAAAAATATTTTCTGAGATTTTACACAAAGTGAACTGGTCTTGTATAGTAGACACACATAAAACGGGATTTAAAGCCCCTAAAACTAGGCTAGCTAAGACATAAGATGTAGACACACAACGGGGCTTAAATCCCCCTAAAAACTAGGCTAGCTAAGATTGACTTGACCAAAATAATATTTTCTCGAAAAATATTTTCTGAGATTTTACACAAAGTGAACTGGTCTTGTATAGTAGACACATAAAACGGGATTTAAAGCCCCTAAAACTAGGCTAGCTAAGACATAAGATGTAGACACACAACGGGGCTTAAATCCCCCTAAAAACTAGGCTAGCTAAGATTGACTTGACCAAAATAATATTTTCTCGAAAAATATTTTCTGAGATTTTACACAAAGTGAACTGGTCTTGTATAGTAGACACATAAAACGGGATTTAAAGCCCCTAAAACTAGGCTAGCTAAGACATAAGATGTAGACACACAACGGGGCTTAAATCCCCCTAAAAACTAGGCTAGCTAAGATTGACTTGACCAAAATAATATTTTCTCGAAAAATATTTTCTGAGATTTTACACAAAGTGAACTGGTCTTGTATAGTAGACACATAAAACGGGATTTAAAGCCCCTAAAACTAGGCTAGCTAAGACATAAGATGTAGACACACAACGGGGCTTAAATCCCCCTAAAAACTAGGCTAGCTAAGATTGACTTGACCAAAATAATATTTTCTCGAAAAATATTTTCTGAGATTTTACACAAAGTGAACTGGTCTTGTATAGTAGACACATAAAACGGGATTTAAAGCCCCTAAAACTAGGCTAGCTAAGACATAAGATGTAGACACACAACGGGGCTTAAATCCCCCTAAAAACTAGGCTAGCTAAGATTGACTTGACCAAAATAATATTTTCTCGAAAAATATTTTCTGAGATTTTACACAAAGTGAACTGGTCTTGTATAGTAGACACATAAAACGGGATTTAAAGCCCCTAAAACTAGGCTAGCTAAGACATAAGATGTAGACACACAACGGGGCTTAAATCCCCCTAAAAACTAGGCTAGCTAAGATTGACTTGACCAAAATAATATTTTCTCGAAAAATATTTTCTGAGATTTTACACAAAGTGAACTGGCCTTGTATAGTAGACACATAAAACGGGATTTAAAGCCCCTAAAACTAGGCTAGCTAAGACATAAGATGTAGACACACAACGGGGCTTAAATCCCCCTAAAAACTAGGCTAGCTAAGATTGACTTGACCAAAAAAAAAAATTCTCGAAAAATATTTTCTGAGATTTTACACAAAGTGAACTGGCCTTGTATAGTAGACACATAAAACGGGATTTAAAGCCCCTAAAACTAGGCTAGCTAAGACATAAGATGTAGACACACAACGGGGCTTAAATCCCCCTAAAAACTAGGCTAGCTAAGATTGACTTGACCAAAATAATATTTTCTCGAAAAATATTTTCTGAGATTTTACACAAAGTGAACTGGTCTTGTATAGTAGACACATAAAACGGGATTTAAAGCCCCTAAAACTAGGCTAGCTAAGACATAAGATGTAGACACACAACGGGGCTTAAATCCCCCTAAAAACTAGGCTAGCTAAGATTGACTTGACCAAAATAATATTTTCTCGAAAAATATTTTCTGAGATTTTACACAAAGTGAACTGGTCTTGTATAGTAGACACATAAAACGGGATTTAAAGCCCCTAAAACTAGGCTAGCTAAGACATAAGATGTAGACACACAACGGGGCTTAAATCCCCCTAAAAACTAGGCTAGCTAAGATTGACTTGACCAAAATAATATTTTCTCGAAAAATATTTTCTGAGATTTTACACAAAGTGAACTGGTCTTGTATAGTAGACACATAAAACGGGATTTAAAGCCCCTAAAACTAGGCTAGCTAAGACATAAGATGTAGACACACAACGGGGCTTAAATCCCCCTAAAAACTAGGCTAGCTAAGATTGACTTGACCAAAATAATATTTTCTCGAAAAATATTTTCTGAGATTTTACACAAAGTGAACTGGTCTTGTATAGTAGACACATAAAACGGGATTTAAAGCCCTAAAACTAGGCTAGCTAAGACATAAGATGTAGACACACAACGGGGCTTAAATCCCCCTAAAAACTAGGCTAGCTAAGATTGACTTGACCAAAATAATATTTTCTCGAAAAATATTTTCTGAGATTTTACACAAAGTGAACTGGTCTTGTATAGTAGACACATAAAACGGGATTTAAAGCCCCTAAAACTAGGCTAGCTAAGACATAAGATGTAGACACACAACGGGGCTTAAATCCCCCTAAAAACTAGGCTAGCTAAGATTGACTTGACCAAAATAATATTTTCTCGAAAAATATTTTCTGAGATTTTACACAAAGTGAACTGGTCTTGTATAGTAGACACATAAAACGGGATTTAAAGCCCCTAAAACTAGGCTAGCTAAGACATAAGATGTAGACACACAACGGGGCTTAAATCCCCCTAAAAACTAGGCTAGCTAAGATTGACTTGACCAAAATAATATTTTCTCGAAAAATATTTTCTGAGATTTTACACAAAGTGAACTGGTCTTGTATAGTAGACACATAAAACGGGATTTAAAGCCCCTAAAACTAGGCTAGCTAAGACATAAGATGTAGACACACAACGGGGCTTAAATCCCCCTAAAAACTAGGCTAGCTAAGATTGACTTGACCAAAATAATATTTTCTCGAAAAATATTTTCTGAGATTTTACACAAAGTGAACTGGTCTTGTATAGTAGACACATAAAACGGGATTTAAAGCCCCTAAAACTAGGCTAGCTAAGACATAAGATGTAGACACACAACGGGGCTTAAATCCCCCTAAAAACTAGGCTAGCTAAGATTGACTTGACCAAAATAATATTTTCTCGAAAAATATTTTCTGAGATTTTACACAAAGTGAACTGGCCTTGTCTAGTAGACACATTAAACGGGATTTAAAGCCCCTAAAACTAGGCTAGCTAAGACATAAGATGTAGACACACAACGGGGCTTAAATCCCCCTAAAAACTAGGCTAGCTAAGATTGACTTGACCAAAATAATATTTTCTCGAAAAATATTTTCTGAGATTTTACACAAAGTGAACTGGTCTTGTATAGTAGACACATAAATGGGATTTAAAGCCCTAAACCCCACAACGGGGCTTAAATCCCCTAAAAACTAGGCTAGCTAAGATTGACTTGACCAAAATAATATTTTCTCGAAAAATATTTTCTGAGATTTTACACAAAGTGAACTGGTCTTGTATAGTAGACACATAAAACGGGATTTAAAGCCCCTAAAACTAGGCTAGCTAAGACATAAGATGTAGACACACAACGGGGCTTAAATCCCCCTAAAAACTAGGCTAGCTAAGATTGACTTGACCAAAATAATATTTTCTCGAAAAATATTTTCTGAGATTTTACACAAAGTGAACTGGTCTTGTATAGTAGACACAAAACGGGGATTTAAAGCCCCTAAAACTAGGCTAGCTAAGACATAAGATGTAGACACACAACGGGGCTTAAATCCCCCTAAAAACTAGGCTAGCTAAGATTGACTTGACCAAAATAATATTTTCTCGAAAAATATTTTCTGAGATTTTACACAAAGTGAACTGGTCTTGTCTAGTAGACACATTAAACGGGATTTAAAGCCCCTAAAACTAGGCTAGCTAAGACATAAGATGTAGACACACAACGGGGCTTAAATCCCCCTAAAAACTAGGCTAGCTAAGATTGACTTGACCAAAATAATATTTTCTCGAAAAATATTTTCTGAGATTTTACACAAAGTGAACTGGTCTTGTATAGTAGACACATAAAACGGGATTTAAAGCCCCTAAAACTAGGCTAGCTAAGACATAAGATGTAGACACACAACGGGGCTTAAATCCCCCTAAAAACTAGGCTAGCTAAGATTGACTTGACCAAAATAATATTTTCTCGAAAAATATTTTCTGAGATTTTACACAAAGTGAACTGGTCTTGTATAGTAGACACATAAACGGGATTTAAAGCCCCTAAAACTAGGCTAGCTAAGACATAAGATGTAGACACACAACGGGGCTTAAATCCCCCTAAAAACTAGGCTAGCTAAGATTGACTTGACCAAAATAATATTTTCTCGAAAAATATTTTCTGAGATTTTACACAAAGTGAACTGGCCTTGTCTAGTAGACACATTAAACGGGATTTAAAGCCCCTAAAACTAGGCTAGCTAAGACATAAGATGTAGACACACAACGGGGCTTAAATCCCCCTAAAAACTAGGCTAGCTAAGATTGACTTGACCAAAATAATATTTTCTCGAAAAATATTTTCTGAGATTTTACACAAAGTGGAACTGGCCTTGTCTAGTAGACACATTAAACGGGATTTAAAGCCCCTAAAACTAGGCTAGCTAAGACATAAGATGTAGACACACAACGGGGCTTAAATCCCCCTAAAAACTAGGCTAGCTAAGATTGACTTGACCAAAATAATATTTTCTCGAAAAATATTTTCTGAGATTTTACACAAAGTGAACTGGTCTTGTATAGTAGACACATAAAACGGGATTTAAAGCCCCTAAAACTAGGCTAGCTAAGACATAAGATGTAGACACACAACGGGGCTTAAATCCCCCTAAAAACTAGGCTAGCTAAGATTGACTTGACCAAAATAATATTTTCTCGAAAAATATTTTCTGAGATTTTACACAAAGTGAACTGGTCTTGTATAGTAGACACATAAAACGGGATTTAAAGCCCCTAAAACTAGGCTAGCTAAGACATAAGATGTAGACACACAACGGGGCTTAAATCCCCCTAAAAACTAGGCTAGCTAAGATTGACTTGACCAAAATAATATTTTCTCGAAAAATATTTTCTGAGATTTTACACAAAGTGAACTGGTCTTGTATAGTAGACATAAAACGGGATTTAAAGCCCCTAAAACTAGGCTAGCTAAGACATAAGATGTAGACACACAACGGGGCTTAAATCCCCCTAAAAACTAGGCTAGCTAAGATTGACTTGACCAAAATAATATTTTCTCGAAAAATATTTTCTGAGATTTTTCACAAAGTGGAACTGGCCTTGTCTAGTAGACACATAAAGCGGGATTTAAAGCCCCTAAAACTAGGCTAGCTAAGATATAAGATGTAGACACACAACGGGGCTTAAATCCCCCTAAAAACTAGGCTAGCTAAGATTGACTTGACCAAAATAATATTTTCTCGAAAAATATTTTCTGAGATTTTACACAAAGTGAACTGGTCTTGTATAGTAGACACATAAAATGGGATTTAAAGCCCACAACGGGGCTTAAATCCCCCTAAAAACTAGGCTAGCTAAGATTGACTTGACCAAAATAATATTTTCTCGAAAAATATTTTCTGAGATTTTACACAAAGTGAACTGGTCTTGTGTAGTAGACACAAAACGGGATTTAAAGCCCCTAAAACTAGGCTAGCTAAGACATAAGATGTAGACACACAACGGGGCTTAAATCCCCCTAAAAACTAGGCTAGCTAAGATTGACTTGACCAAAATAATATTTTCTCGAAAAATATTTTCTGAGATTTTACACAAAGTGAACTGGTCTTGTATAGTAGACACATAAAACGGGATTTAAAGCCCCTAAAACTAGGCTAGCTAAGACATAAGATGTAGACACACAACGGGGCTTAAATCCCCCTAAAAACTAGGCTAGCTAAGATTGACTTGACCAAAATAATATTTTCTCGAAAAATATTTTCTGAGATTTTACACAAAGTGAACTGGTCTTGTATAGTAGACACATAAAACGGGATTTAAAGCCCCTAAAACTAGGCTAGCTAAGACATAAGATGTAGACACACAACGGGGCTTAAATCCCCCTAAAAACTAGGCTAGCTAAGATTGACTTGACCAAAATAATATTTTCTCGAAAAATATTTTCTGAGATTTTACACAAAGTGAACTGGTCTTGTATAGTAGACACATAAAACGGGATTTAAAGCCCCTAAAACTAGGCTAGCTAAGACATAAGATGTAGACACACAACGGGGCTTAAATCCCCCTAAAAACTAGGCTAGCTAAGATTGACTTGACCAAAATAATATTTTCTCGAAAAATATTTTCTGAGATTTTACACAAAGTGAACTGGTCTTGTATAGTAGACACATAAAACGGGATTTAAAGCCCCTAAAACTAGGCTAGCTAAGACATAAGATGTAGACACACAACGGGGCTTAAATCCCCCTAAAAACTAGGCTAGCTAAGATTGACTTGACCAAAATAATATTTTCTCGAAAAATATTTTCTGAGATTTTACACAAAGTGAACTGGTCTTGTATAGTAGACACAAAATGGGATTTAAAGCCCTAAAACTAGGCTAGCTAAGACATAAGATGTAGACACACAACGGGGCTTAAATCCCCCTAAAAACTAGGCTAGCTAAGATTGACTTGACCAAAATAATATTTTCTCGAAAAATATTTTCTGAGATTTTACACAAAGTGAACTGGTCTTGTATAGTAGACACATAAAACGGGATTTAAAGCCCCTAAAACTAGGCTAGCTAAGACATAAGATGTAGACACACAACGGGGCTTAAATCCCCCTAAAAACTAGGCTAGCTAAGATTGACTTGACCAAAATAATATTTTCTCGAAAAATATTTTCTGAGATTTTACACAAAGTGAACTGGTCTTGTATAGTAGACACATAAAATGGGATTTAAAGCCCACAACGGGGCTTAAATCCCCCTAAAAACTAGGCTAGCTAAGATTGACTTGACCAAAATAATATTTTCTCGAAAAATATTTTCTGAGATTTTACACAAAGTGAACTGGTCTTGTATAGTAGACACATAAAACGGGATTTAAAGCCCCTAAAACTAGGCTAGCTAAGACATAAGATGTAGACACACAACGGGGCTTAAATCCCCCTAAAAACTAGGCTAGCTAAGATTGACTTGACCAAAATAATATTTTCTCGAAAAATATTTTCTGAGATTTTACACAAAGTGAACTGGTCTTGTATAGTAGGCACACAAAACGGGGATTTAAAGCCCCTAAAACTAGGCTAGCTAAGACATAAGATGTAGACACACAACGGGGCTTAAATCCCCCTAAAAACTAGGCTAGCTAAGATTGACTTGACCAAAATAATATTTTCTCGAAAAATATTTTCTGAGATTTTACACAAAGTGAACTGGCCTTGTATAGTAGACACATACAACGGAATTTAAAGCCCCCTAAAACTAGGCTAGCTATGACATAAGATGTAGACACACAACGGGGCTTAAATCCCCCTAAAATCTAGGCTAGCTAAGATTGACTTGACCAAAATAATATTTTCTCGAAAAATATTTTCTGAGATTTTACACAAAGTGAACTGGCCTTGTATAGTAGACACATAAAATGGGATTTAAAGCCCCTAAAACTAGGCTAGCTAAGACATAAGATGTAGACACACAACGGGGCTTAAATCCCCCTAAAAACTAGGCTAGCTAAGATTGACTTGACCAAAATAATATTTTCTCGAAAAATATTTTCTGAGATTTTACACAAAGTGAACTGGTCTTGTATAGTAGACACATAAAATGGGATTTAAAGCCCACAACGGGGTTTAATCCCCCTAAAAACTAGGCTAGCTAAGATTGACTTGACCAAAATAATATTTTCTCGAAAAATATTTTCTGAGATTTTACACAAAGTGAACTGGTCTTGTATAGTAGACACATAAAACGGGATTTAAAGCCCCTAAAACTAGGCTAGCTAAGACATAAGATGTAGACACACAACGGGGCTTAAATCCCCCTAAAAACTAGGCTAGCTAAGATTGACTTGACCAAAATAATATTTTCTCGAAAAATATTTTCTGAGATTTTACACAAAGTGAACTGGTCTTGTATAGTAGAGACACAAAATGGGATTTAAAGCCCCTAAAACTAGGCTAGCTAAGACATAAGATGTAGACACACAACGGGGCTTAAATCCCCCTAAAAACTAGGCTAGCTAAGATTGACTTGACCAAAATAATATTTTCTCGAAAAATATTTTCTGAGATTTTACACAAAGTGAACTGGTCTTGTATAGTAGACACATAAATGGGATTTAAAGCCCACAACGGGGCTTAAATCCCCCTAAAAACTAGGCTAGCTAAGATTGACTTGACCAAAATAATATTTTCTCGAAAAATATTTTCTGAGATTTTACACAAAGTGAACTGGTCTTGTATAGTAGACACATAAAACGGGATTTAAAGCCCCTAAAACTAGGCTAGCTAAGACATAAGATGTAGACACACAACGGGGCTTAAATCCCCCTAAAAACTAGGCTAGCTAAGATTGACTTGACCAAAATAATATTTTCTCGAAAAATATTTTCTGAGATTTTACACAAAGTGAACTGGTCTTGTATAGTAGACACATAAAACGGGATTTAAAGCCCCTAAAACTAGGCTAGCTAAGACATAAGATGTAGACACACAACGGGGCTTAAATCCCCCTAAAAACTAGGCTAGCTAAGATTGACTTGACCAAAATAATATTTTCTCGAAAAATATTTTCTGAGATTTTACACAAAGTGAACTGGTCTTGTATAGTAGACACATAAAACGGGATTTAAAGCCCCTAAAACTAGGCTAGCTAAGACATAAGATGTAGACACACAACGGGGCTTAAATCCCCCTAAAAACTAGGCTAGCTAAGATTGACTTGACCAAAATAATATTTTCTCGAAAAATATTTTCTGAGATTTTACACAAAGTGAACTGGTCTTGTATAGTAGACACATAAAGGGGATTTAAAGCCCCTAAAACTAGGCTAGCTAAGACATAAGATGTAGACACACAACGGGGCTTAAATCCCCCTAAAAACTAGGCTAGCTAAGATTGACTTGACCAAAATAATATTTTCTCGAAAAATATTTTCTGAGATTTTACACAAAGTGAACTGGTCTTGTATAGTAGACACATAAAACGGGATTTAAAGCCCCTAAAACTAGGCTAGCTAAGACATAAGATGTAGACACACAACGGGGCTTAAATCCCCCTAAAAACTAGGCTAGCTAAGATTGACTTGACCAAAATAATATTTTCTCGAAAAATATTTTCTGAGATTTTACACAAAGTGAACTGGTCTTGTATAGTAGACACATAAAACGGGATTTAAAGCCCCTAAAACTAGGCTAGCTAAGACATAAGATGTAGACACACAACGGGGCTTAAATCCCCCTAAAAACTAGGCTAGCTAAGATTGACTTGACCAAAATAATATTTTCTCGAAAAATATTTTCTGAGATTTTACACAAAGTGAACTGGTCTTGTATAGTAGACACATAAAACGGGATTTAAAGCCCCTAAAACTAGGCTAGCTAAGACATAAGATGTAGACACACAACGGGGCTTAAATCCCCCTAAAAACTAGGCTAGCTAAGATTGACTTGACCAAAATAATATTTTCTCAAAAAATATTTTCTGAGATTTTTCACAAAGTGGAACTGGCCTTGTCTAGTACACACATAAAGCGGATTTAAAGCCCCTAAAACTAGGCTAGCTAAGATATAAGATGTAGACACACAACGGGGCTTAAATCCCCCTAAAAACTAGGCTAGCTAAGATTGACTTGACCAAAATAATATTTTCTCGAAAAATATTTTCTGAGATTTTACACAAAGTGAACTGGTCTTGTATAGTAGACACATAAAATGGGATTTAAAGCCCACAACGGGGCTTAAATCCCCCTAAAAACTAGGCTAGCTAAGATTGACTTGACCAAAATAATATTTTCTCGAAAAATATTTTCTGAGATTTTACACAAAGTGAACTGGTCTTGTATAGTAGACACATAAAACGGGATTTAAAGCCCCTAAAACTAGGCTAGCTAAGACATAAGATGTAGACACACAACGGGGCTTAAATCCCCCTAAAAACTAGGCTAGCTAAGATTGACTTGACCAAAAAAAAAAATTCTCGAAAAATATTTTCTGAGATTTTACACAAAGTGAACTGGTCTTGTATAGTAGACACATAAAATGGGATTTAAAGCCCACAACGGGGCTTAAATCCCCCTAAAAACTAGGCTACCTAAGATTGACTTGACCAAAATAATATTTTCTCGAAAAAAAAAATCTGAGATTTTACACAAAGTGAACTGGTCTTGTATAGTAGACACATAAAACGGGATTTAAAGCCCCTAAAACTAGGCTAGCTAAGACATAAGATGTAGACACACAACGGGGCTTAAATCCCCCTAAAAACTAGGCTAGCTAAGATTGACTTGACCAAAATAATATTTTCTCGAAAAATATTTTCTGAGATTTTACACAAAGTGAACTGGTCTTGTATAGTAGAGACACAAAACGGGGATTTAAAGCCCCTAAAACTAGGCTAGCTAAGATTCAAGATGTAGACACACAACGGGGCTTAAATCCCCCTAAAAACTAGGCTAGCTAAGATTGACTTGACCAAAATAATATTTTCTCGAAAAATATTTTCTGAGATTTTACACAAAGTGAACTGGTCTTGTATAGTAGACACATAAAACGGGATTTAAAGCCCCTAAAACTAGGCTAGCTAAGACATAAGATGTAGACACACAACGGGCTTAAATCCCCCTAAAAACTAGGCTAGCTAAGATTGACTTGACCAAAATAATATTTTCTCGAAAAATATTTTCTGAGATTTTACACAAAGTGAACTGGTCTTGTATAGTAGACACATAAAATGGGATTTAAAGCCCACAACGGGGCTTAAATCCCCCTAAAAACTAGGCTAGCTAAGATTGACTTGACCCAAAATAATATTTTCTCGAAAAATATTTTCTGAGATTTTACACAAAGTGAACTGGTCTTGTATAGTAGACACATGAAACGGGATTTAAAGCCCCTAAAACTAGGCTAGCTAAGACATAAGATGTAGACACACAACGGGGCTTAAATCCCCCTAAAAACTAGGCTAGCTAAGATTGACTTGACCAAAATAATATTTTCTCGAAAAATATTTTCTGAGATTTTACACAAAGTGAACTGGTCTTGTATAGTAGACACATAAATATGATTTAAAGCCCACAACGGGGCTTAAATCCCCCTAAAAACTAGGCTAGCTAAGATTGACTTGACCAAAATAATATTTTCTCGAAAAATATTTTCTGAGATTTTACACAAAGTGAACTGGTCTTGTATAGTAGACACATAAAACGGGATTTAAAGCCCCTAAAACTAGGCTAGCTAAGACATAAGATGTAGACACACAACGGGGCTTAAATCCCCCTAAAAACTAGGCTAGCTAAGATTGACTTGACCAAAATAATATTTTCTCGAAAAATATTTTCTGAGATTTTACACAAAGTGAACTGGTCTTGTATAGTAGACACATAAAACGGGATTTAAAGCCCCTAAAACTAGGCTAGCTAAGACATAAGATGTAGACACACAACGGGGCTTAAATCCCCCTAAAAACTAGGCTAGCTAAGATTGACTTGACCAAAATAATATTTTCTCGAAAAATATTTTCTGAGATTTTACACAAAGTGAACTGGTCTTGTATAGTAGACACATAAAATGGGATTTAAAGCCCACAACGGGGCTTAAATCCCCCTAAAAACTAGGCTAGCTAAGATTGACTTGACCAAAATAATATTTTCTCGAAAAATATTTTCTGAGATTTTACACAAAGTGAACTGGTCTTGTATAGTAGACACATAAAACGGGATTTAAAGCCCCTAAAACTAGGCTAGCTAAGACATAAGATGTAGACACACAACGGGGCTTAAATCCCCCTAAAAACTAGGCTAGCTAAGATTGACTTGACCAAAATAATATTTTCTCGAAAAATATTTTCTGAGATTTTACACAAAGTGAACTGGTCTTGTATAGTAGAGACACAAAACGGGGATTTAAAGCCCCTAAAACTAGGCTAGCTAAGATTCAAGATGTAGACACACAACGGGGCTTAAATCCCCCTAAAAACTAGGCTAGCTAAGATTGACTTGACCAAAATAATATTTTCTCGAAAAATATTTTCTGAGATTTTACACAAAGTGAACTGGTCTTGTATAGTAGACACATAAAATGGGATTTAAAGCCCACAACGGGGCTTAAATCCCCCTAAAAACTAGGCTACCTAAGATTGACTTGACCAAAATAATATTTTCTCGAAAAATATTTTCTGAGATTTTACACAAAGTGAACTGGTCTTGTATAGTAGACACATAAAATGGGATTTAAAGCCCACAACGGGGCTTAAATCCCCCTAAAAACTAGGCTAGCTAAGATTGACTTGACCAAAATAATATTTTCTCGAAAAATATTTTCTGAGATTTTACACAAAGTGAACTGGTCTTGTATAGTAGACACATAAATGGGATTTAAAGCCCCTAAAACTAGGCTAGCTAAGACATAAGATGTAGACACACAACGGGGCTTAAATCCCCCTAAAAACTAGGCTAGCTAAGATTGACTTGACCAAAATAATATTTTCTCGAAAAATATTTTCTGAGATTTTACACAAAGTGAACTGGTCTTGTATAGTAGAGACACATAAAACGGGATTTAAAGCCCCTAAAACTAGGCTAGCTAAGACATAAGATGTAGACACACAACGGGGCTTAAATCCCCCTAAAAACTAGGCTAGCTAAGATTGACTTGACCAAAATAAAATTTTCTCGAAAAATATTTTCTGAGATTTTACACAAAGTGAACTGGTCTTGTATAGTAGACACATAAAACGGGATTTAAAGCCCCTAAAACTAGGCTAGCTAAGACATAAGATGTAGACACACAACGGGGCTTAAATCCCCCTAAAAACTAGGCTAGCTAAGATTGACTTGACCAAAATAATATTTTCTCGAAAAATATTTTCTGAGATTTTACACAAAGTGAACTGGTCTTGTATAGTAGACACATAAAACGGGATTTAAAGCCCCTAAAACTAGGCTAGCTAAGACATAAGATGTAGACACACAACGGGGTTTAATCCCCCTAAAAACTAGGCTAGCTAAGATTGACTTGACCAAAATAATATTTTCTCGAAAAATATTTTCTGAGATTTTACACAAAGTGAACTGGTCTTGTATAGTAGACACATAAAATGGGATTTAAAGCCCACAACGGGGCTTAAATCCCCCTAAAAACTAGGCTACCTAAGATTGACTTGACCAAAATAATATTTTCTCGAAAAATATTTTCTGAGATTTTACACAAAGTGAACTGGTCTTGTATAGTAGACACATAAAACGGGATTTAAAGCCCCTAAAACTAGGCTAGCTAAGACATAAGATGTAGACACACAACGGGGCTTAAATCCCCCTAAAAACTAGGCTAGCTAAGATTGACTTGACCAAAATAATATTTTCTCGAAAAATATTTTCTGAGATTTTACACAAAGTGAACTGGTCTTGTATAGTAGACACAAAACGGGATTTAAAGCCCCTAAAACTAGGCTAGCTAAGACATAAGATGTAGACACACAACGGGGCTTAAATCCCCCTAAAAACTAGGCTAGCTAAGATTGACTTGACCAAAATAATATTTTCTCGAAAAATATTTTCTGAGATTTTACACAAAGTGAACTGGTCTTGTATAGTAGACACATAAAACGGGATTTAAAGCCCCTAAAACTAGGCTAGCTAAGACATAAGATGTAGACACACAACGGGGCTTAAATCCCCCTAAAAACTAGGCTAGCTAAGATTGACTTGACCAAAATAATATTTTCTCGAAAAATATTTTCTGAGATTTTACACAAAGTGAACTGGTCTTGTATAGTAGACACATAAAACGGGATTTAAAGCCCCTAAAACTAGGCTAGCTAAGACATAAGATGTAGACACACAACGGGGCTTAAATCCCCCTAAAAACTAGGCTAGCTAAGATTGACTTGACCAAAATAATATTTTCTCGAAAAATATTTTCTGAGATTTTACACAAAGTGAACTGGTCTTGTATAGTAGAGACACAAAACGGGATTTAAAGCCCCTAAAACTAGGCTAGCTAAGACATAAGATGTAGACACACAACGGGGCTTAAATCCCCCTAAAAACTAGGCTAGCTAAGATTGACTTGACCAAAATAATATTTTCTCGAAAAATATTTTCTGAGATTTTACACAAAGTGAACTGGTCTTGTATAGTAGACACAAAAAGGGGGTTAAAAACCCCCAAAAACTAGGCTAGTTAAGACAAGATGTAGACACACAACGGGGCTTAAATCCCCCTAAAAACTAGGCTAGCTAAGATTGACTTGACCAAAATAATATTTTCTCGAAAAATATTTTCTGAGATTTTACACAAAGTGAACTGGTCTTGTATAGTAGACACATAAAATGGGATTTAAAGCCCACAACGGGGCTTAAATCCCCCTAAAAACTAGGCTACCTAAGATTGACTTGACCAAAATAATATTTTCTCGAAAAATATTTTCTGAGATTTTACACAAAGTGAACTGGTCTTGTGTAGTAGAGACACAAAACGGGATTTAAAGCCCCTAAAACTAGGCTAACTAAGACATAAGATGTAGACACACAACGGGGCTTAAATCCCCCTAAAAACTAGGCTAGCTAAGATTGACTTGACCAAAATAATATTTTCTCGAAAAATATTTTCTGAGATTTTACACAAAGTGAACTGGTCTTGTATAGTAGAGACACAAAACGGGATTTAAAGCCCCTAAAACTAGGCTAGCTAAGACATAAGATGTAGACACACAACGGGGCTTAAATCCCCCTAAAAACTAGGCTAGCTAAGATTGACTTGACCAAAATAATATTTTCTCGAAAAATATTTTCTGAGATTTTACACAAAGTGAACTGGTCTTGTATAGTAGACACATAAAATGGGATTTAAAGCCCACAACGGGGCTTAAATCCCCCTAAAAACTAGGCTAGCTAAGATTGACTTGACCAAAATAATATTTTCTCGAAAAATATTTTCTGAGATTTTACACAAAGTGAACTGGTCTTGTATAGTAGACACATAAATGGGATTTAAAGCCCACAACGGGGCTTAAATCCCCCTAAAAACTAGGCTAGCTAAGATTGACTTGACCAAATAATATTTTCTCGAAAAATATTTTCTGAGATTTTACACAAAGTGAACTGGTCTTGTATAGTAGACACATAAAACGGGATTTAAAGCCCCTAAAACTAGGCTAGCTAAGACATAAGATGTAGACACACAACGGGGCTTAAATCCCCCTAAAAACTAGGCTAGCTAAGATTGACTTGACCAAAATAATATTTTCTCGAAAAATATTTTCTGAGATTTTACACAAAGTGAACTGGTCTTGTATAGTAGACACATAAAACGGGATTTAAAGCCCCTAAAACTAGGCTAGCTAAGACATAAGATGTAGACACACAACGGGGCTTAAATCCCCCTAAAAACTAGGCTAGCTAAGATTGACTTGACCAAAATAATATTTTCTCGAAAAATATTTTCTGAGATTTTACACAAAGTGAACTGGTCTTGTATAGTAGACACATAAAACGGGATTTAAAGCCCCTAAAACTAGGCTAGCTAAGACATAAGATGTAGACACACAACGGGGCTTAAATCCCCCTAAAAACTAGGCTAGCTAAGATTGACTTGACCAAAATAATATTTTCTCGAAAAATATTTTCTGAGATTTTACACAAAGTGAACTGGTCTTGTATAGTTGACACACAAAGCGGGGATTTAAAGCCCCTAAAACTAGGCTAGCTAAGACATAAGATGTAGACACACAACGGGGCTTAAATCCCCCTAAAAACTAGGCTAGCTAAGATTGACTTGACCAAAATAATATTTTCTCGAAAAATATTTTCTGAGATTTTACACAAAGTGAACTGGTCTTGTATAGTAGACACATAAAACGGGATTTAAAGCCCCTAAAACTAGGCTAGCTAAGACATAAGATGTAGACACACAACGGGGCTTAAATCCCCCTAAAAACTAGGCTAGCTAAGATTGACTTGACCAAAATAATATTTTCTCGAAAAATATTTTCTGAGATTTTACACAAAGTGAACTTGTCTTGTATAGTAGACACATAAAACGGGGATTTAAAGCCCCTAAAACTAGGCTAGCTAAGACATAAGATGTAGACACACAACGGGGCTTAAATCCCCCTAAAAACTAGGCTAGCTAAGATTGACTTGACCAAAATAATATTTTCTCGAAAAATATTTTCTGAGATTTTACACAAAGTGAACTGGTCTTGTATAGTAGACACATAAATGGGATTTAAAGCAAACAACGGGGCTTAAATCCCCCTAAAAACTAGGCTAGCTAAGATTGACTTGACCAAAATAATATTTTCTCGAAAAATATTTTCTGAGATTTTACACAAAGTGAACTGGTCTTGTATAGTAGACACATAAAACGGGATTTAAAGCCCCTAAAACTAGGCTAGCTAAGACATAAGATGTAGACACACAACGGGGCTTAAATCCCCCTAAAAACTAGGCTAGCTAAGATTGACTTGACCAAAATAATATTTTCTCGAAAAATATTTTCTGAGATTTTACACAAAGTGAACTGGTCTTGTATAGTAGACACATAAAATGGGATTTAAAGCCCACAACGGGGCTTAAATCCCCCTAAAAACTAGGCTAGCTAAGATTGACTTGACCAAAATAATATTTTCTCGAAAAATATTTTCTGAGATTTTACACAAAGTGAACTGGTCTTGTATAGTAGACACATAAAACGGGATTTAAAGCCCCTAAAACTAGGCTAGCTAAGACATAAGATGTAGACACACAACGGGGCTTAAATCCCCCTAAAAACTAGGCTAGCTAAGATTGACTTGACCAAAATAATATTTTCT
This sequence comes from Paralithodes platypus, assembly GCA_032716605.1. Lineage (NCBI taxonomy): Eukaryota > Metazoa > Arthropoda > Malacostraca > Decapoda > Lithodidae > Paralithodes > Paralithodes platypus. The sequence continues at coordinate 6,727,710 of CM064507.1, read as the reverse complement.
CGAAAAATATTTTCTGAGATTTTACACAAAGTGAACTGGTCTTGTATAGTAGAGACACAAAACGGGGATTTAAAGCCCCTAAAACTAGGCTAGCTAAGACATAAGATGTAGACACACAACGGGGCTTAAATCCCCCTAAAAACTAGGCTAGCTAAGATTGACTTGACCAAAATAATATTTTCTCGAAAAATATTTTCTGAGATTTTACACAAAGTGAACTGGTCTTGTATAGTAGACACATAAAACGGGATTTAAAGCCCCTAAAACTAGGCTAGCTAAGACATAAGATGTAGACACACAACGGGGCTTAAATCCCCCTAAAAACTAGGCTAGCTAAGATTGACTTGACCAAAATAATATTTTCTCGAAAAATATTTTCTGAGATTTTACACAAAGTGAACTGGTCTTGTATAGTAGACACACAAAACGGGGATTTAAAACCCATAAAACTAGGCTAGCTAAGACATAAGATGTAGACACACAACGGGGCTTAAATCCCCCTAAAAACTAGGCTAGCTAAGATTGACTTGACCAAAATAATATTTTCTCGAAAAATATTTTCTGAGATTTTACACAAAGTGAACTGGTCTTGTATAGTAGACACATTAAATGGGATTTAACCCTGCTCAGGCATATTGGCCCCATATGGGACAAAAAATATGCGTAAAACAGGTTTTTCGTGAATATTTCACGGCCGGAAGCCGATGGCAAGAAATTTTGAAGACGAGCAGTCAGTCCGCATCGTCCTACAACTGGGAGAGGGTGTGAGCCGCCGCTCTCACTCCTCCCCTTTCCTGTACCAACCTGTCCGGTCACCATATGGGGTCCATAATCCCAAATGTGTACTACAAATTTCCCCTTCCTATCAAACTTTTGTTTAGCCCAATGGTTCTGCCTTGTTGTCACCCATGACCCTCAGCCATACCCTCCACAGCCCTGCAACCAAATTAATCCAGCTTATGACAATGTATGAGATATGCCTCACTTTTGTTGACCCTTTTTTTCACTATTTTTTTTTTATATATGACTTAATATTTACAGTAGTGTAATTTGCTCTTAACATAATATTAAGCATTAATTGTAGTTTCTTTTGTTAACAAGAAATTTAAAATCCATCAACCATTTTTCGGGTGAGAGCCGTTTAAAGTGCCGGTCCCCATATGGGGCCACATTGTTAATTTCGTTAGACTTCTGGAACATTACCTGAGCAGTGTTAAAGCCCACAACGGGGCTTAAATCCCCCTAAAAACTAGGCTAGCTAAGATTGACTTGACCAAAATAATATTTTCTCGAAAAATATTTTCTGAGATTTTACACAAAGTGAACTGGTCTTGTATAGTAGACACATGAAATGGGATTTAAAGCCCACAACGGGGCTTAAATTCCCCTAAAAACTAGGCTAACTAAGATTGAGGACCAAAATAATATTTTCTCGAAAAATATTTTCTGACATTTTACACAAAGTGAACTGGTCTTGTATAGTAGACACATAAAATGGGATTTAAAGCCCCTAAAACTAGGCTAGCTAAGACATAAGATGTAGACACACAACGGGGCTTAAATCCCCCTAAAAACTAGGCTAGCTAAGATTGACTTGACCAAAATAATATTTTCTCGAAAACAAAATTCTGAGATTTTACACAAAGTGAACTGGTCTTGTATAGTAGAGACACAAAATGGGATTTAAAGCCCCTAAAACTAGGCTAGCTAAGACATAAGATGTAGACACACAACGGGGCTTAAATCCCCCTAAAAACTAGGCTAGCTAAGATTGACTTGACCAAAATAATATTTTCTCGAAAAATATTTTCTGAGATTTTACAAAGTGAACTGGTCTTGTATAGTAGAGACACAAAATGGGATTTAAAGACCCTAAAACTAGGCTAGCTAAGACATAAGATGTAGACACACAACGGGGCTTAAATCCCCCTAAAAACTAGGCTAGCTAAGATTGACTTGACCAAAATAATATTTTCTCAAAAAATATTTTCTTAGATTTTACACAAAGTGAACTGGTCTTGTATAGTAGAGAAACAAAACGGGATTTGAAGCCCCTAAAACTAGGCTAGCTAAGACATAAGATGTAGACACACAACGGGGCTTAAATCGCCCTAAAAACTAGGCTAGCTAAGATTGACTTGACCAAAATAATATTTTCTCGAAAAATATTTTCTGAGATTTTACACAAAGTGAACTGGTCTTGTATAGTAGAGACAGAAAACGGGATTTAAAGCCCCTAAAACTAGGCTAGCTAAGACATAAGATGTAGACACACAACGGGGCTTAAATCCCCCTAAAAACTAGGCTAGCTAAGATTGACTTGACCAAAATAATATATTATCAACAAATATTTTCTGAGATTTTACACAAAGTGAACTGGTCTTGTATAGTTGACACACAAAACGGGGATTTAAAGCTCCTAAAACTAGGCTAGCTAAGACATAAGATGTAGACACACAACGGGGCTTAAATCCCCCTAAAAACTAGGCTAGCTAAGATTGACTTGACCAAAATAATATTTTCTCGAAAAATATTTTCTGAGATTTTACACAAAGTGAACTGGTCTTGTATAGTAGACACACAAAACGGGGATTTAAAACCCATAAAACTAGGCTAGCTAAGACATAAGATGTAGAC
>CM064507.1:6525377-6724973 GCA_032716605.1 Paralithodes platypus | reverse complement strand
TGAACAGAGAGGGTAAACTAAGATCAAATACATGGCCCACCGAAACGGCAATAACATACCCTCATTGTTCCCTGATTAAAGAGCGCTGTAATGAATATTCTCATATTCAAAATATGCTATAGGTGTTAGGGGTGCAATAGCCTGCGATGAGTTTTCTGCTCAACAGGTGTCGATGTGTATGTGTAAGTGTGAGAGTACGAGTGTAGGGGGTGTGAGGCAGGGAAGCACGATGGAACACGGTGTGGCTGCAGGGATGGGGTCGTTTCGGGCTATGAGTGAGCACCGTGACCTCATGTGAAGGCAAGTTGGCAGGTGCTCGTTGTACTCTACGTGCTTCACATGTCTCACTCCCTAGAATGGCACAAGACCTTCACGGGCTGCACTGTTCATGTTAAAGCGGTGAATGCTAAGGCTCTCAGCCTATGCCCGAGCGGAAGTAGTTGGGAATATAGAGGAAAAAATAAAAAATAAAAAAATAAAATAAAAACCATTGTCCTACGGAAAAACAGAGACTGATTTACTTATTATGTCTACAGCCATCAGCTGTTATATCTCCTCCCTTGTGTGTTATCATAATGGTATCTGTTTGGATTTGCTCCCCACTCTGTACATAACTGTTGACCCAATCGTTTTATTAACTGACTGTTCTTACTAACTTTGAAGGTGACGTCCCCACATAATAAGCAATTTTGATTACCTTGCGTCTTATTAAAACTAATGTTATCTACTAGGCTGTTTTAATCGTTGTATATTACGAGCATTATATATTAAACTCGCTAATATATCATAAAAAACTAATAAGTAGCTAAACACCACACTATAGATAATGAAAGGATATAAATAACCGAAGATAGTGGCAAAAATACATGGACAGAGCAAAACAGGATCGGTGTCAGTGATAGAAGAGTGGGTGATCGACCGGAGGGGCGAGGAGAGACAAGAGAAAGGCAGGAGTAAAAATCACAAACAAAAAGGGTTTGGAAAACACAGGAAAAAACACAATTTTAGTGTGTGCACTGAATTTTACTGTTTTGGAATTTGATTTCCATCCGAGGGAGGCAGGGGTTAATATATCATTATTTAAAGTAAGAGCAACACATAACAAGCAAGACATATTAAACAAAAATATGAATATATTGTTCTACACATAGGTAAAATGTTAGTGGTATAAAATCAAATATATATATATAAACATGTTGTGGCACCTTTGACACACCAAGAACATATTATATATATATATATGATATTATATATATATAATATTTATTATATATATATCTATATCTAGTTAGTTCCATATGTATATACATATTTACTATATATAGTATAATTAAATGAATAATTAATAAATTTAAGATAAACAGAATGAGGCTTGTATAATCGACAGATGGCCCTGCACATTGACTATAGACCGACATGCATAAATACGTTAGAGCGAGTATAGCGAGCCTAAACAAATAAAGATACCGATCTAGTAGATAACTGTACCCGATAGGTATCATAGGTATTTGTATATATACACGTATCTTTTAATTTAGGTCAAGTATGTATAGTATATATGTTTATGTTTAAATACCAGCTCCAAGTGTATATGAGCACGGATAAAGTGATGACACAACAATAATTGGTGATTTGTTTGTCTGAAATGAGGAAATTGTAGACAGTCAGATACATAGCCTTAAACATGGTAAATGTAACCATTAGATTAAACAAATTATAAATGATTAAAGTGGTCTAGATACTTGCAAGATATAATGTTGAAATAATATTTACATAAATAAATGGAAGTAAATAGATATAATATTATTGAAATCAAACCCTGGTACTGAACACAGGTCTGTGGTGTATAAGGACAAGACAAGTGAAAAGATTTACATGCACACATAATGAAAGTGTATCGGTTGAAACACGAACATACTGTTGACTAATTTAGTAACAACTCCCGAATCAGTTAGTTGGCAAGTAGAATGAATATGCAAGAAGAAATGGTATTTTGGAGAGATGGAAACTAATAAGAGTAAATGATTTACTTAAAGCTAACATAAAGGTGCATATAAACATATACAAGACACTATCAAAACGCAATATGGGAATAGGGATGATATATGCCATAATCCTATACTGTAGATAACAAAATATGTATTTTTTTTCTAGAATATACCATGCTGTCATAAAACCATAGTCATGTTCATGGGAAGAAAAAATACAAACGTAATTATGATGCACCTACGAACTATTGATTGTCTTTATATGACAATGTAGAACATAACTGCAATTCTACATTATATGTATACAATACAAGTAAACAATGCAATATTATAATTGTACAGTCGAGGTTACTAAGTGTTGTCAGATATTTCACAAAGTTTCGGACACTGACTAATACTCTGAGGGATAAGCATTTTTCCCAGTAACTATAAAGATACCAATAACACTTCTTGAGCGAAAACCACTGGAATCTATGACAACACTTACAACACTTGTACACTCGCCTGCCCATTCGTGTCAAATTCAATTAGGTCATAGTTTATAATTTAGTTGAGAAGAGAGCGTATTTAAAGAGGACATCGAAACCAATAATAATTAATTAGAAGTAACACAGAAGGATAAATCAACACTAAACGGTCAGCTGTAATATGCAAGTGCAATAAAAAGAACAGTAGCATTTGTGTTAATGGTCATTACGCAAACAAATGCAATAAATACAAGAAATATGCATCATATAGGAACAGAGGAAATTTAACTTTACACAGAGAGGTCGAATACAACAAACAATCAAAGCAATAAGGCTTCCCAATTACATTTCGTCCAAGTTAATAGACCATCCGCCGGGAACTGGGGGGTCCCCTGACACCGAAGGTTGAGCTAAAAAGGGGTTCTCTGGTAACACAGGTACCCAAGAGCAGTCAGTACCATAGAGGAGGGGCATGGGGCCCTTCCTCAGAGATGCCTTATCTAAAGGGGGTGGGGGACATCAGCAAAAACCCTTAAGGTGGACATAGCTAGCGTTGCCGGCACTGTAGTGCTTGGAGACGCGGCTACCACCGGGGTTGGACAAGAAGGAAAAAATTCTGGAGGATCAAGGGGCCTGACAACAGAAGTGCTAGGGGGCGCAGCTGAGATATTGACCGGGGGATCCGAAGAGGCAGGGATTTGATAATGTTGCATAACTTTATGCAATAACTCACTTATCTGATCAGAAGTCATCCATTTACTGTGGGAGTCTTTAGATGAGTGGGAACTAGCCTCAGATATACGCCATTGCACTTCTAACACATGAGGCATACACCTTTCCCTTCAGGGGGAGAGGCATTCTTTTCATGGTCAGGATTGGCATCAGTTCTCTGAACTTCACCCAGCCACACCTCCTTCTAGCAACAGTGGCGGCCCCGGCCCCTTCTCTGCGGGTGGCCGCGCCGAGGCTGCCACTTTTGCTAGAATTAGGTGTGGCTGGGGGAAGTCCAGAGAACTGATGCCAATCCTGACCATGAAAAGAATGCCTCTCCCCCTGAAGGGCACGGTGTCTGCCTCATGTGTTAGTAGGGCAATGACGTCTGCCTCAGAAACATGGGCCGTCAAAGGACAGGCTGTCAACAGAATGGAGCGTCTGCGATGAGAATGGTGAGATGGATGTTTGGGGCCAGGCTCCAGGATACAATAAACAAATGGTGAGCTGAGGAGACGTTTAGGTATAAAGAGTATTAGCGAGGTGCTGTTGTACAAGTAGACTGGGAGGGTCTGGACATGTGGAGAGAATGGATGAACAAATGGGGTGAAAAAATGCAGGCCTGTGATTGTGGAGGGAGCTGCACAAAGGAGTGGACCGAGGCAGACCTGGGATCGTACTATACGTGCCGATCTCAAATCCAAGAACTTGACAAGTGAAGCAGCCCTTGTGTGACCTGTTCGAGCCTTTGAAGGGAGAGGCCGTATGGATTTTTCTCTCCGTGGTGAACAGCAAGTTAGTGAGGGAAGGGGTGGTGATGGAATTGTGAAATATACAACAGGGTGAGTGGGAAATTACGGTGATTTGATATTGGGTGAAACTCTGGAGTTCTATCTAACCAAAATCAAACAACATGTGAAAGAAGAGACGGAAAATTGAAGAGTGCTGTGCCAGGCAGCGAGGGAGGCGTACGGACGAGGGGCAAGCCGATGCCAGGCAAAATACCCTCCACCCTTGACTGTCTCCAGCCAACACCACTCACCCTAGGGAGTGCCCCCACCCACATCCCATCTGTCATCGCGCCAGTGCATGGAGAAGCTGGTCGTGTGAAAGTGGACCGAAATATTCTGCATGGCGCTAATGCTGAGAGGACGACTGCAGCAGGGGGAAGTATGCAGGAGAGAGACAGCGAAGTACAGCAGAGGCGAAAAGGCGGAGTAAGGGAATAGAGGAAGGAGCCATAAACCTCGCTGACCACAACACTCCCCCCCCCCCCCCCCCTCTCTACCTCTCCTCCCCTCGCTTAAAGTAATATGATACCTGACAGTATAAAAGCAAAACAAAAGTGTATTTAAGTATGGTTCTTATCTAAATCCATGGGGGAGATTTGTATTGAAAACAAAATGTCAGTGGTAGTTTTTGATGCAATGCAGCTTAAAAATAAATGTGTGTTTATGTAAGAGTAGTAGTAGCTACTGTATAATAGAGAGAGAGAGAAACACAGTGACAACAAGTATTCAACCCTCCCTCCTCCCCCACCCCCATCCTTACCCACACATTCACTTCCCTCTCCTCTCCTTCCCTCTTCCCTCCTTCCCTCTTCCTTCCACTTTCCTCAATGTCCCTCATGCTAATAATTTACATGAGTAACATGATGTAATATTTTGTACATATTTTTGACTTGAAAATAATTAAATCTTAGGACATAATTGGCTGGTTTCCATTTAAAGTTAGGCATATTTAGAATGTAAAGCGGCTCAAATTGCCAAGGTTTCTTTAGCTTTGTATAGAGTCATTTAGCTTTGAGGAAACAGGCCGATCATATTAGGTAAGGTTATATATGATTTATGGCCGAGTCATGAAATCAGACGTGAAGTGGTAAATTTCATGTGAGAGTTCTCTCTAACGAACTAGTAACTAAGTATACTATTTAAAATAAGGTATAATTCGCTGATATATTATGTGCATACTGATAACCAGGACCTTTTTCTCAAACTAATAGTAGATTTCTAACATCCTTCTTTAATCCTTAGCACTATTTTGACACTTGTCTTTTTAATCATTTTACTCTCTTAATTAGTGTATTTCCTTTCTCACTACAATAATCGTGTTGTAGTATATATATATATATATATATATATATATATATATATATATATAATATATATATATATATATATATCCCCCCCCCCCCGTGTTTATTCTTTGTGCATATTTTTAAACACTACTTTTATTTTACTTTATTTTTCTATTTTCTTTTGCACCCACTGTCTTGTAATATAGCCTGATCTTCTGTAGCCTTGCATCATACTAGGTGAGTTAAATAACTTATCTTACTCTTTCTATCTCTAACGCTACTCATAGGCTGTTTACATTTTCACCTTTATCGGGCAGAGGCTCGTCCCTTAGGAAGAAATGATAGATAGACTCAGTATTAGGGAATAGGTAGGAAATTATGATAATAAGACAAGATGATATTAACTCGGTCCCAGTCGAGGAATAATCCTGATGACAGACAAAACGGAGTGAGAGATGCAGTACAAATGAACCGTGAAACAGACAATGAAGTTAATGGAGATGTACAAGCAAACCCTGTTAGAGAAAATGCAGAAAATAACAATCAACAACTGCAGCCCGCAGAAGAAAACGCAGGAATCAATAATTCGCAAGACAACATAGGTGTGGAACAAAATAATGAAAATAGTGAAGGCCTAAACGAAGATAATGAGAGAGAAATAATCGAAAATCGTGAACAGAACGAACGACCTCGTAACGTAAACATGAATGGTGGAGAATGGATGGGACATTCTGGTGGACGGACTCACAAACATTAGTGAATGAAATCTATACAGAAGTGATACAATGGCAACATAATAAGTTTGAACTACCGATTTGTGAAGCCGCAAAAGACATGCTGGGGGAACTCAGACGTATGATCCTAAAGTATGTTCAGGATGCCCCTTTGGCGCACATGGCAATCAAGATAGCTTCTTTCATTCCTCAGTTGTTCCTTCAAAGAAAAAGACCAAAGGGAAAACTGAATGAGAACATTAAAGCGCTGAAACAGAGAATGGAGTGGTGGAAAAATGGGGAGTTAGAAAAAATTCTTAGCCAAGTACGAGCAATCCAGCAAAGACTGAAAATAAAACAACGAAGAAAGAGGAAGCCAGATGGATTATGGCACGATCAGTGGGAAATAGCATGAGGATTGGTAAAGTGGCACAGGCAGTCAGAATGGTCACTGGGGAAGCCTCAAGTGGGGTGCACGAAGTGAATCGACGCATCTTGGACCAGCTGAAGGAGAAACACCCAGAAGCAAAACCAGCAAGTGATGAAGCCAAACTAGACGGGGAATATGTTCCTCCAGACCTGGTGATATATGAGAATATAACTGGAGACCTCATATGGAGTAAGGCGCTGAAAACACAGGGAGGAGCAGGTCCATCAGGAGTAGATGCTAAGACTTGGAGGATCTTCCTAAGTCAAAACAAGTTTGGTTCAGCCGTGGGTGACCTTTGTGAAGCAATAGCAATGCTGGCAAAGAAACTTGCATCATCACCATGCGTGAACATAGAAGCTCTGACAGCATGTCGCCTGATACCTTTAAATAAGAATCCAGGAGTTAGACCAGTAGGCGTTGGGGAAGTTCTTAGAAGGATTATAGGAAAAGCAATCATGTCTGTATTTGGAAAAGATGTACAAAGAGCATTGGGCAACTTACAAGTATGTGCAGGACAGCAAGCCGGAGGAGAAGCAGCAATACATGCAATGGGGAAGGTGTATCATGAGGAAGATTGTGAAGCGGTACTGCTAGTGGATGCAACAAATGCCTTTAACACCATTAATAGGGAGGCAGCTATTCACAACATCAAGATCAAATGCCGAGCATCGCAAAGTACATAGAAAATACTTATAAGGAGCAAGCTAAACCTGTATATAGTTGGAAGCACAAAGAAGGAAGAAATGAAAATTCTCAAATCAAATGAAGGAACAACGCAAGGAGATCCAGTGGCAATGGCAATGTACGCACTGGCACTATCAATTCTGCAGCAGAAAATAAAACATGAGGTAACCCGAGTGAAACAAGTGGCGTATGCAGATGACCTCACAGGTGCAGGAAAAATAGGGGATCTCAAAGAATGGTGGCGGAGAGTACAATCGGTAGGCGAAATCATTGGTTACCATCCGAATGCTAGTAAATCTGTACTAATAGTGAAAGAAAACAGTAGAAGAAGCGGTGCGGACTTTTGATGGGACAGGAGTGACGATTACAAAGGAGGGTCAACGCCATTTGGGAGCAGTAATAGGCACAGAAGAATGCAAGAGAGACTATGTGCGAAAAAAGGTAGCGGAGTGGGTAAAGGAAGTGAAAACCCTGGCAGACATTGCGAAATCTGAACCACATGCTGCATATACTGCCTTCACATATGGTGTTAAGCACAGATGGACCTTTCTTATGAGAACAGTGCCTGGCATTAGACAGATGCTCCAACCGCTTGAAGAAGCAATCAGAGGAACATACCGGCCTTAACAGAGATGGAAGGCGTCACGCAAGAGCTAAGAGATCTATTAGCTCTTCCGCCAAGGTTCGGAGGTATGGGGATCATAAACCCAGTGGAGGCGGCACCACATGATTACCAAAATTCCTTTAAACTTACTACGTCTCTGACAGAAAAAATACGGGAGCAAAATGAAAATGATGAGGTGGACGAAGAGGAACAACGAAATGCAAGACAGGAAATTTCAAAGAGCAGAGAAGAGAGACAGAAACATAGCCTAGAACAAATTAAGACCAGATGTAGGGAAGAACTGAAAATGAGAGTTGAGATGGCACAAGACACGGGGGCTTCAAATTGGCTCACATCATTACCAATAAAGGAGAAAGGCTTCAGCTTAAATAAACAAGAATTCAATGATGCCGTAGCCTTGAGGTATGGGTGGCCAGTTTCGAACCTGCTGCTGAAATGTGCATGCGGTGAAATAAACAACCCAGACCACTGTATGACCTGTAAGAAAGGAGGATTCATCTGTATCCGGCATGATGAAGTACGAGACATCACTGCACAAATGCTGGATGAGGTGTGCCATGATGTCAGAATCGAACCGGAACTTCTGCCTATGGACGGACAGGGCTTGGCCCACAATACTGCAAATACTTCAAATGAAGCAAGAGTAATAATAATAATAATAATCTTCTGGTTACTTATATAGCGCCCGTATCTCCTCCTTCGAGGATTCACAAGCGCTTGGCTTTCTTTAGTCTACCAGAGACCATTACCCATCCCCCTTGCTCATGGGGAGATGGTAACCGCCGGCTGTATCCCAGAAAAACTTTTCAATCTGAGCGGGGATTGAATGCGAGACCTTCAAGATGGGAATCAGGCATGCTATCAACTGAGCCAGCCGGACGGCAAGTGCTCGAGGTTTTTGGACGAGGGGACAACGGGCTTTTTTCGACATCAGAATCTTCAACCCAAGAGCACAAATATATCGTGAGCGAGGACACAATGCGGCATACTTGAGAAACGAAAGTGAGAAAAAACGCGCTTATGAAGAAAGAATTTTGAACAGGGATCAAGGAAGCTTTACTCCTCTGGTCTTCTCATCGTCGGGAGGTATGGGACCTTCTGCAAGTGTCTTCTATGCCAGATTAGCTGAACAAATATCGGAGAAAAAGCGCCAGCATAGAAGCCAAGTCATAACTTGGATGAGATGCCGGCTCTCTTTCTCTCTTCTCAGGTCTGCACTCCTATGTCTCCGGGGTACAAGGTCCTCCCCGCTACAGAGGACAAGAGTGAGAGACTTGGACTTTGAAATGGTCGTGGCGGAGGGACGAATTGGGGAACAACTAGGTTGATTGTAGGGAGGTACTGGTACAATAAGATAAACTACAATGTAACTAGAATAAGATAGATTGTACACCACTTTGTAACTGTCACCTTAATAAAAAAAAAAATAATAAAAAAAAAAAAATAATAATAGTGTGTGCAAGTTTGACTTATGTGTGGAACACTCAGTCTTAAAATGTTATGTATGTATGTATGTAATTATTACCTGGAAGAGACTGAGGAGCCGGGGAGAACACACCATCCGCCGGCTCCTCACTCTGCTCCGAATTCTCTTGTATCTCTATTTCATTATCTGCCGGGGGCCATGACAAATCTGGCACTGATGATGGTAACATGTCTATGTTACCGTCCTCAGTTTGTTCAGGAATGACGTTAAAAAGAGAGGGTTCAGATTGACGCCAATAACCCCTTGCCGCCACGGGCTGGGAGTCTTGAGTCACTTGAGAGCTGAACTGGGACCCTGCTGGATAACCCTTGAACTGGTCGGCTAGAATCCTACTCGGGCTTGTCGACCTAACACTACGGGGAACAAAATTAAATTTTGGTATGGCAAAAGTAACATTAGGAGGCACACTCAAAGATTGTTCATGACTAGGTGTGGGTTCCAATATGTCCGATCCTATTTCCGACTCCCCCGAATCACGTAAAGGCGTGTCGGAGGGGGGGTTGGAGGTGGCGGCTGAGGAGTGTCCTGCCGGCTGCTCGTCGTGTCCTCATAGTCCTCTCTCCGGCGTTTGTGAGACCGGGAAGACTCAGTAGGGAGAGTGTTTGCGGGGGGGGGGCTTCGACCTTGACCTTGACTTCTGCCGTGGGGAGGGCGAGCGCCTTCTCTTGGGACGGTCAGAGGGGGGAACCTCGGTGACTTCGCTCTCACTGCTACTACTCACTACCTCTTTGCTGAGGGCTTTCGATTTGACTTTAGGTCTTACAGATTTAGAGGAACCGGGTTTAACCAGTGGTGACTTAATAATGAGATTCTCCCATAGAACTTCGTCATCGCAGTGAAGTGCCTTATGAGGTGTGTCCTTTGCATAAGAATTAAATGTTGCTTTAATCTCGTGTAATGCTGCTAGGCATGATAAGTCTTTCTTGGCCACCAAGGCGGTTTTCAACTCAGAGAAAATAGAACATCGTTTAGATAACCACAAGCCTCTAGAATGATCTAAACATTTAACACATTTGATGCACAGTTTGTGAGCAAAAATAGGCAAAAGGGAGCAGGTAGGAGTAATGCATAGTTCAAGTCTAGGCATGGTGCCTTAATGAGAGGTTCCCCCCCACCGCCGGGATCAATTGTCCAACTCCGCCGGAAAAGCAGTCTCTGGGGCCTGGAAAAATTTCCAGGAATCAATGCTCATAAGGGTAACCTGCGAGGTATTAAACATCCTAACCCGAATCCGTCGGAAAATTAGCTATAGTGTACCACTACTCTAACCTTCAGCCGGATCCGTCTAGCTGACTTTCAACTACTTACCTGTGACGAGAGCCACAGGTCCCTTGACCTTTTAGTGTCTGATCATTAATGACAAAATTTGCAAAACTAATCTTATCACTTCTCGTACACTCGACTCGTGGCGCCGAAGGCGATAAGGTCTCAACGTGTCACTGGGTCAGTCAGGGCGAGTCAACCCGGCGGGCCGAGTTCGTAGCCCTTCTAGGAATGCAATTCTGCCGGAAGAGTGTGGTTCAGGAAAACCACGCCGGGATCCTTTGAATGTTCCTACCCGTTAGAGATGGATAACCTTGACCCACTGCACGGGGCCGCCAGAACAGACAAAAACTACCAGGAAATGGGGGTGGCACAGCCCCATTAACCGAAGTCCCACACATACACCGTATAATAATGACATATAGGGACGTCTCCCTTACCCTAAAAGAACATGCCCGCATGCATGAAAGTATAATAGGGCAGACATAGGCATAACATCATGACAGACAATTTAGAAACCTAAATTACCTGAAGCCTACGCCGGAGACCCCTAACTAGGCTGACCACATGGTATGAAGAACATCCCGGCAGACGACGCTCTGACACCCGGCAACAGCACACCAATGAGAGAGGCCCACCCAAGGGGCCCAAGCAAAACACGAACCCTGGAAGGTGGAGCACCATGTGCAGACACCCTTAAACCAGAGCTTTTGCTGATAACTGGAGAATATGGCATGTACTTTCCTCAATATTGACAGTTTGTATCATGCCTTGTAGAGTGGTCACCACCTAGCTAAGTAAACATAACAGCTAAAGGCGTATCACAACAATAACACACGCGGTACGACAATCCGGGACTCGTAGACGCCTGTGACAATGGTACCCTATTTTAACACACACTTCCTGCGGACATACCAATCTGGCAGCCGTGCTAGCTAATCTAAACCTTGTTACTACAACACAGATGTATACAAATGACGTAAGGACTCACTAGAAGCTCTGCGAACGTCGAATGAAGCGGACACGGCGCGAGCCCTGTTGATCGTAAGGCCGCGGAAGTACGAAGGACGAAGATGGCCGCTAGGGGGCCTGGTGTCGGGGAAGCGAAACATAAGAAATCCACGCATATGGCAAGTCATATGCTAACAGATATTAAGATATTTTTTATTTTTATTTTTTTACAGAGTTTTTTTCTGTAGGATACCCGATCAAATGACGATCCCATAAGGGAATTAAGCGTGCACTTATGACGAGTACTCCATGATACTTCCGCGCGGGCTATTCAAAATGCTGGCGCAGAATGTTGAATGGAGACTTATTACTATTAATAGGCGAAGTCGTAAATGATGGAGGGGCCCTATCAAATACAATATTATATAAACAAAGTAGGTACTCTCAAACAGGACGACAGCGCTCTACCAATGTCTCAAATACTATTACTGCACACTTTTACATAGGTATGTGCATGGGTGTATGTGCGTACATGTGTGCATGGATGTGTGTACATGCGTGTATGCTTGCCTAATAATAATGTTTTTGTCTATCAGCAATTAGTTCCCCCTTTCCCAATTTCGCTTCCAAAGGTTATAATCACATTTCTCTCACCCCCCCCCCCCCCCTTCCTTCTTCATATCGGTGTATATCCTCCTGTGTCTGTCATTTATCAGGTAATCTCCCTCATGTGTTACGTGCCTCTCGGGAAGACCCTCGGTATTTTTGCTTTATATTGTGTTGTATAATCATCTCGTCCTTCACACTGCTGGAATTTGTTTTACACGTCAGCAGATTTAGCGTAAACACCTTCCGTTGGGGGATCTCCTTTTGTAATGTTCTTTAATTTTATCATAAAATCTTAATGAAACTGCATCACATATTTCTGTTATAAGGTGTGTCCTTTGTTCCAGTGATATTACATTATTCTTTGTATATTGGTATTTTAAACGAAATATATATACATTTCTTTGTAGATGACATTGTGTTAATATATTGCGCAACTGGTATGAAGGCTACCATATCATCAAAGTCATCGATTTTAATATTTCTCAAACTGTTCTTATTCTTACATATATATATATATATATATATATATATATATATATATGTATGTTTCTCTATTTAGCTTTTCAACAGTATGTATGTCTATCATTCTATCTATCTCTGTAATTGTCTCTCTCCAGATGACCCTTTCTCACATCTAAGTGTTCTCTGCTGCTACTATCCCTTTATAGAGTCTCTTCCCTCAGTGTTCTATACTGCTACTATCCCTTTATAGAGTCTCTTCCCTCAGTGTTCTCTGCTGCTACTATCCCTTTATAGAATCTCTTCCCTCAGTGTTCTCTGCTGCTGCTACTATCCCTTTATAGTCTCTTCCCTCAGTGTTCTCTGCTGTTACTATCCCTTTATAGAGTCTCTTTCCTCAGTGTTCTCTGCTGCTACTATCCCTTATAGAGTATCTTCCCTCAGTGTTCTCTGCTGCTACTATCCCTTTATAGAGTCTCTTCCCTCAGTGTTCTCTCTGCTGCTACTATCCCTTTATAGAGTCTCTTCCTCAGTGTTCTCTCTGCTGCTACTATCCCTTTATAGAGTCTCTTCCCTCAGTGTTCTCTGCTGCTACTATCCCTTTATAGAGTCTCTTCCCTCAGTGTTCTCTCTGCTGCTACTATCCCTTTATAGAGTCTCTTCCCTCAGTGTGCTCTGCTGCTACTACCCCTTTATAGAGTCTCTTCCCTCAGTGTTCTCTTATCTGGCCTTCATTAGTGGTTATATGTGGGGGTTTTGAAAGAGAGAGAGAGAGAGAGAGAGAGAGAGTTTGTGTGCATAATATACATAATATACTAGAATAGGTATTCTTCTTTCATATATACAACTATTTCAATTATTCCTGTACCCTAAACGATCATTAGTAAAGCTTGGTAGGTCACGCACGCACGTGTGTATGTGTGCATGGGTTGTACTTACTCTAGTTGTACTTACTCTAGTTGTATTGCGGGAGTGAGCATGCTCGTTATTTCCCGCCTCCTATATGTGTTGGTGTTATATGTATCGTTGGAATGGCTGTGGATGTGTGTGTAGTCTGTATTTTTAGCCAATTGGCGTCATCGGAAACGAAGGCTTAGGGTGGATCTGTATGGTACCATTCTCACTATAGACGGTACCGTCTCGCCCGAAGGCTTAGGTAGCCATCAGCTTAGGTGAACCATATGATACCCTTCTCGCCTTGTACCATTTTTGCCAACCCCAGATGGGACGTCACAACGTCGCCCACTTATTCCAGGTACCTATTTACAGCTAGGTGAACTGAGGCTAACACATGAAAGGAGACAAGCCCAATTTGTCTCCGCCCGGCCGGGGCTTGTTTATGTTTATGCGTGTGTCTATCTGTCTATATGTGTACGTTTGTGACCCAACCACTGCACGTATCAATATATCTCTGTTTGTGTAAGTCAGTTATAAGATGTGAGACACACACTTATGCACACACACCTACAGTTAACACACACGCACGCATATAATGCTCAATGCAAGCAGAGGTAGTCTTTAGCAATCAATATCACATCCATACGGACCGCTCGAGATCAAATGAAAATAGTATATAATATCGGATAATTACGTTATTGTTATTGGAAAGTGGATAGACCACGAACACAAGAACTGAACGAAATGGAAAGACAAATGAGGCATACAAGAGGTAAAAACTTGGAAATGGAGGAAAAGCTAAAGCGTAGTTGCATTAAAGTAAGATGAGTTATTAGCTATAACAGACTTTAAGATAAAAGTAACGACTTGAAGGTAAGTTGAATTACGTGAAACATTTAACAAAGTTTCGGAAATATCAAATGTTGTCTTTCAGAAGTTCTTGCCAGTAGGAAGGGTGATTTGTTTCCCGGGCTTCACCACAACTTATAACAAATATTATCATTTCTGCCAAATGTCAATAAATGACAAAGAGTGTTGTTATTGTTTCCTCTGTCACTATCATCTATATTCCGCTACCGTAAGAGTCTCTTGATAATGGCTTCGTATAAGAATAATGAATGTAATAAAAACATTGCCTTCCTACCACTAAGTAACATATATTATTAATTGACAAATTATCGTCCTTGCCTCTCTTCCCGGTCATTACTGCTTCCCCGCCAACACTTTAACAAGCTCTTGACCATTTATTCATGTTGGGGAAATTATTGAGTTTTTGACAATCTAAATGTCAGTGGTGTTAACTTCTGGAGACTACGTACAATATATTTACTATCCCTGAAGCGGTAAATAGATCAACAGTTTGATAAGCAAATTGACAAATGTACAAAATATACTCAAAGCTAGATGTATACATAGATAAATAAAAGGAAATATTGGGAGACCGAAAATATATGAGCAAGATTGCTCGATATATAACTTATAGAGGTATTAATTATAGGCATACACACACACACACACACACACATATATATATATATATATATATATATATATATTTTTTTTTTTTTTTTTTGTTTCCTTAACCCTTCCAGCCCGGGTGTTATTTTAAAATGACACCACGAAAGAAGGACAGGTGCCCGGGTATCATTTTAAAATCCCTGTGCTTGAAAGCGTGCTTCAAAATTTGCGCGGCCAAATTTTGCATTGCAGGAGCGACCGCAGCGCCACCAAGCCTCAACTACTAGTGTTATCAGTTCGTACGTGGCCGCCATAGCGAGTTATACTGAAAAAATTATTTCCGACATGTCAGAATCGCTGCAACCTCCCGTGGGCCCCACTGCTACCCTGCTCGCAACTTCAACGCCTGTTGCAACCGAGAAGAAAGCTCAACGAAAGAAAGTTAAGCATTTGTTGAGTGATAGCGCTATACAGCGAGAACTTTTTGATAGTGAAGAGAGCAGTGGCGAAAGCTTGGTGGACAAAGAACAATTTATAAGTGCAAGCGAAGATGACGATTTTGTTGGCTTTGGAGACGACGATAATGTCGATTTATTTGAGAGGGGAGACAGTAGTGATGATCCTGATGTGGAAGTGTTTCAGGAAGGTGCCATTGAGCTTCCAAGTGTGCTAGAACCTAGGCCTACCCCCTCGCCATCTTTGCTATATCAGCCTAGGCCTAGCCCTAGTAGCCCAGGACCTTCCCCTTTGCCTGCCCATACGCCCTTGAAAGTGGGCAAATATTTCTATAAACAATCGTTGGTGAAAAGTGCAGCTAAAAAAGCACGCAGGGCAGCCGCAGAAAAGGATAGGGAAGCTGAAGACAGTGATAATGACGCCGACCCTGGTCTAGCAACCACCCACATTCCATTGTCCCGATGCCTTGACCCGGGACGCTGCGTGGGTCACCCACAGCCCTCGGCTTCATCTCTCCTTCAGGATGACCAAAGGGCCTCTTCAAGTGGTATTACTAGTGTGCCACAGCCCTCAACACACCGCAGAGCATTATTTGCTGCGGAGAAGCCCTCGGCTCGCCGCAAAAGGAGCCCAACTCCCGAGGCCGAGGCTCCCATTCTTGAAGCTCCCGCAGCCTCCCGCGCCCCACACTGCCGACGCCCGGTCACTTCTTCACCCGAATTGTCTCCTGAAGACAATGCTGACGACCCAAACATTGCCCCAGATGACCTGACGTCGCCTGAGGAGGAAGAGGAAGAGGAAGAGGAGCAGGAAGAGAAAGAGGAAGTCCCGACAAGACGAGCGAGAGGGCGAGGTCGTGGACGTGGTCAGTCTGCCGACGCTGCTGCCCCTGGGTGTGGGCGTGGGCGTGCAGGGCGTCCGCGTGGCCAAGGGCGTGTACCAGGGCGTCCAGGGCGTGTGCCTGCTGCACCTGCACGTGCTCGAGCATCAGCATCCGACCTGTTTGTGTGGACAGATGGGGCTGATTTTGAGCCAGATTGTCCTGCCTTTGACGAGGTACAGATGGGTTCCGGGGTGTCACCAACATTTCCCTGTGGCCCAGTTGCTACCCGGAGTGAAATTTTCTGTGGCTTCTATGACAATGAAGTCATGGAATACCTCGTCGAGGAGACCAACAACCATCATGAGATCTGTGCCAACTTTCTTGGGAGGAAGACCAGTGCCAAGATGGTGGCATGGAGAGCTGTCACTGTGGCAGAACTATATGTGTTCTTGGCACTCACAATGCTGATGACACATATCAGGAAGCACGCTCTGGCAGACTACTGGATCATTGGCGACATCATAACGACTCCAGCATTTGGCAAGTACATGTCCAGGGACAGGTGCTTCGACATCCTCTCGTATCTCCACCTGACAAACAACATGGCAGTTCACCTTCCCGACTCATTATGGAAGATCAGAAAGCTGTATGACATGATACGTCATCGGTTCACCACCTACCTGATTCCTTTCCAGAAGATGTGACTCGACGAGTCTCTGGTCCTGTTCCGTGGTAGGCTGCACTTCCGACAGTATATCCCATCCAAGAGACACCGCTTCGGCATCAAGCTCTTCGTCCTCTGCGACAGTTTGATGGGGTATGTGCTGGACTTTATAGTCTACGGCAAGGGTGGAGAAATTGTGACTGACCCCCTCATTGGTTTTGGTGGCGCTGTAGTGTAGAAGATGATGGAGAGGCACTTCAATAAAAACCACATCCTCTACACAGATAATTACTACACGTCGCCTCTCCTGACCAAGTACCTCCATGACCGCAAGACCGGAACTGTCGGCACAGTCAAGGGCAAGAGGAAGGGCATGCCATGCTACCCAACCAAGACAAAGAAGGCGGACATCTTCCACAAGAAGAGTGGCCCCATCCTCTCCATCCACTGGCATGACCAGCGGAAGGTCAACCTCCTCACCACATGCCACAAGGCCCAGATGGTCGCTACAGGGAAGGTGGACCGAAGAACCAAGAACCCCGTCCAGAAACCAGCTGCTGTCCTGGATTACAACCTCAACATGCGCCTCGTTGGCAAGTCCGACATGCAGATGGGCTTCATCGACTGTCTGTGAACATCTTGCAGGTGGTACAAGAAGTTTATCCTGCATACGGTAGATATGTCGGTCCTCAATGCGTACAACATCTACCGTCTGAGGACTGCAGGAGCCAAGAAGTACAAGTCCCTGCGGAAGTTCCACAAGCAGGTGATACTTGAGCTCCTGGCTAAACATGCGGGTACAACAGGGAGGCCACTACAAGGACCACGACAGCTGGACAGAATGGGGTGTGCTGAATTTTTCAGGAAGCACCAGCTCAATGCCCTTCCTTTCAAAGCACCAGGTAGTAACAGCAGAATCCAGAAGAGGTGCCATGTGTGCAGCCACACAATAAGAAGACCCCGCAAAAGCACAAAAACCACTTGGGAATCCCTCAAGTGTCAAGTTGGACTGTGTGCTGACACCTGCTTCAATGACTTCCATACTCTAATAAACTTTTGAAGTGGAAGTGACAACTGTGAAAGTGACACTCAAATGTAGGCTAAGAATAATAATATAACTAAGTATAAGTGAAAAGGACACATATAAGTAATAATAAGTGCCTTCAATAACAATATGAACAAGTGAAAGTGACACTAAAATATATATTTCTAACAATAAATAAGTGAAAATGACACTCAATAAGCCTAGGCCAGTCAAAGTGACAGTATAATAATAATAAAACTAAGCATATGTGAAAGAGACACACACAAGTAATAATAAGTGCCTTCATAACAATATGAACAAGTGACAGTGACACTATATATATTATTAGCTTACCTAACAATGCATAAAAGGGGAAATGACACTATCAATTATCAAAGTCCAGTGAAAGTGACACTATAATCATACTAATAATAAAACGAAGTAATAAGTGACAGAGACACAAATAAGTTAATGTAAATAACTTTATTGAGTGAAAATAACATAATAACTATAATAAATGACATAATAACCAATAAAACACTATCAAATCGCTTCCCAGCATAATTGCGGGTGGAGCGACGAGTGCAACTGGGCGTCGTAGCCGGGGCCGCGGTTGAGTGTTCGGACGCGCCGAGGTAAATATGCGCCAAAGTTACCTCCACTTCCATCACCATCACTCCGGAACCAGTTGAGCTTGAGAGCTCTACTCAACACTATTCTACGCAGCAAGATAAGGCGCCCATTTCTATATATGTTTGATTAATGTAGGTAATATATTAAGCGAGATTAACCTTAGTTTACTTTTGTTGATATTCGGCCAGATCGCCCGGATACGAGCTCCATCCTTTGGAGAGCCGGCCCGGACCAGGAGGGTTAATACGTATGAGGTTGAAAGAAATGGCAATTTCTGCGTTGGAAATTTTATTATTCAAGGTTTCCAGGTCTCTGATGAGTTTTCGCTGGGTGGCAGGAAGTAGATGAATGAGGTTAGCAAAATTCATGGTGGTACAGGGTTACATTAATGTACATGATGAGACAGGATATACGACGCGTTTCACTGGACAACCAGCATTATGAAGTAAGGATAGAAAGATATAAAAGGTAAACAGGAAGGGTATATATAGAGGGTGGAGGATCAGAGGAGGCAAAAATCAGGGGACAAAAGTCTGCTATTGGTGGAGGGGTATTAGACCAGTCAAAGTAGGGCTGGACTTAGAACAAATTGCAATAGAAGGTTTTTTGGCTTTAACTTGTTTATTAGGTCCCTCTGATGAACATATAAAAAGTCTCCAACTTTTGGACACCGGGAAAGTGGTTAATTTGCATAAATTCAAGATGGCCGCCGTCCAAAGCTTCAATTTACAGATAACTTTTTTCTGGTTGCTCCTAGACCCTATAAATGTATTACAAACAACGTTTTTTGGCTTTAACTTGTTTATTAGGTCCCTCTGATGAACATATAAAAAGTCTCCAACTTTTGGACACCTGGAAAGTGGTTAATTTACAGCCAAAAAACCTTACAGCCAAAAAACCTTCTATTGCAATTTGTTCTAGGTCAAGCCCTACCTTTACTGCACATTATTGTCTATTACATTTTGCCTAGGCCTATACTAATCCCATCATCTTGTTTCTTGTTTCAACAGATTGGTGCGACATCTACCGAAGCCATGGAAGAAGAGGTGGTGCATAATCCCTGCGGCATTTGCTCAAACACGTTAGACGAAGGAGAAACAGTCAAGCTGAGGGCGAAGGGAGCAGATACTATCAACAAGGCCAGTACTGAACGTGGAACGCCATCAATTACCGTGTCCGAGGGCCAAACGGTGCACATTGATTGCCGAAAGAAGCATGTCAATACGAAGCCAAATAGAATTCCTGGAAAGCAGAAGAAACGTCCTGAAAAACCTGCTCTTCGTTCTCAGACACCAGACTTTTGTTTTACAGAGAACTGCTTTTTTTGTGGTACAAAAATATATTTGGACACAAAGCATGATTC
The DNA here is from genome assembly GCA_032716605.1 of Paralithodes platypus. Taxonomy (NCBI): domain Eukaryota; kingdom Metazoa; phylum Arthropoda; class Malacostraca; order Decapoda; family Lithodidae; genus Paralithodes; species Paralithodes platypus. The sequence continues at coordinate 6,705,192 of CM064507.1, read as the reverse complement.
AGAAGAAGTGTATCCAGTACGCACCTTCAACTTTCAAAGGACAATACTTTCTGCATGTGATGCCAGGGCTGATGAGTGGGCTGACACTGTTAGAGGCCGAATTAACTTTGCACGCGATCTTCCAGCAGCTGACGCAATATATCACAAGCAGTGCAGCTCAAATTTCCAGACACATAGGCAGATCCCCTCCAAATATCGTGATTCCGCAGACAGTGAACCTCCTCGCAAGGGTCGCAAAGTAGATGCCTCACGAGAGGAAGCATTTCTACTCGCAATCGAGGACCTAGTCAGTGGCAATGATGATGAACAGACTACAGTGGTTGATCTCGTTGATAGAATGTCCCAGTTGTTCCCTGATGTTGAAGCGTATAGTGTAAAATACATGAAACAGAAACTTATTTCATATTTTGGGGATGAACTGGTTATTAGTAACGTGCATGGACGCAGCGATGTTGTAACTGTCAAAGAAAGTGCTGCAAAGATTTTGCAACAATTCAAAGACTCACCACAGACTGATGATGAGGAAGCAGAACAAAGAAAGATAGTCAGGGCTGCGGCACGGTTGATCAAAGCAGATATAAAGAACATTGATACTTGTAGAGATTTCTATCCAGATCCTTCTGAACTCCGGTCGCTGGAAAAGAATGTGGCGTACGTTCCGCAGTCCCTTCGTATATTGCTGCAAGAGACGTTCAGTGGCAAGTCATGTGATCTTGAAGTTGCATCAATTGGACAAAGTATCGTGCAACTTACCAGACCAAGGGCCATTGTAGCACCCATTCAGTATGGATTGGCGGTTCACATGCACCAGCACTTTGGTTCCCGCTTTCTTGTGGACAGTTTACACAGCCACGGCTTCTGTCTGCCTTACGCAGAAGTTTTGAGGTTTTCGAAGTGTGCTGCCAATTTCAGGGGCACCAACATATCCACTGCAGGCAGGTTTGGACAGTTCGTTGCAGACAATGTTGATCACAACTTGCGTACGCTTGATGGGCGAGGAACATACCATGGTATGGGTATAATTGTTGTTGTCACCCCTGAAGTAAGAGACACAACATCAATACCAAGATTGCAGTCACCTGAAAACAACTTCAAGGCAGCTCAAATTGAAATCAAATACTACCGCAGTGTTCGCAAGAAGGGTGGGCCTCTCGAATTTAGAAAGCTTGACCCCATTTCAGCATCTGACAAGCTTGAAAATCTGGACATACTGTGGAAAACGTCATGGTTGCTTCGACCAAAACGACCAGGCTGGTCCGGCTTAATGCAGAGTGTGTGCCATGGACCACACCCAGGGAAATCATCCGTCCATTTCTTGCCCATGATTGACATGGACCCTACGGACATGAGTTGTATTTACTCAACACTTCACTTCGTTGCTGCGGAAAGCCATCGCCAGGGAACGACGCCAATGCTGACATTCGACCAACCGCTTTATTGGAAAGCGAAGACGATCATTGTTCATGAGAAGGAAGGAAGCGAACTGAAACCCATTGTTTTGAACCTTGGTGGCTTTCACTCTGTGATGAGCTTTTTGGGATGCATGGGCCATGTTATGGAAGCATCTGGGCTTAAGGAGGTTTTGGAACTTATATACGCTGAAAATGCTGTGGCCCAAATGCTGAGTGGGTAAGCCTATGCACGAGCAATCAGAGGCCACTTCTTGGTTGACACAGCCTTGAGTTCGATTGTGTTAGGCAGGGCATACGGTGTCAACCTCTCAATGGTAGATGAGGAAAGTGACGCATGCAAGGACTTCCAGGAGGCTGCAGATCTTTTGGATAAGCTGTTGCGTGAAGACGTTTCACCGGATGAAGTCTGCAGTAAAGACGTTTTCAACAGAATTTCTGAAAAACTTAAAGCTGAGAAGAGCTCCTTAGCAGAGCATAAGATGGGAAAGCTATGGATTCAATACATGGACATGATTGACCTGCTGCGTCGCTTCCTGAGGGCACTGAGAATGGGCGATTTCCTACTGTACCTCGGAACACTCCAGGAGATGTTGCCGTACTTTGCAGCGTGTGGTCATAACAATTATGCCAAGTCAGCCCATGTGTACATTCAAGACATGATTGAACTTGAGCAGCTCAACCCAGACATGTTCTGTCAATTGAACTCCGGTCTATTTGTGATCCGCCGAAGTGATCGGCTGTGGGCAGGACTGCCAAGCGACTTGGTTATAGAGCAGGTTTTGATGCGCTCTTTGAAAACGAATGGTGGATTGACACGTGGTAGGGGCATGGAGGAAACGCAACGCCTGCGCTGGTTACTTGCTATGCCAGCCTGCGCTGAGGTGAGTGAAGTTATGCAAGAACTGACAGGGAAGCATTTCCACACCTCTGAGCAGCACAAAGAAATGACTGAAGCAAGGCTGTGAACGAGATAGGAAGGACACAGAGAAGGTTCTCGCATTCTTCAAGGATTATGATCCATTTCAAGAATCAAATGAACTCAGGAATATTGCCAACGGTGTGACAGGACCAGCCTCGGCCAATCCTCATTTACTGTATGAGGTTGGTATGAACATTGTGCAGAAGATGGAAGGTAGCAATGCTTTTGACTTTTCATTTAGGAAGAAAGATCAAGTTGAGTCGTTGGGTGCAAAGGTTACAATCAGTGCTGAAAAAGTACCAATCGACCCACAGCTCCTTTTCCAGAGGCTCCTCATCTTTGCTAATAACAGGGACTTAGGTGTTGAAGAGGTCTTTGCGTATGAGTTGTCTAGCTACCCTACTGCTCTGTTCGATAAGTGGGGGAGGCTCAGGGAAGCCAATAAACCACAGCTAGGAGATGAGATAGCTGCTGTTGTTCCCAAGTCGTCATTGGAATCATTTGAGGAAGAAAGGACTGTGACCCATGTTCTGGATGGTGGTTCCTTATTGCAAAGGATTCCATGGAAGAAGGGTGACACATTTGAGGACATTGCAAGCATGTACATGAAGCATGTTTCCAAAAACTTTCTCAACCCGGTGGTTGTATTCGACGGTTATAAATCAGGACCCACTAACAAGGACATGACACACAATCGACGATCAAAAGGAGTCTTTGGTCAAAAGGTGATGTTCACTCCAACCATGCCCCTTCGGTCAAAAAAGGAAAACTTCTTGTCAAACTCGGACAATAAGCAAAACTTCATTGACTTATTGTGTGAAACATTCAAGGCAAATGGAATTGACTGTGTCAATGCGCCAGCAGATGCAGATGTCATGATTGCGAAGAAGGGAATTGAGCATGCAAGGGAAACCGTGACATATGTGATAGGTGAGGACACAGACTTGTTGGTGCTGTTGTGTCATTATGCGGAACGAGGGATGAATGATTTGTACTTCAAGTCGAGCAAGGAAGGTGGGAAATGTTGGCATATTAACTCAGTAGCAGAAGCTCTCGGTGAAAGCATCTGTCGTGTCCTGCCAGTTGTCCATGCACTCTGTGGATGTGACACAACCTCACGACTGTATGGTATTGGTAAAGGGGCTGCCTTGAGGAAAGTGAGGGAAGACAACGGTTTCTTGAAATGTATAGAAGCATTCTGTTGCCAAAGTGGAAGTAAAGACGCGATATCATCAGCTGGTGAAAAGGCCTTGGTTTATTTGTACGGGGGAAAAGGAAATGACACCCTTGACGGACTGTGAAAGACAAAGTTTTGCAACAAGGTGGCAAAAAGTTCAACTACCGTTGAAGTTCACAGCCTTCCCCCAACAACCGATGCAGCCAAATACCACTCGTTCCGAGTTTATTGTCAGGTCCAGGAATGGATGGGGAACTGTGTGGACCCCGAGAAATGGGGCTGGTGTCTGCGGAAGGGACAGCTTGAACCGAAGACGATGGATTCGCCAGTGGCTCCTGATTCACTACTGAAATTGGTCAGATGTCAGTGTAAGGGCAACTGTGACACTCAACGCTGTAGTTGCAAACGGAATGAGCTTGAATGTTCCAGTGCATGTGGTCAATGTAAAGGACTCTGTCAAAATAGCAACTTTGATGCAAGCACCGATGATCCAAGTGAATACGAACTCCTATCATGAATTACATAATTGGCTCTGAATGACGTCATACTACGTCATGTTTTTTTTTTTTTTTTTTTATAAAAAAGAGGGACAACAGGTCAAAAAACCCATACAAGCACAAAGTGCCTGTGTTACCCCTTGTGAAAGAGACAGTTCAGCCTGTCTGTAAGGTTTTTCGGCTTTAAATTAACCACTTTCCAGGTGTCCAAAAGTTGGAGACTTTTTATATGTTCATCAGAGGGACCTAATAAACAAGTTAAAGCCAAAAAACGTTGTTTGTAATACATTTATAGGGTCTAGGAGCAACCAGAAAAAAAGTTATCTGTAAATTGAAGCTTTGGACGGCGGCCATCTTGAATTTATGCAAATTAACCACTTTCCCAGTGTCCAAAAGTTGGAGACTTTTTATATGTTCATCAGAGGGACCTAATAAACAAGTTAAAGCCAAAAAACCTTCTATTGCAATTTGTTCTAGGTCCAGTTAAATGATTGCTAGATTTACTGGACTATATTCTAGGAGTGTTAGAGAGAGATCCGCGTCACGGAGGCGCACTGGATGCGGGAAGGTGGTGGTCGGTTGGCGGGGTCGAAGCTGATTGGCTGCGTGTCGAGGGGCATGGCCTAAGTAGCGTAGTACGTGTGGCGCCGGCAGAATACGAAGCTGAAGGAGGTAGCGCTGGGGGCTGCGTCAAGGGCACCGGGGGGTGAGGGGGGGCGTTAAGTCCTGTAGGATAGTGCCTTTTGGCAGAAGGAAGGATCTGAAGGTCCAGAGTTTGGTTGATGATGTTAGGATGTAAGGCTTGGATATATAACGCTTCGAGTATTGGCAATCTCCTTGGGTCACTTTCTTTATTGAGTATGGTGGTGTGTTTCTCTAACTCGTTGCGTGTGAGGTGGGGGTGGTTAGGGTTGATATAGTGGTCTTTGATGGCTCCAGCCTGAAGGTACAAAGGAGTACAAAGGAAATCAAGCAACAACAGATCTAGTGACCCTTCTAGGTTGCTTGTCCTCCAAAACACTGAGGATCAAGTGTCCAAACAGTGGTTTAGAGTGGGTAAGGGAACATTGGAAAGGGAATTACTGCCCTGGAACTAATGTCTGTGGCAGGATTAGGAAGTTAGTAGAGGACAGAAGGGTTAGTAACTGAGGGGGGGATAAAATCAAGTTATTCATTTACAAATGCAGTCAGTCGCGGGTTTGATGCGAGATATTTGTCTAGGCGGAGTTTAAATGAATCAACGGTGATGCAGTCTATAACGTTTCGGGGAAGCCCATTCCACAAGTTGACAACTCGATTGAAGAAGAAATTCTTAGATTCGTGCGAGTTAAAAGATTTACCAATAATTTTGCAACCGTTTCCCCTCGTGTAATTAGATTGGTCGATAGTGAAGTACTTACTACAGTTCATATTGTCGATGCCTTTGATGATTTTGAACACTTGAATTAAGTCACCTCTTAATCTGCGCTGGGTTAAAGGAAATAGATTTAATTCTCTAAGACGCTCTTCGTATGGTTTGTTCTTTAGGCTAGGTATCATTTTGGTAACTCTACGATGAACTCCTTCTAGCTTGTTTATATCTTTTTGGTAATAAGGGCACCAGGATTGAATGCAGTATTCCAGAAGAGGGCGGACTAAGGAATTGTAAAGGGTTAGGATAACTTCTTTGGATTTATGCTCAAATGACCTGCCTATAAAGCCAATTATTTTGTTTGGCTTTTTAACAACTTCTGAACATTGGTGACTCGGTTATAGGTTACTCGATATTGTTACTCCCAGATCGGTTTCTCTGTTTACATTCTTAATCTGAGTGCCATTCATCGAATAGTTTGCTTTCTCATTTAGGTATCCGATATGTAGTACTTTACATTTATCCGCATTGAAACTCATTTGCCAAATTTGGGCCCAACATGACAATATATCTAGATTGTGTTGCATATCGTCAACTTGTTCTTTTGAGAGTATGCTATTTGCAATTTTTGTATCGTCAGCAAATTTTGAGATTGTACAGGTGAGACCCTCATCTATGTCGTTGATGTAAATTAGAAAGAGAATTGGTCCTAGTACCGATCCCTGGGGTACCCCGCTACTTACATTGGTCCATTTAGATGCCTTACGGTTTATGACTATTCTTTGCTTTCTGTTGCTGAGCCAATTTTCTATCCATTTCAATACACCGTCTTGTATTCCATGCGCTTTTAGTTTTAGCAGTAAATGTTTGTGGGGAACTTTGTCAAAGGCCTTTTGAAAATCAAGGTATATAATATCTACAGCTTTACTCTCATCGTAGAGGTTGAGGATATCGTGGAAGAAGTCTAAGAGGTTTGTTAAACAGGAACGTTTTTTACGAAAGTCATGATGAGTATCTTTAAGTATGTTATTTTCCTCTAAGTGATTTACGAGTCTGTCTCGTATGACCGTTTCTAGCATTTTACATACAACTGAGGTTAAGCTAATTGGACGATAGTTACTGGGTAGGGATTTGCTGCCTTTTTTCAATATCGGTGTCACGTTGGCTAGCTTCCACTGATCAGGCATAGTTCCAGACTGCAAGAATTTATTGAATAGTAATGTCAGTGGTTTGAAGAGCTCATCCTTAGCTTCCTTTAGAACTCTAGGCGAGATTGTATCAGGTCTAGGCGTTTTATTTACCTTGAGTTTATCTAAACAATTCAATACTTCTCTCTCTGTAACGGTGATATTGCTTAGAACATCTGAATTATCAATCTGAATCGGCGATGGTGTAGGGATCTCACTGAGGTCTTCGGTTGTAAAAACTGATGCAAAGAAGGTATTGAGGGCATTACTCATTTGTACTTCGTCTTTGGTGTATTCTCCATTTTCATCGACTAACGGTCCAACAGTTGAAGTAACTACTTTTTTCTTTCTGATCTAACTATAGAATTCTTTCGGGTTTGTCATTAGAATTTTTTTTAGCAAATAGGCAGTTTGAAATATCTTTATTCCACCATTTGGGCTTATTATTATGGCCTGGACGCCGTATTTTCGATGGTATGCAGTCTTGCACTGCTTTTAGGTAAGTGGTTTCGAATAACTTCCAAGATGTATTTATGTCGTTATTGTTAATTAAAAAGCTCCAGTCAGTTTCTTTTAACATAGCTCTAAGTTTATGGAAGTTTGCTTTCTTGAAATTAGGGACTTTTTCGATGCTACTATTTGGTTCGTTACTAGTAAACTTTAAAGTGAAAGTTATCGTACGATGGTCGCTGTTACTGAATTCATCACCATCATTCAAATTCTCAATCAATTCTTCTTTTGTTGCAAGTACAATGTCAAGAACGTTATTACCACGGGTCGGCGTTCGAACAAATTGATAAAGCGAACTCTCTTGCAAGTTCGTATACAAGTCATGTCCGGAGTGTGAAGTAAGAGTATCGCCCCACTTGGTTACAGGTAATTTAAAGTCGCAAAAAATTACGGTATCTTGTGAGTTACTTACATCTGCAATTTGTTCGTAAATTTCTCGGTCAGTTTGCACTGATTGAGCTGGAGGTCTGTATATTAACGCAAGTATTATTTTTGTACCTTTATTATTCTTTATTAGCACAAAAGATGTGTCGACGTTCACAATTTGAGGTTTTGACAAGAGGGTAGGGTTAAGACTGTCTTTGATATAAAGTAAAACGCCACCTCCATTTCGATTTATTCGGCTTTTCTCAAACATTACATAACCGGGAAGTGAATACTCTGCTAAAAAATCTCTATCTTCTGTTTTGAGCCAAGATTCTGTTATGCCAATCACATCATAATTTTCTGTAAACACTAGCTCCTCTAAATCTAAAAATTGATTGCGTATGCTACGAGCGTTTGCATAGAAAACCATTAAATTTGTTATTTTAGAACTCACGGAACGCTCTTTAATAATATTTTTGGTTCTTGTCGGATCTACATTTATGTTCATGGCTGTCCTCGGTCCTCGCTGTCTTCGGTCCTTATCGCTGGTGGTCCTCGGTTGCCTCTGTATTTTGCTTGGCGTTGGATGATTTATGTCACTGCTGCTTCTTCTCGGATGGCATTTTTTGATCCATGGCTGCGGACTGCTTTGTGTAGGAGACGACCCATGCGTGCTGAACCCACAGGGTTTAGATGAGTGCCATCCTTGCGGAACAGAGTAGGCTGGTTGTAGAAGTTGTCCCAGAGGTTGATGAATTCAACTTCTTCCCTCAGACACAAATATTTTAGTCGGCTATTTGTGCTGAAGGCCTTGTCGTAGAATTTGTCAGGTGCGTCGATCTTGGGGAGAATGCCTGAGATGATGATATTCCTTGACTTGTTTTTGTAGTGCTGGATCATCTTGCGATATTTCTCCATCAACTCTTCGGATCTGCTGCGCATGACGTCATTTGAACCAGCATGGATGACAAAAAGGGTATTTTCATTTGCATCCTTTGTGGTATCTTCGAAGGCTTCCACAATGTCGTCCAGTCCAGCTCCTGGGATGCAAAATCTTTTTCGTCGAAGGTGAAGAGTTAACCGACGTGAAAGACGAGTCTGCGTCATGCCAATATAGGAATGAGGTGGTGCACAGTCCTCATAATTACATGTATGTTGGTAAATGACGTGATCGTCGGTCATCGGCTCTTTATCTTGGTGGAAGCTGGTTTGTTGCGGAGAACGAGGTTGGAGGTCTTGGGGGATTTGTAATAAATTATTAATTTGATTTTGTTTTCCGGGTTGGTTAGGGTGGACATGCTTGAAGATTATTTCTTTTAAGACGGCCTCGTCATTTTTGTGTTCAGAGGACATAAAATTGCGGTAGAAGATCTTGATTTCATTGGGGGAGTCAATGTTGGGAGGGCTTTGGGTGTACCATTTTTCAAGTTGGTGGTTGATGGTGCTGGAGACGTCGGAGTTGGAGTATCTGTTATTCACTAAAACTTGGGATAGTCTTTCTAGTTCCTGGTGGGTGTCGGCCCAGGTAGAGCAGTGCGTGAGGGCTCTCCTTACATAAGCGGAGATGGAGGATAGAAGATAACGGCGGGGGCATTCACTATCGCCGTTGAGGCATTGTCCTGTGTTAGTTGGTTTAGTGTAGACGGTGGTTTTGAACCCATGGTCGTTTAGAGCTACGAGGATGTCAAGGAAGGGGAGTTGTCCATTGTTTGATTTTTCAAAGGTGAAGTTAAGTCCGGAGGAGGTCATGAAGCGACGCTGGAGTTCCTCTAGTTCGTGGAGGTCCTTGATTTGCACGAAGATGTCATCCACGTATCTACAGTAAACGGCGAGTCATTGGGCAAACAAAATCAAATTAATAATTTATTACAAATCCCCCAAGACCTCCAACCTCGTTCTCTGCAACAAACCAGCTTCCACCAACATAAAGAGCCCGATGACCGACGATCACGTCATTTACCAATATACCTGTAATTATGAGGACTGTTGACGTCATTCCTATATTGGCATGACGCAGACTCGTCTTTCACGTCGGTTAACTCTTCACCTTCAGGCTGGAGCCATCAAAGACCACTATCTCACCCATAACCACCCCCACCTCACATGCAACGAGTTAGAGAAACACACCACCATACTCGATAAAGAAAGTGACCCAAGGAGATTACCAATACTCGAAGCATTATATATCCAAGCCTTACATCCAAACATCAACAACCAAACTCAGGACCTTCAGATCCTTCCTTCTGCCAAAAGGCACTATCCTACAGGACCTAACGCCCCCCCTCGCCCCCCGGTGCCCTTGACGCAGCCCCCCGCGCTACCTCCTTCAGCTTCGTATTCTGCCGGCGCCACACGTACTACGCAACTTAGGCCACGCCCCTCGACACGCAGCCAATCAGCTTCGACCCCGCCAACCGACCACCACCTTCCCGCATCCAGTGCGCCTGCGTGACGAGGATCTCTCTCTAACACTCCTAGAATACCCCTCCACCAATAGCAGACTTTTGTCCCCTGATTTTTGCCTCCTCTGATCCTCCACCCTCTATATATACCCTTCCTGTTTACCTTTTATATCATTCTATTCTTACTTGATAATGCTGGTTGTCCAGTGAAACGCGTCGTATATCCTGTATCATCATGTACATAAATGTAACCCTGTAGCACCATGAATTTTGCTAACCTCATTCATCTACTTCCTGCCACCCAGCGAAAACTCATCAGAGACCTCGAAACGTTGGATAATAAAATTTCCAACGCAGAAATTGCCATTTCTTTCAACCTCGTATGTAATAAAGAAAATTTATTACCTGGCTTTGCTAACATATACCGGGTATATATATATACATACAGTATATATTATATATATATATATATATATATATATATATATATATATATATATATAGAGAGAGAGAGAGAGAGAGAGAGAGAGAGAGAGAGAGATAAAACGAATGTAATACAATGACGTATAACTTATCATTTACTTTATAATTATATATTGAACAATCTCAGGTATTTTCGGTCACTCGGCCAACAAACACTGGAAGACGACCGACATTTACTATAATGAAGCAGATAGCGACTGCCTACCTGGTGACATTTCCGTACATGAAGTTTGCATGTGCCAATTATTTACTGACAGCTTGGTAATTCACATAACCGGGACCGAAAAATTGCTGACATTTTATAATAATCAATACACGGAGGCTGGACAAGTACCAATACGTGTTCTACTCATGTCCTTATAAATAGTTAACATTTGTACTCTATGCCATACACGGCTAATACGTTTAAATAGTGTTTGGGTGATCCAGCAGGGGCACAGGGCCTTGGGTGGGGCTTTGGTTTCCTGGGCGTTTCCGCACCCTCCTCAGCCCCCACCTTTGAGTGGCATCGGTCACCTGGGCTTTATTAGTGGTAAGCAGGGAGGGTTCATGCATTTTTCTCTCTCTATTGGTTATAGGATTGGGTTAGAATGAGAGTGTGATGGTGTGAATCAGAATGAGAGTATGAATGTTAGCATGAGAGTATAGAAGATCATGGTGAAAGGGTTAGAACTAGAGTAGGATAGCGAGAAGCAGGTTAACCCTTTGATTATAATGCATTGTGACAGTATTTGGTTTCTGGTTATCATTAGACTATTGTATAATTTATTATTATATCAAGGACAGATATGTGGGAATTACGAGATACAATATTATCTTCATTAACCCTCTGACTATTATATACCCACCCTAATCTGAATATAATCTTTTAATAGCAGCCATAACGCAGGAAAGAAATACGTAATCGGATCTTGATAAGGTTAAGAACAAGAGTTGGGTTGAGAGCAAGAGACTGGGTGAGAGTTGTGGTGAGAACGAGAGTCAGAGTTAGAGTGATTGTTGGTATGGGTTCCATGTCAGTTGAACCAGTGCCACTTCAACCAGTGCCACTTTAACCAGTGCTAACTCAACCAGTGGCCACTTCAACCAGTGACCATTTCAACCAGTAACATAACCTAACCTAACCTAACCTAACCTAACCTACTGGTTAAAATGGTCACTGGTTGAAAGGGTCACTGGTTGAAGTGGCCACTGGTTGAGTTAGCACTAGTTAAAGTGGCACTGGTTGAAGTGGCACTGGTTCAACTGACCTGTCATCGTTGGTATGAATATTGAAATGTTTTTCAGTAAAGTAGTTCAAACTGCTCAACTGAAGTTGTATCTACAACTTTTGTGAAGTTTCTTTAAGGTAGAAAGGCTATTATGTGTGAAGAAGAATACACCTATTTTGTTTTGTTTCTCAAGATGAAAGGCCACTAAGTTGTACTTCTTTCAGTATTTTGGAAACTGAAAATCATGATTTTGTTTGACTATACTATAGTTATACATCCGGAAGTGTCGGGACAGGAAGATCAAATTGTCAGGTAGAGCCGTGAGTGAGTGACAACTTGTTTCAGTAGCGGACCATTACCTAGTGCGGGAGTGGGTACAACAGGGGAAGAGGGTTGTAGGAACGCTGAAAGCAGTAACAAGAAATAGGCTGGTCAGTATGGAAGTGAAGAAGTCCTTGCATGACATTGTGGCAATCCCGACACTGACTTACGGAAGCGAAGCATGGACGTTGGTTGAGAGACTCAGACCAAGAGTGAGAGCAGTGGTAATTAATTACTTAAGAAGTGCGTGCGGAGTTACATGGAGGGATAGACAGACTAATGAGGAAGTAAGAAGGAGGTGTGGTGTGGAGGTAGATGTGCTGGAAAGTGTGAAAAGGAATAACTTGAGATGGTTTGGCCATATGGAAAGCGAGAGAATGACTAAGAGGGTGTACGAGAGCGAGATGGAGGGACAGAGAGGGAGAAGTAGACCGAAAGAGAGGTGGAAGGATGGAGTGAGGAAGTATATGAATGAAGGCGGTGCTGGTTTGGGGAAGGGGCGTCGACTGACTGGGGACAGAGATGCATGGGGGCGGTTCGTTCGTGGCCACCCCTTCGGGGATCACGGCGTCAGGCAATAGATAGATAGATAGATAGACCATTACCTAGATCCCAAAATACTGTATTACAAAACAACAAAACCCAAACCACTTACGGTGTATCATTTCTCAATATTTATCAATACCTTCCAAGATTACGTTGTAATTTGAGGGAGAGAGATGTCAACTGTTAGTTTATGTTTATCATCTACAGGAGTTATAGCGTATTTGAGTTTATATTTATTTAGGCTCGGATTCCCATAAGTTGGTAATGACGTGGTGTCATAATTTGTTGTTGATTATCATATGAGTATGTATTTGTGTCACTGCATAATAATCATAAACAGTGTATGTGCGGTCCATATAGTAAGGACACTGACGTTTAACCTCATGTAACTGTGTATTACACTCGTATTTACTAAATCATAGAGGAGCCGACTTCCATATAATAATCATGTTGGTTCCATACATTGTTGTGCCTCTCACCCCACCTTCCACACTTCCAAAAATAGTTGGTTACGGAAATCACTGAATATATATATATATATATATATATATACATATATATGAGAGGGGGTGAGAGGGAAAAAAAACATCGAGATCAATAGACAGAGGGGTAGAGAAAGAGTATTTAATTCGTGCCTAAAATTTCATCCCTCTTCAGCATATACCATTTCATAATTTTTCCAGAATTCTTACAAAATGCAACTGCGCCATTTTCATGCATTGTTCTCTCTCTATTGGTTATTGGATTTAGTCTTTAAATAAACTGGCACTTCTCGCTGATGGAAATAATGGATAAGTCTCCGCCACTCTGGCCTGGCGGGATGAACCTTTTCACAACGATGACAAACGTTTTGTTTATACTCGGCTTATTTCTCAAACGATTATGTTAACTTTAATATATAAATCAATTAACATATATATAAGATATATTCCATATTTACCCTCCTTAGTCATCTGTGCTACCGTTTTTCAATCATAACTCATTTGGACCTGATATAATATATATTCGTAATTTAAAAGGCATGCTAGTCGCCACGTGTGAGTAGTGCTTCAAGTATGTTGACTTAGCAATACAACTTTCTTGCTGATACAATTTGTTATATCAATCAAATATAGCTACCATGTCACTTTAACACACACATACACACACACACACACACACACACACACACACACACATGTGAACAGAGTTTATATTAAACTAAATATATGAACAATATAGATATTCAGTCAAACACCCATCCCAAGGCAAAATAGAGATGTGGATGGACTTTATCAGGCCACAGCCACAGCCACCCACCGTAATCGGTGTTCTGTTATAACAGTGGCAAACAGGCTATCTCTACAATACCTGGTGTAGTGTTTTTTAACTTAAAGACAAATCAATATAGTACTAATTAAATAATGAAAATAATGGTTTTGATACATTTGGGGAAGTCAATTTTGTAGTCAGAAGTAGAGTTGACAAAATCAGTAAGTTTAAATTGGGGAAGTCACATTTCGTAATCGGATATCGAATAGCCAAAAGTACTGAAACAGATATAGCATGAGATAAAGTGAGATTGAGCTCTGGGAGGCAGGGGACTCTGAACCCCCACTTTGACTGGATCAGTTCATCTTCTTGGTGTCACCGTTCTGGTAATAACAGGTCTACACGCATGCACACGCACACGCACACGCACACACACACACATTGCTGGATGGGTATTAAGAGAATGTTCTGAACAACTAGTGAGACCTATTTTTAATATTGTTCAACACTCATTAAACAAGGGGGAACTTCCCTTAGAATGGAAACAAGCAAATATAACTCCAATATATAAAAGTGGAAATAAAGAAGACCCGCTAAATTATCGACCGGTATCCTTAACGAGTGTTATATGCAAGCTTTGTGAAAAGATTATTAGAAAAAGATGGGTGGGTATGTTGGAGGAGAGGGAAATAATTTCAAGCAAGCAGTTCGGGTTCAGAAAAGGTCATTCGTGTACCACAAATTTGTTGAGTTACTATGATAGGGTAATTGACATTGTACAAGGGAGGGAGGGGTGGGTAGATTGTATTTACTTAGATTTCAAGAAGGCATTTGATAAGGTGCCTCATAAGAGATTGTTGTGGAAGCTCAGGACTGTGGGGCGGGTTGAGGGAGTATTATTAAAGTGGATGGAAAACTATTTAATTGGGAGGGAAATGCGAACAGTAATAAAAGGAAAGTTCTCCTCGTGGAAAAGGGTAAAAAGCGCAGTGCCTCAAGGATCGGTGTTGGCCCCAATCATGTTTTTGGTTTTCATCAACGACCTTCAAATGGGAATAGGCTCATATATATCTATGTTTGCTGATGATGCAAAATTAATGAAGCATATTACAAGTAGGAGTAGTTGTGAAGAATTACAGAGAGACCTAGATAAGTTATATGAGTGGAGTCAAACTTGGAAAATGGAATTCAATACGAGTAAGTGTCAGGTTCTTGAGATGGGAAAAAGTAAATATAGACCTTCTTGGGGATATAAAATAGGAGATGAAATAATTAGTAAAGCTGTGAAAGCAAAAGACCTAGGGGTAGTTGTGGCAGACAGCTTGTCACCTGAACAGCATATAAATAAAATAACTGGTGAAACCTATGCAGTGTTGACTAACATGAGAATAGCTCTGAATTATTTAGATGAAGAGATGCTAGCAAAAATAATAGGGACAATAATACGACCAAGACTGGAGTATGCAGCAGTGGTGTGGTCTCCACACCTTATAAAACATAATAAAAAACTGGAAAGAGTTCAGAGAGTTGCCACTAAGATGATAGCTAGCCTTAGAGACCTGCCTTATGAGGACAGATTGGAGAGGCTAAAGCTGCCAACGCTGAGGGAGAGGAGAGAGAGAGGTGACATGATCATGATGTTTAAGTGTGTGAAAGGTTTTGAGAAGATCGACAAGGGAGATTTTGTGGTGAGGGACGAGGGAAGAACCAGGGGTCATGATTGTAAGTTGAGGAAAGTTATATGTAAGTCTGATGTAAGAAAGTTCAGCTTCCCGTATAGAAGCATTGAGTGTTGGAATAAGTTGGATGGGGAGGTGGTGGGAGCAAGAAATATCCAAACTTTTAAAGCAAAATTGGATAAATGTAGAGAGAGAGACAGGACAACACGAGCTTAGGCTCAAATCCTGTATACTACAATTAGGTGAGTACAATTAGGTGAGTACATACACACACGCATGCACGCACGCACACACACACACGCACGTACGCACGCACACGCACACACACACACACACAGTGGTTTAACAAGTGATGTAGAAAGGTAAAATAAGAAATCGACCTTCTATTGTAAATATATCGAAAACAGAAAACAGAACAATCGTACCAGCGATACAAACAAACAAGACATTTTTACACAAAAGTCAGGAGAGAGGAGGAAGAAAACTTTGAAAAAGAATATTATACAGAAATGCGACAGTGACCCACGTCTCTTTTATAACTATGTAAGAGGGAAAATGAAAGTCAAGGATAAGATACAACAATTAGTGGTTGATGATGTTACTTATGACAAAGAGGAGGAGATGAGCGATGTATTAAACACAAAGTTTCAATCAGTATTTGTAAACGAAACCGAATTTGTAAGGGAACCCGCAGGAGCTGGAGAGCAAATATGGATGGATAACATACTGGTCACCAAGGAGGACATTCAAGCAAAGATAAATAGTTTGGACAAAAGAAAAGCGATGGGCCCAGACAACATCTCTTGCTGGGTATTACATGAATGTGCTGCAGAATTGAGCCATCCACTATGGCTGATCTTCACTAAATCACTGAGAGAAGGTAAGCTCCCAAGATTGTGGAAAGTGGCTAACATAATTCCTTTGTATAAAAAAGGTTCATGAGAAGACCCTCTGAACTATAGACCTGTATCCCTCACAAGTGTCGTGTGTAAGCTTCTGGAGAAAATTATTAGAGAAAGATTGATACAGCATTTGGAGGAAAGGAAAATGTTAACAGACAAGCAGTTTGGTTTTAGATCAGGGCGATCATGTGTGTCTAATTTACTAAAATGTTATGATCGTGCTACAGAGATAGTTCAAGAGAGAGATGCGTGGGTAGATTGTGTTTATTTGGACTTTAATAAAGCCTTTGACAGTGTACCACACCATAGATTTGTATATACATTAGAGAAACAGGGAGGAATCTCAGGACAGCTTTTAAAATGGATGATGGATTTTCTAATCGGAAGGAAAATGAGGACAGTCATTAGAGATAAGTATTCCAGTTGGGTGGATGTAACAAGTGGGGTGCCACAAGGGTCTGTATTAGCTCCTTTAATGTTCCTGATTTATGTTAATGATATGCCTACCAACATAAGCACTGGAAGCTACATAAGCATGTTTGCCGATGATGCAAAGATATTAACCCTTATGCTGCGGGCTTATTTGCGCTATTTAGCGCATATTCAGGCACTCCTTAATGATTTATCAAGTGCCTGCATTAAATGAACTGTATTCTGCCAAAAACTAGGCAAAACTAGCTTCAAAATGACACCAGAACGAGCTTCGTAGGTGGCGGGGTTTATCCGCAGCGTTGCCATAGACATTCGGGACAACTCGCTAATTATTAGCTCTCACTCGATTGGCAACACTGTCGAGACAGCCGTGCGAGACCTCAGTCTACCTCAGTGAGCGGCTGGCTGCTCTGATGGTTGGACTGAGGTCCCTCACGCTCCCGCCCACTGACACTCGATTTCTATGGCTTTTATAGGCTTTTAAAGCCCGGAAATTGCTCTAAATTGCCTATGCGTTCTGGAACGTCACCCGCAGCACACGGGTTAAGAAGAGTTCAAGATAAAGAGTCCTGCACAGCCCTTCAAACTGATATATCTAAACTGTACGAATGGAGTCAAGCATGGCAATTACAATTTAATGCAGACAAATGTCACATAATGGAGATGGGTGATAGCGCTCGACGACCACACGGACAATACAAAATTGGAGAGATTTACTTGGAAAGTCACGAAAGGAAAAATATTTGGGTGTGACAATAAACTCAAAATTATCACCTGAAGATCATATAAATGAACAGGTGAGAAACGCATATGCATTACTGGCAAACATAAGAGTTGCATTCAAATATGTAGATAGGAGCATGATGAAAAAGCTAATTGAGGCTTTCATTAGACCCATCCTGGAGCATGCTGCTGTGGTGTGGAGCCCTCACTTAAAAAAACATGTTAACAAGTTGGAAAAAGTACAGAGAGCCGCGACACGACGGGTACCAGAACTAAGAGGGCTATCATACAAGGAACGACTGGGAAAAATGAGCTTAACCACACTATAAGAGAGGAGAGAAAGGGGGGACATGATTACTCTTTATAAGTGTGTCAATGGACTGGAATATTTCGATCGGGATAACTTCATCACGCCAGCAGTGGGAAGGACAAGAGGACACAGTCGGAAATTGCCAACGATGCGAGGCAAGAAGGATGTCAGAAAATTCAGCTTTCCAACAAGGTCAATTGAGAAGTGGAATGCCTTACCGGAAAAAGTAGTGTGTGCCAAAAGTATCCATAGCTTTAAAGAAAAATATGGTCAAATGAAACAAGCAGACGTGACACTACGAGCTTAGGTTCAATTCCTGTAAACTTACAAATAGGTAAATACAAATAGGTAAAGACACACACAAACACACACACACACCCACACACAACACACAGACCCACACACACACGGCAATAAAGCACGATGAAGCAGCCTAGAAGTAGGAGCCTAGAAGCAGCCCTCACCTCCACTTCTCCTTATAGTTGGAGACGAGAACTTCCAGGAACTACTAAGATGTACACAAAATTCAGTTATACGATGGAACAAAGCCACTGAGAAATTAACATGGGGTCTAGGATTAAAGTAAAAAATATAATACGTTTTAAGATAGGAAGCGAATAACGAAACTGAAAAAGACATTTGAAGTCAAGACCGTAAATATACAGTATATATTACAAATAATAAATGCATAGTGAGGAGATTATAAGACACTTGAAATTGTACTTTCATCCAAGCAGCTATGTTGATAGTAGTTATATACTAGTTAACAATACTAATAACATACTAATAACTCCATCCATTGCATCCGCACTTCAACTCGAGTGTGGTTTATTAACATACACTGGTTTTGTTACAGTAGAATGTTGCCCTATAATAGTGTACCTATTTATTTAAGTCTACCTCTCCAAAGGCCATATTCTTAGTCACCATAATACACTCTTCCTGATAGTGATTACGATCCATCTAAGCCAATGGAATGGTTGAATCAAAGAGGAGAGTCATTCTCATTGCTCGGCCTTGAAGCCCATACGACGGGTTTCCTGTCGGTATAGAGTAGTGGGGTTTCTGAAAAATGTGAATGTTAGGAGCATTTTTAGGTAAAAGTTGGGAACCAGACTTTTTAGCATATTTCAGGTATGCTGAATTCGATAAACCCGGTTCCCAAGCGAAATTTTGAGTTTTTGACCATCTAATTTGCATAAACAAAATGGCCGCCAAATTGGAAATTTTTGACACTTCATGAACCATTTTCTCCAATATCTCTCTAACTAGGCAAGCAAAAATGACAAATAAAGTGTCTATACTTATGTTTTGAGGGTCAGAGAATTTGATTAAAGCATCTTTAAAGTGATTAGTGATAAGCCTTCACGTAAATGTGCAAATTAGTGGCTGCAATTATAGAAAAATCAATTTCTCCAATATCTAATGCTAATACTAATACTAATTGTTTCTTTTATATGCAGACTACAATGGATCCAGTAGTTACTTTGAAGAGGCCTTCACCTGTAGATTACAGCTTGTGCATCTTCTGCCAAACTCACACAGCCAGTGTTATTCCTAGTAATGCAAGTGACCATGGACTCGCAAAAGTCAGGGATGCTGCCAGTACCAGAAGAAAGCTTAGAGACAGTAAGAATATCGATGTGATTGACCGTCTTGAGAATGTCTTGGATTCTGCTGAAGCCGAAACTCTTGTGTGACACAAAATGTGCTATGCCCACTTCACGGACAAAAGTAAACTTGAACGTTTGCGGAAGATGCAGGCAGTGGATTCAAAACAAGAAGCAAGTTGCAGCAGCAGTGGTAACAGATGTTCATTGCGAAGGCACATGGAACCAGTAAACTGGAACTTATGCATTTTCTGTCAAACTGTTGTTTTGAAGGCACGGTTGATCTCGGTAATGACAAAACAAATGAGTGATCAGATAATTGAAGCTTCCCCTCTCGACTACAAAATTGGCCTTCGATTGGCTGGAGTGATTGACTTAATTGCAGCTGAAGCCAAATACCACTTAAAGTGTCTAAGAGCATTCACCAGATCTACCAATAAAACAAAGCTGGACTCGGACAATACAGACCTTGCGATGGTATGGCTATGCAAAGAGTTGCAACAATCTGCAGACAGAGGGCACGTTATCCTGCTGAATGATGTCTGGGAACGGTATAAGGAGCTTGCTGAAAAATCGTCAACCATAATTCAACCGTCTTACTACAGTAGAAGGACAACCTTCAAGGAAAAGTTGCAGTCACAGCTGGGAGACATTTTCAACTTCTTCCAACCTCTTGACAGGAGCACATCCGAGAGAAAAACCATGCTGATTCCCACAAAGTATCAGCATACTGCAGTTTTGGAAATGACAGAAATTGAGGAGACTGAGAAAATGTTGCCTCAATATGTGCCTCAGGATGACATTTTCCTATCACTTGTACATGTAGCGCTGAGAATTCGTGGAGACATGATGGAATTTCTGGGTCACAAAGGTTTCTCTGTAAGTGAAGATGAAGCGATTCAATGCATTCCAGATAGTTTATATATGCTATTGAGACTAATATTTGGTGGTCAAGAGGTGCTAGAAGATGATAGTTCTGAAAAAAATGAAGATCTTGTCCAAGGCAGAGTTCTGAGTGTAGCACAGGATCTAGTTTACTGTATGAGCGGCGGCAGAAAATGGACTCCCAAACATATTGGTCTTGCCAATACACTACATCAAGCCACACGATCAAAAGATCTGGTGGAGTTGTTCCACAAGGCAGGCCACTGTTTGAGCTATGAACAGGTGTTGCAAGTAGACACTTCCTTAGCTGAGAGCACCCTGAAATCTATGGACCAAGCAACCGGGGCCATTATTCCACCAAACATTGTAGCCAATGAATTTATCCACTACACTGCAGATAACATTGACATTCTTGATGAGACACTTGATGGAAAAAATACTTTCCATGCAACTCAAATGGCAACATGGCAGCGGGGACAGAAAGCCGATGCTGAACTTCGGATGTTAGAGCCATCTGCTAGACATACGCTGATTGTGCCAGATGTCCTAGAGAACCTGTATCCTGTCAATATAAATCCTGCCACAAGTGAGCCAGTATTCGCAGCCCCTGTTGACAAGGTATGGTTCATGAAACCTGAAGGAGACAGTGATTGTGTAAAACAAGCACAAGCAACGGACATGACTTTTTCCTGCGACGTCAAGATTCTGCCACAAAACCTTCTTGGACAGTATTCAATCAGTCAGTCTCAACAGAGGAACCAGAGCAGACAGCAGTAGGGTATTTGCCCATAATTCTTGCTCCTGCTCACGAGTTAGATACGCTAAATACAGTTGTGAAGAGGTGCATGGCGATATCTTCACATTTCGGACAGGAGCATACAGTCCTTACAGTGGACCAAGCCTTATACTGCAAACTCATGGAACTGAAGTGGTCTGTGGAAGAATATCGGGATAAACTAATCCCTCGCCTTGGTGGACTTCATACCGCGATGAACTTCCTGAAGGCTATAGGAGATCACATGGCTGGATCTGGTTTAGCTAAAGTGTGGCTAGAGAGTGGACTGCTTGGGGAGGGTGCTGTGCAGCTTGTCCTGTCAGGAAAAGCGTACAATAAGGCTATGAGAGCTCACAAACTTACTTTGCAAGCTCTTTGGCAGCTTTTGTTGCCAACATTTCTCCTGTTTGCTGCAGAGTCAGACAAGGAATACCATGATGAAGTTTCTGCGATAGCTGCTGATGACAATCCCGAAAGAATTCCAGAGCTGATAAGATGTCTGAAGCAGGAACGGTTTCACAATCTTCTGAAAGGTTTCATAGCAAGTAAATCTGATGATGTGAACTTTGTCTTCTGGTGGAACTATATTGACATGGTCTCAATACTGTTGCAGTTCACTCGAGCTCAGCGTGATGGAATCTGGGACCTTCATCTCCACTCCTTCAGTCTGATGTTGCCATACTTCATGCGGTATGACCACCTGAACTATGCAAGATGGGGTACAGTGTATATAGCCGAGATGAACCAACTACCAGAATCCGTGTTATCAGAGTTTCAAAGGGGCAACTTTGTTGTAAAACATTCTGTTCAAAAGTTCAACCAAGTAGATCCAGACCAAGCCATGGAGTGGATAAATGGTACAGGAAAGAAAGCAGGTGGAATCATTGGCATCACAAAGACAACATCAGCGCTTTGTAGATGGACCATTTCGTATAATATGAAGTCTCACATTGCAGCTGAAACGCATGCAATGTACAACAACTGTCCTGGTAGTGCACATGTTCACAATGAAGCTACCAAATCACGGCAAAAGCGGGACAACGATGACGAGATGGCATTGCTCTCGGCCTTCCAGGGATTCAAGGTTTTTGCATCGGTTTCACCAGCGTCATTGCAGAATCTGGCCACAAAAGACCTAGCAACAGAGGCAATCCAAAACTCATTACTTTGTGCCAAAGAACTCGGACAAGAAAAAGTGAATACATTCGTTGAGGAGAGGATGATTGTACCTGAGCAAGGTGACAAGCCAGATGTCAGAATCCATGCACCCCTACACAGGAGTAATGCCAAAACGTTTGCATCTCTGTATGAAGTGGTCAAAGACAATAAAGAAAAAGACAAGAGAACTATCCTGAAGGCAGATAGAAACGTGCTTCAACGCCTTCTTACTGCCTATGAGGCAGGTCGTCCAGTTGACTTGCCAGCTGTCCTAAAGCACGAGCTTCTGCCAGTTCCTGTATCACTCGCTGAAATGAATGGTACACTCCGCACTGGAAATAAGTCCATACTGGCAGATAAGTTAACGGAAGACATAATCTGCCCTGAAGCTATTGAGCTTCACGACTCATCATCCTGCCTAATCATTGATGGACAAGCACTGGTGGTTGCTCTGGGAAAGCCTGACAATGCAATGACCTTTGGGGATTTGGCCGACACATACGTAAGAGCAGTATTAAAGGCAGGTTCTAACTATCAACGGGTAGACATTGTGTTCGACAGATATAGAGAAGAGACAATCAAGGGTGGTACGAGGACACGACGCACGAAAGCAGATCGACCAATCAGACGAATTGTTGAGGGACGTGATGTGCCTCTTCCAAAAAAATGGACTAACTTTGTGTCGCTCCCTGCTAATAAAGCTGATCTTGCAAATTTCCTGTCTGAGGAACTGTGTTCTCAGGCACCTGATGATAAGGAGATTGTAGTTGCCGGGGGATTCAGAGAAGAAATTGAGGTTAGGTCATCAAAGACAATCACTGATTTGACTCAATTGAGAGCCACACATGAAGAAGCTGACACTAGGTTGGTGTTACATGCTGTGCACAGCCAGTTCAATACAGTTGTTGTGTCATCAAGGGACACTGATGTTCTCGTGCTTTTGGTTTCCCACTTCCCACGTGTACAATGTGAACACCTCTGGATGATGTCTGGTACCACCAAGAAAAGGCGATATATACCCATTGATGCAGTTTTCAACAACCTACCAAGAGATTCAACAACAACTCTTTTACCATTTCATGCATTAACCGGGTGAGACACCACCTCCTACATCGCAAATCACACCAAAAGGTCATCATGGAAAGTCTTCAAACAGCACCATCAATTGCTCATAAACTTGGGAATCGGTGAACTCACAGAGGAGACCATTCGATCTTCAGAAACGTTTGTCTGCAGAATATATGATGTGCACAAAACAGACTCTGTTGATGCAGCAAGGCATATACTGTTCTCAAAGACTGCCAAACCAGAAGCAATGCCACCAACACGTGATGCTCTCCGCTTCCATTTGATGCGAGTACACTATCAAGCAATGATTTGGAGAAATGTTCACTGTGCTGTACCTGAGCTTCCTGCACCCACAGACATGGGATGGAAACATGGCGATTCAGGACTACAACCCATTCTGATGTCATTGAGTCCGATCCCACAAAGTTGCCTGGAAATTATTTCATGTGCCTGCCAGAAACAATGCAGGACGCGTCGGTGCAAATGCCGCAAATCCGGGTTACGATGCACAGCAATGTGTGCATGTCAGCAACAGAGTGATGATCAAACTCCTTGCATTGCATGAATATGGTCTACTCCAATAAACAGTTCAGGTGAGTGACAGATATTGCCCTGTTTTGCCTGCATAAGCATCAAGGAGTATCTTGGGGTAAAGTTGGGAACAATTGATTTTTCTCTAATGACAGCCGCTAATATGTATATTAAAGTCTAGGCTTATTACTGATTCCTTTAAAAATGCCTCAGTGACATTCCCTGACCCTCAAAACATAGGTATAGATGCTTCACTTGTGATATTTGCTTGCCTAGTTAGAGAGATATTGGAGAAAATGGTTCAAGAAGTGTCAAAAATTTCCAATTTGGCGGCCATTTTGTTTATGCAAATTAGACAGTCAAAACTCAAAATTTCGCTTGGGAACCGGGTTTATCGAATTCGGCATGCCTGAATTATGCTAAAAAGTCTGGTTCCCAACTTTTACCCAAAAATGCTCCTTGATTCTTATAGAGGGCCTTTTTTAGGAAATCCCACTATACTAGTAGGGCTGTTTGTAGACTGACAATACAGCCCATATTCTTAGACTCATTTTTTCCCGTCTACCCCTCTATACTGATTACCATATGTTCTAATTTACCTGTCTGCGAAAGCAAAGTACCTATCAAATTACCATTCATGAACAGTAACTAGTAATCTGTGTCCGTAAACCTTTTATTCCTCATTCATTAGTAGCTTTGTTACAGTTTAATACAGGTTATTCATAATATAGTGTAGTACTTGGGTTTTCAACAATCACATCTTTACACCCCAAACGCTTTTGTACTACCAAATTCTTATTACTGCCTGTTTCACATTACCGTGTCAAGTAGTTTTGTATCTCTCTTCTCTTGTATCTCTCCTCTCCTTCCTTGCTAACAATAGTTATCTTCCTCTCCTCCCTTTACTTGTTATACGTCCACTACTTAGCTCTTATTCATAATTTTCCACCAACCAACTTTACTTCTAAACTCAATTAATTAAATCAACAAATCAACTTATCTTTGACGATCTGTTCTCTTGCTGCACTCATTTGAGGGGTTGATGCAGGATACATGCCTACTACGGGTTTGTTCTGTAGGTATCACACAGTGAGTGAATGAGCTTTATTATCTTGCTTTACTTATGTCTCCATTTATGTCAAACGTCGTGGTCCAGCTCACAATAGAGACAAACTTCAACATAAATTTATATATATTATGTTATCTAATGTACAGTGTGAGGGTTAGCTTGGACAAGACAATCGTAGCACTGTAGCTCGTGGATAGCCATGCAAAATTATTTACGTTCCTCGGCGAGGCTGTGGCGTCTTCCTAGAGTATGGGGAACAGATATGTGGACGTTATAAAATATTCAGGAAGGTCACTCTCTGCTTCTGAAAGGTCTTGAGACCAATACGAAACATCTGAATATTTAACTTAGTTTCACACTATGTTCACCAGCTATATTTATGTCAGCATCTCTATTGATGTCAGCATCTAAGTCAGCCAATTCCCAATTATTTACAATCCCTGGTGAGCCTGTGGCGTATTCTTAGAGGTGGGGAACATAATTAATATGAAGTGCATATAATATTCTGAGAGAGAGACTCAAATCCGTGCATAAAATGCCATCCCTCTTCTGCATAAACGTTATTTCTCCATTGTTTTTGAATACCTGTAAAAAATAAACTGTGCTATTTCCATCCATTATTTATCGCTATTGGTTATTGGATTGAGTCTTTAAATAAACTGGCACTTCTCGCTGATGGAAATAATGGAAGAGTCTCGCCCACCAATCTGGCCTGGCGGATGAACTTTTATTCAACGATGACAGAGTTTGGCATATATTCTGACGATATATTTTAATTTTGGATATATATAGAAAAATAAGAAAATTAACTCATTGTGTTTACCCCATAGATTATTAGTTGTATTACCTTAGCCGAATGTAACGGTTGAGTTATAAGGAGAATTTAAGGAAACTTGATTTACAGTATATAGTGGGTTCAAACACAAAGGCAACATTTTCTCGACTAACTGTTGTTTGCATTGTAAT
The DNA here is from genome assembly GCA_032716605.1 of Paralithodes platypus. NCBI lineage: Eukaryota > Metazoa > Arthropoda > Malacostraca > Decapoda > Lithodidae > Paralithodes > Paralithodes platypus. The sequence continues at coordinate 6,679,451 of CM064507.1, read as the reverse complement.
TATTTACTTCAAACAGGCAATTCCCTTGACAATTTAAAACATAAGAAGCAATATCATAAGGTATGATGGAGATTAATCGATTTAAATAAATTACTGATTTCATAATTATTGTTCACTGGCATAATAACGGAAAGGGAAGTAGAAATTTATTATAGATATCTTCTGGTTGTAAATCCTAAGTAATCAATCGTGGGATGATCCGTTTAACGAGATGACTCTTATTTGTGTTATATACCATACCGATCTACAGCCGATTTAATTCAACTTAGGAAGGAAATAATGTGAGGAAGTCATGAGGCCTCTCCTAAGCTAAGTATATTAATATGGTAGTAACATAGTAACACTAGTACAGTTAGCCTTAGTAAAGACCTCAGCTTCTGACCGAGGATGTTAAATGTCATGACACTAAAATAGCTGATAGTCAATTACCCTTTGATGTCAACCAGACCTTGGTTCTGACCTCATTAGGGGAATGACCCACAATAGTTTTGTTTATTCAAAAATACCAAACTTTATGGACTTAAAATTATATTTCCTGGCTTATGATTTGCAATTTATACTAAACCCTATTCCAGTTTATCTAATTTGTGTTTTTTTAGTAACTCGAATATTTCGTCGCATTTTAAGAACATGCTTTGACGATTGTAAAAAATAATGCTGATTTACACATCATGGTGAGGGATCGTGTGTAGGTAGTTAACATATGAATATATTCGTTAAGTACTTTAGGACAAACATCGATTATGTTATAAATATGTAATATACTTGGTCTGAATACAGTTTTATTTGAATTCAATCATCCAAGTTAATATTACACATATACTAATTTCCAATTACATAGTATGTGCAGTAAGTGAGACAGATCGAGCACAGTAAAGACTAGGGATGATTGTGGACCGGGAATATTGATTTGAACACAAATGTATTAAGTAAATGGAATATTCCAATTTCAGTCACTTCATTATTCTGAATCACACAAATAACACTATGGATTGTATATTGCGTGTGTTTATGATAATTTACCTTTGTATAATACTAGATTGTACAAACGATGATTATAGATAGTGATAAAGGTAGTTTTTTTTTTTCTGGTACGTGAAATACTCATCGACCTTCCTTTGAGAGAGAGAGTGAGAGAGATAATGCACGGAACATAGCGCGATTGCATCCCACTGTAATCGCAGTATTTAGAGCTTACTCGTTAAAATCAATAATCCAGTCATGTTGATGTACAGTATAGTGTCAAAGTAATGTTTTTATATTCTCAAGAACAATATTTAGTGCACCATCTCAAACTTACATGAGTGGCTAACCTCATAAAAGTTTTGCAACACACTGATGGTACGGTTTTTGTGATACCAGTATCTGGAGGTAGGGGAGGCTACTTTACGGTACAAGAGACGACACCACAACCAGCTACCAGCACTCCCGCATCACCAGGTAGCTGCCTCATCTCCCTAGAGCCGTCCTCAGCAGCTGCCCGGTCAAAAGACCCAAGAAAAACAACCAAAGAAGCCCCCGGAAAGTGTGGGATCTAATAATACCGTTATGGTATAAGACGAGACCACCTCGAATTAACCAAGTATCCCCTCCAAAATCAACCTGAAACACCACAGTGTCCCCTATGTCCACTTGGGAAAACGAACGTGGGGCCGAAGGAGGCAATCCCCCCCCCCCCCCCCCCCCACCCACCCCACTCAAAAACCTACGGTAATGGTGTCGGCCATTGGATCCAGCTGATGCCGTGACGTCACCCATAGCCAACCCGCCATTGGTCAGGCTGTAAATAAAATGGCCGCCACCAGGCCCCCGTACCCTGATTGGTCCCTGAAGGGGTTACGTCGGCATCCAGACAGATCGAGACAGAAGGACCTACGGACAACCAGAAGGAGGCCTAAAGGTTCCTTTCTTGCCCACAAACTTTTTCCCTCACACCAGAGCAAACTCTTCACCAAGTAAGCAAGGCGAAATTATTAGGTAGAATCAACCTCTCCTTCGCTTATCAGCACCAATAGGAGTCCCTACCTGGATCCAAATAGTTCCCTAGAACTGGTGTGGTAAAGAAAGTATATTTAAACTAATAATAAGGGATCAATCCGGTCTCATTCTCGCTGGTAACATCTAGTGCCAGTTAGAGGAATAGTCTACCCTGCATAATTCTGTTAATCTCTTTAACCCTCTCAATAACCCTCTAGGTCAAATTATTGTCTCACAAAACACCCCTATCATAACGTAAACCCTCATTCATTAAAACTTTGTTTCGTCCACGTAACCACTCGTTTATCAAAGGTATCTAGTTTTATTCTGTGACACGTATATCCTAGACCCTCACGCATATATTATATATTAAACTCAAGTTACTCCCCTTGACTTTGATCAAAATATATTACCCAGGATACAATCACCTAACTTAAGTTACATTATCACCAAACCTCAAACCTCCTGTTCCCTTCATAATTCCTATACCCGTTCCTTACATAAAGCATTCCCCCTGCCTTTATATCGCTGCTCATAAGTTACTCATCCTACCCCGTTTCGCCCTGCTTGCTTTCCAGTGTGTAGCTGTATATATCCTTTCTTGTGTAACTATTCCAGAAATAATATATTCATTGTATATAAACTTGATTATTGATTCAGAACGGCTCATATCGTTTGTCCTATATTGACGATGGAGTTGATATCCCTTGCAAAAAAAAAAAAAGAATTACGGAGTTCCATACTAACTTGTGATCAGTATTCTTGATAGAACTAATCTCCCATAAACCTTGCCATTAACTCAATAAATAAATGTGTATGAATCGTCCTGTGAGTTTGATTATTGAAACTTCCCTTATGCAGGATTCACTTGTATCAGTATAACAGTTTTCTTTTTACAGAGTATCTCTTTTGGTAATATAAAGTAATATTTAAGCCAAATAATTGGAGACTATGTTTTGGCTCATTCTCAGAAGTTGTAACCTTTCTCCCCGATACACCAACTTTACGCTATTGTATATATTCCTTAGAAATGTTGCGATCATTATACTAATCTAGTTACGTAACTGCAGGTATTAGCACCTAAAAAAGGCGACCATAATCATCTTAACAAGCTACTTGCATGAAATTACACCATCTCTAAAAGCTCCAAGAGAAAAACAAAACAAAATATAAAGAAACTGTAAAAAACACACTAATGCCACGCACTTCCGTGAGTTTGTGTGGCGGGTTCAGGGGTAGTTCATCACAAGGTCAAGGGTAAAATATATACACTGGGGTGAGGTATAGAGGATGCCATCCTCCCCCCCACCCCCCCCTGGGGAGTGGTCGGTCATGGTGATGGCTATCCCAGGGTGTTAAGCCTAGTTCATACATACAAGAGTGTGAGTGCAAGTTGGCAAGAGTGTTGACTCTTGCCAACTCGCGCCAAAATGACCGCAAGTGTCCAAAATTCTACGTGGCACAACGACAGAGTAGGAGTCAGTGGGAGTGTACTTGCGAGTCACAAGGAGTCAATGTGAGTCACTGTGAGTTACCAGGAGTAACCGGGATAAAAGTGCGATTGAAGTGTGAGTGATATAAAATTTGAATTTTAACGGTTATTTTCTGATTAGTGATTGATAGGAGTCGATGCGAGTAAGGCACGGGTCAGTGAGAGTTAGGAGAAGTAATATATGAGTTATTGGGAGTCTACGAGAATCGCTGGGAGGTGTAAGGATTGCATTGCGATTATGCCAGGGATGGGCCCCCATTGTGCACCGGGCGGATATATAAGGGGCCCCCAAGCTCTCCACTGCCACACGGACACTCACCACCGCCACACGGACACCCACCACCACCCATCAGACACCACAGCACCCACGCAACATGTCCCAGAGGAGGCAGAAGGACCTAGTAAGGGTGCATCTTCTGCAACTTGAGCTGCAGTTGGAGGCCCTGGAAGAAGAGGAAGAGTTACAGAGGCAGGCCATCCATCAACGAGCAAGGAAACCAAGGACAGTGTGGGCGAGGAAGTGGCTGTTGAGACGCCCACAGTACGGGATATACGACTAGCTGATGCGTGAGCTGGAGACAGAGGATCGCAGGGGGTTCAGGAACTTGCTGCGCGTCGACAGTGCCATGTTCCGGGAGTACATGGCTCGTGTTGGTCCCAGCATTGAAAAACAGGACACGTTTTGGCGGCAGGCTTTGACACCTGGCATACGTATTGCCATAAGACTCTGCTACCTTGCCACAAGTGATACGTATGCCAGCCTACAATATTCCTTCCGTGTGGCCCGCAACACCGTCTCCCTCATCGTCCCGGAAACCTGCGAAGCCATTGTCGTGGTACTCTTTGTCGCTGAATACCAGTCCGAGGTGTTGCGGTGTGCTTCTCGCGCGGCTGCCAACTCCTGATGCGGTGTTGCCACCACTCGCAGTACACTAGCCGCTTGGACAACATGTGCGGTGACTCCTTGATTTTCCTTGACTCACATCTGTTCCCTGTAACCTTCATTGACTCGCATGTATTACCTACTTATATACCAGTCACTCCCGGTGACTCGCTTTACATATTTGAATTTAAGGGTAATTTTTTATTTAACTCGCACTAACTCCCATTGTATTTCTCCGAACTCCTACTTGATCCCCTACAACTTCTGGTGACTCCTATTGTACTCTTCTTCTACTCCTATTGTGTTTCCTCCGCCAATTGTTGGTTATCACACTCGCATTGACTCCTATTGACTCACGTCTAGTCCTAGTCACTCGCGCACAAAAAAATGTCCGCGAGTCATTTACGAATCAAGGAGAGTCATTGGGAGCATATAGGAGTCAATGAGAGGCAGCGAGAGTCAATGAGAGTTGTCGGACTCGCGGCCCAAATTTCGTGGAGGGCTGAAATTTTGCCGGACATGGCCAACCCGCTGCGACTGTCCGCACCTGGCCGGGAGTCTAACAGGAGTCGGTAGTCACTAGGAGTCATCGATTTTCACCGCGAATAGGAGCGCGAGTTCAAATTTTGCCCTACTCGCAGTGATTCTAGCTCACACTCCTGTATGTGTGAACCATGCTTTACTGATAATAATGATGATGCCAGTAGGGTGTGGGTGTGTGTATTTGAGTGTGAGTGAGATTTTGAAAACATCCATTGTATCCCAATTTGCTACCACTAAAACTCTATCAGAACAAGTAGTAAATTGCTTAAAATACATTAAAAGTACTCATAAAAGATATTGTAATACCATCATGAGAAGAACTGGCATTAACTATTATTGGAGTGTTGACAATTCGTTAGAAGTTATTGATAAAATAAATACCATGCCGAAAGTTACCTCGGTACATAGCTTCGACTTTTCAACTTTGTATACCAATTTGCCTTTAGATTTAGTATATTCAGAGCTTTGCTTTATTATAGATTTGCACTTTGACAGGTTCGTTAGGAATGGTAATTATTTCATAAATGTTTATACATATTTTAATAATGCATCACTTAGCTCTACTCCCACTAGTTCTGTATATTTTGATAGAACTAAACTTAAAGATGCCCTTAAATTCCTCCTTTTCAATACTTATGTTAGATTCGGGCCGTACATTTTCAAACAAATATTAGGAATTCCTATGGGTGGAAATGCTAGCCCTTTAATTGCAGACTTATTCTTGCTTGCTTTAGAATTTAAATATATAAAAGACTTAGTTGACAGTAGCAAGAAAAATAAAATTCTAGAAAAATTAGCACTTGCTAAACTGTTAAGTAATAATAGTAGATATATTGATGATATTCTTGTTTGCAATTTGTTAAATTTTAATCAAGTTGCTAAACTTATTTACCCTAATTCTATTCCCCTCACACAATGTAACGTAAATTATAAAGTTGAAAATTTTCTTGATATAAATATAGAGATTGTTAATGAACAGTGCATACTTAAAGTATATCACAAAGTTGATGATTTTAATTTTAACGTAATAAACTTTCCTTTCCCTAGTAGTAATATCGATAGTAAAATAACTTATAATTGTTTTTATTCCCAATTAATAAGATTTTGTAAAATCTGCACTAAAGTAGATGACTTTTGGGCTAGAGCTAGGTTACTATACAGACTCTTAGTGGACAGAGGTTTTGAGGCAAGTAAATTGTTCCATAAATTTAATCTTTTTAGGGTCAATTATTGTGACTGTATTCTAAAATTTGACATCAATAATTTTAATCAAGCATTTTTAACTTGAAGTTTCTTGTATAACCTCTGCTTACTTTTTGTCTGTATTTATTGTTTATCTTTTTCTTTTTCTATTATTATTATTATTATTATTAATATTGATGATTTTTTAAATTTATTGTTCTTGTTAAAAGAGTACTCTTTGTTTAAATCTGTTGTTACTTCATATTTTGCAATTATTTGTCTTTATATTATATGTATTCATTGTCGATAGTATCAATTGCTTACTTTTGCGATTTCCTTAGTTTATTTGTGCTATAAATGTAGGTTATTTGTAGGGTAGTTATTGATAGGGGTCACTTGAGGCATGCTATGCTTACAGGTACCTACCCGATAGCACTATCGTTAGTGAGTGCTGTACTGTATTTTATATATTATTTTGTAATAGTATTGATATCTTATCAATATTTGTATTTTGTACTATTGTTAATGTCTTGTCATGTTGCAAATTTGATTTTAAATAATATTTTGACATTTAACATGTAATTTCTTTATTCATGCAGAGTTTAGTAAAATTTGCCAGAACGTCCCGGACTTCCCAAACTTGACTACTTCCTTTAACGTGACGATAGTGCGTTGTTATATGTGCGATTAGTTTGCTTGGGAAACAGATTAACTTGCTTATGTAGTAATGTACACCCTATGTGGTGGATTGTGTTCTTTTATTTAATAATTTTCATTTTAGTAAGCGTTGTTTCCACATAGCGATTTTGATAATTTAATTTGACTTTATATTGTCCTTGTCCCAATTTTGATTTGTTTAGTTTGCAAGTTTTACATTTTAATTTATTCATACTGTTTAAAATTATCGTTTAGTAGATGTCCATATAACACTTAATATAGTTTGCGCATTAGCAAAACTCTCCACAGCAAATTTTCAAGAAATCGGATCGGAGAGAATGATAATATAAAGTATATTATTCATTTATGCAAGTGTTATGTTGTAGGTGACATTAAAAGTAATAATACTGAACATAAGTATTAAATTATGTTTTATGTTTTGTGGTAATATTACCTTACTGTGTATCTTCTATTACTGTCACATATGTTACTATAAGAGTATCATGTGTATGATTAAGTAAAGGGTCAATAATTGTTGCATTGCTTTACTTCGCAACAGGTTTTGCTCTAAGAGTGTTTACATGAATATTTATTTTAATCATTATTTAATGTTTTGTTCTCACTGGAGTTTTACAAGCATGCTAGGAGTATTGCAATAAGACACAGACAGTCATAATTGTGACCACACTTAAATCATCGTGTTTGGCTCTCAATAAAAAGAGAAAAACAGAAAAACAGGCCTTCGTAAAATGTCTAGCCCCTTCATAATTCCCGTTAGTATGTGCGTACCCACACAAGATTGTGTGGTGAGGTAAGGGAGGGGCAGTGGGTGTAGTGGAGGGTAGGGGAATGTGAAATGTCGGGTGAACGAAAGGAATTTATCCCCCCGAAAATCTCCAGCCGGCGCGGGGATTCGATAGGTCCGGTCAGCCCAGGTCCATGCGCTAACCCACTCTGCCACCTCGGACGTTAATAGGATAGTAACCTTAGTTCTCCTTGAAAGAACCAGGTTGATAGTCTCGTGGATATCATCATGTGATGCGTTTCTTAGACTTCACACTCATGAATATTTTACACTATCCCAAACGTCAACTCGGGTAGCAGAATATTTGGGGGGCGGGTGTGAGAATTCGATAGTAAACAAAGCGGAATTTACCTATAAACTCACAAGAGTTAACTTACTTTTATTGGTTGATAGAGATAGATAGCTCAATGATTGTGGTAGGAATAGATAGAAGATATAGTGGCCACTAAGATATAAGAATTAGGATGACTTAGTTGGAAACAGGTGGTTGTATTGGAGCGGCTAGAAGGAGATCTTGATGAGGTCGTAGAGAAAGCGATTCTGATTTGTCCTGAAGCGAGGGACCCTCAGGTTCCCGAACATGACGCATGCGCAGTTATCTTATCCACCAATGCGTCATTCAACTAACTACAAGATATACCGGATTTATTATAATGACAACCCGATATAATAATGGATAATAAACCCATAAAGACTTAATACTAAATAGTATATATCTTTTATATAGATATATAACTTAGCCCAATACTGGCGCCTAATTTGAACTTCCAGCATGTTTACTTAACCTAAACTGTCGAGTCACTTACGAGTCTCGACACATTCCCACCACCAATATATACACCATCTACAACAATCCCTCAGCGATGTTAGATCTCCAAAGCTGTGAAGAGCCAACAGCGGCTCGGCGAAGAGGTAATCTTCCAACAGGATCGTTACTGACAGATAGTCCAGCGACCGCTTGTGACATAGGGGTGGAGTCGTGAGAGCTAACACCATCACCAGTGACCGCTGGTCAAGAGATCGAAATGCTTTCGATTTCCTGTTCCAATGGACACAACTTGACGATGGGTCGAGTGGTCAGGCCAGTCTTTGTTCTAATCTGAATCACTCTAACCAGATCACCTCGTCCGGGACAGAATCTAACCACCCTACCAAGTTTCCAAAGGACACGAGGTCCCTCGTCATGTATAAGCACGATGTCATTTATCCTCGGCCATACACTGCTTGATGAGCCTCTTTTAGTCTTATAGGCTTCTCGTAGTGATGCCAAGTATTCACTAGACCAACACCTCCATAGATCCTGGATCAATTTATTGATGTAATTGTACCTGCTGTGTATCGCTGCTTTACTATCGTAACTAGGATCCTGCAGCTCATCTAGGTGAATTAGGTCCTTTGGGAAGTCACGAAGTCTACGACCTTTAACCAGCATGGATGGAGTAATAGGGCAAGGGTCCTCCAGATAACCCGAGACATATGTTAAAGGGCGATCATTCACGGCAGCCTCCAGCTCCAATAGGACAGTAGTTAGTTCCTCGAAGGAGACTAGAGCACGACCCAGTACCTTTGTAAGCCCAGCCTTCACAATACCGATGGCTCTCTCCCAAACAGCTCCGAACCAAGGTGCACGTGCTGGGATAAAACGCCTTTCACATCGGATTTCGTCAAGATGAGCCTGAAGACTAGGATCGCTTTGGATGTCTTTCAAGTGTCTGGAAGCTCCCACAAATGTATCAGCATTGTCGCTTAACATTTTCTGCGGAAATCCCTGTCTACTACTAAATCTCCGGAATGCATGGATAAAGCTGTCACAGGTCATATTGCTAACTACTTCACTGTGGATAGCTCTTGTAGTAGCGCACGTAAATAAAAGCATATAAGCCTTGTTGTTGTGTGAGCCCCGGACAGGAATTGCTCCTGTATAATCAACCCCCGTGACCTCGAAGGGATCTCTAGGAGTAGTCCTGATGTCTGGTAGAGGAGGTACTCTAGCTTTCACGTAGGTATTACCCTGTATTTTACGACAGGTTATACACTTACTGGTCACTTGTTTTACCGCTTATCTTATCTTAGGAATCCACCACCTTTGCCGTATATATGCGACCACGTGATTAACTCCATAGTGACAACAGACACGATGACACATATTGATGAGCATGGTAGTGAAAGGATGTTTAGAAGGCAGTAGTATTGGATATTTCATTGAATCCGGAAGAGCCGCTAACTTCAATCTACCTTCACATATAATTTATCCTCCTTTCATGACAGGTCCTAGTTGGTTTACCAAATTATTGCGAGTACCCTTGTTACCAGACAGCATCTCGTACTCCTTTGGGAAGCATTCCTGCTGGCATCTTTGAGCTATAATCTTTTCTGCTACTTATAGCTCCTTTATGCTGAGGAGGGCACTGTCTGTGGGAGACGTCCCTTTAATTTTTGCCTTCAAATTATTCTTGTATCGAATAGTCCATGAAACTATCCGAATTAATTTATCATAACTGCCATATTTTTCCCAGTTCCATAACTGTGTGTCTTGTTTATCATTGGTCCCAATGACTTAGCTAGTTTCCTTGGGCGTTGGGTCATCTGGTATTATATCTTCTGTCCACTCGTCTTTGTTTCAGAGCCACATGGGCCCCTCCCACCAAAACGCAGAAGATTTCAGATGTTTTGCCGAAACACCTCTAGACAGTAAGTCACAAGGGTTTTCTTTCGAGGACACGTACCGGAAGTCTACAGTCGGAAGAAGGGATTTTATTTTGTCAACTCGGTTTGCGACATACACTGGAAGCTTCTTCATACTATGCAACCAATGCAATGTAACCTGGCTGTCGCACCATAATACAATTTTGTTGACTTTTACAATTTTATGATAGGCTTCCTCCACAAATTTGATTAATCTGGCGGCTAGCAAAGCAGCAGTTAGCTCTAGTCTTGGTATTGTTATGGATTTTATGGGAGCGACCTTTGTTTTAGCGATGACCAGACAGCTACGTTCCGGGCTCACAAAATATATTGCAGTGCCATAAGCGACACCACTTGCATCGCTAAACGCATGAAGTTCCACTGAATCAGCATATATCGTCCTCCGAGGATAAGTAAAGTCACAGCAGAGGTGCAGGTCCTTGGAAACTGTAGACCATTCGGTAGCGCAGTCGTCAGGTAGCGGATCGTCCCAATCTAGTTTCAGTCTCCATAATTGCTGTAAGAAAATTCTGGACCTTATTGTAACGGGCATTAGTACACCGAGTGGATCAAACAGTTGTGCCGCCACTCTTAAGCACTCTCTCTTTGTTGCCTTATGGGTCTCTGGGAGACTTGCGTTGAACGTCAACAGATCAGGGTCAGGTAACCATAAGAGTCCTAATGTCTTCACTCGCTCTTGATTCTTGGCAGCAACACCATCCAATTGCAGGAGGTCATGTAGTTGAGGACTATTGGTAGCCCATTCTCTGAGATATAAATGTGCTTGAGACATTATTCTTTGGGCATCCCAATAATGCTTAACGACAGTCTCTTCATCACTGCCTGTACCCTGGAGGTTGTCAATGTACAAACCTTCCTTAATAGCCTCCACAACTTTGGGATCCTCTTTAATAATGGAAAGATGTTTTAAGATCGTGGCATTAAGAAGAAACTGTGAGCAAGTCGCCCCGAACAACACTACCTTGAATCGGTAGCAAAGTAAGGGTGAAGATAAATCCAAGGGATCCTTTGGCCACAGAAATCGGATGTAGTTACGATCTTCTTCATGAAGTCTCAACATGAGAAAGGCCTTCTCGATGTCACTTATCCAGGCATATTTGTGTACCCTGAATCGCAGCAATATTTTTGCTAGATCTGGCACTAGTGATGGCCCTGTGTAAAGGCAGTCATTAAGACTTGGTCTGCCCTTGCCAATATTAGCGGAACAGTCGTACACAATACGAACGGGCGTCGTTGTGCTATTCTTGGTGACCCCGTGATGTGCCAAATAATGACTGTTTTCAGTAACACCGAGAGGAACCTCTTCAATAAAATCACGATGAAGTTGATCTTGGATAATGTTGGTGTAGTGACTACAATAGACAGGTTCTTGCTTGAAACGCTTCTGCAGACCCCTTAGGCGACCCGCTGCTAAACTGTAATTAGAAGACAGCTTCTCTTTATGTCGGTTCCATGGCAGTCTGACTTCATATTGCTGATTCTGTGCAGAGTATGTTACTGTCTCCTTGTATATATCCAACGCAGTCATGTTTTCCTTTGAATCTTCATTTGGAGAAATACCTAGATGATCCAGTTCCCACATACATTTGAATTCATTATGACATGGATTACTTGATGCCGTGGATATATATTGATCCATCGGGGTGACCGCAACTTTCAAAATTGTAACTACATCTACTTGGGCGCTAGACTTGTAGTTATGGCAGGAGCCACTTAGTGCATAACCAAATTTAGTGGGCAAGAGAATTATGTCACCCTCTTTCTTGTACCCTGGCCGCACTAAGTCATAATAATAATCGACACCAACTATCAAGTCCAGCCGAGATGTCTGTGTCATTAGAGGATCAGCTAATTTGTAACCCTTGTTTCGCAAAACTCTCATGTCTGCTTCAAGGCATTCTGATCCTTTGTGATCCGGGAGAGTTTCTACCACAACTGCTTGTAGAGGATAGTTTCTGCCCGGAACTTGTATTTGAAGGACACTACTGGGTACTTTCTGCTCTCACATGCTCCGGTAAACCCTCGCAACTCTAGCTCTTCATCACCCACCTTTATATAATGGATCGAGTCTAGAGCGGAATTTACGATGAAGGTGCGCTGTGAGCACTGATCCAGCAGTGTCCTCATCTTGATTGTTCCTCTTGATTCCTTAACTGTTGGCAGCATTACAGTTGGGAGGAAAATATTAGTCTTCTTTGATGACACAGACATCGTGGTAGTTTGCGTCTTGCTCTTTGTTACCTGTTGAGGTTTTTGCTCCTTCTTTGCACCGTCCCATTGAGATCTGGACTGACAGAGGATATGGTAGTGTCTGTTTTGACAGCTGCGGATGTCAGGGTTCACACAACCATTGCTCCCGTGGGTTGAAGATAAGCACCCGGTGCAAAGGTTGAGTTGCTTTGTGCGTTTTACTTTCAGAGCACTGGTTTTGAATTTGAGACACTTAAACCATGCATGTGCCCCTTCGCACAACTTTCAACCCTTCCTTTGCACCGAGGCCTCCTGCACCGCAAAGGATGCTGAAGCAACAGGTATGTGTGGTGTAGTCCGTTCTGCTACACTTTCCATGGTAAACACTTCTGTCTGGTGTTACGTTACGAGCGGGGTTCGAACCCATAACATAAAGAAACATTCCACTAAAAACCACAAAACGAGGACTTATTATTTAGCCTCACCAAAATGCGAAAAATATGACTATCAGTTTCAGTCAAGAAGAATGGCATGTTAAACTTCCACAAAACTAGCAACTCTCTTTGTAGTCACTAAAACCTTGGTAGGTGAAAAGATGTGGCAAGTTCATAAAATATCAGTTGATATCAAATGGCTGTTTTAGCCTAAAAAACCCAAGTTATTCCTTTCTTATCACTCGTTCAGAATTAGTTATCTTTAGTTACTTTGACTTAGATTGATCCCAACAATCAAAAGAATAATATATTAGCATAAAGGTAAAATGTAAAGATTGTATAAAATAAAATTATAATTTATTTACATGATTAATTATACACAAAAGTTACTTCAAGTGAAACTATCAAAGTGAAAAACATTGAAGTGAAATAATAAAGAAAATCTTAAGAAAATAATACATAGTTATATAAATACCCTCCAAGAGAGTAAGTGAAAGCAATCAATAAACATAGAAAAACTAAGTGAAAGCAATCAATAAACATAGAAAAAATCCTAGGCGATACTTATTCAACTCATGGTGATTCTTTTACAAACAAACTCAGGGCAGGTCAGCTTATGATGATGGTGGAGAATACACTACTTTGCCGTTACGGTACTAGCGGCTTATATACCCTTAGCGCACCTGGCTCTGATACCAACTTCTCTAACTGTATTAATCTCAACTCATTATATACTTGCTGAATTAAAGTATTACTTTTACCAAGAACTCTATGATATATCTTGTAAACATTACTTATGATTAGAAAAGCCAAATACATTATTACCTAGTTATAATCAATATCATTCGTATGTCAGGCAACAAAGAAGAGCAAGGGGGTTGAGGAAAAGGGGGGGGAGAATGAATAGGGTTACGAGTGTAGGACGATAGGGGGTAGAATGGAATGTGAACGAAAACGGGGGGTGACGAGAGAACTGCCTGCAATACCACCACACTCTGACTCGTACACTCTTGAACAAAAATATCTTCCTATATGAAACTAAGCTGTCTACAGGTCAAATTAATTATACCGGGCTCATAACATTGCATACGATGTTCAATCATAAATAATTAAAGATCGTACCCACCATAACGAGCACAATACCTCAATTACAACCAGTGACACTTGAATGAAATAGAAATCCCTAACACTGGTAAGCCTGGACAAACCTTTCTAGCTCCAGACCTTCTTCACCTAAAGTTCTCTTCAATGTTTCCTTTAGTGGGGATGGCAATTTATTCATGAGAATTACAACACTAGCTTCATTAAGGGTAATTTGTAGGGTCTTTATTGACCTCAGTGTACTTTCAAAACTAGCATAGAATCCCTTTAGTTCCTCGACATTGTAAGAGGGAGGATTCAAAGTAGTAAGGTTATTTATATGCGCCGCCTTAATTCTATCCCTGTGCCCATAGGTTTTCTTTAGAAGGGCAACCGCTGTTTGGTAGCTGGCTCCCTCAATTGTGAAACCTTCAATTAGTTGTTTTGCCTCGCCATTCAGTTGACCTCTTAAGTAGGTGAATTTTTGGATGTCACTGAGCTCCACATTGCTGTGGACACTACAGTGGAACATATCCCAGAATCCCAACCATAGAGTGGGATCACTGTCAAACACAGGAAGTTATTTTCGGCAATCTTATACCGGCTTTTCTGTTGACTGCAGCACGATTTGGCTCCTTGTGTTTTAGCTTACCTTTGAGAGGATGATAACTTTATCAAGACATTCTATATAATCCACGTCTGTTTCTATATCCGCGAAATACTCGGCGTCATCTTCATAGAGCGTTTCCATTTCGCGGCGATATAAATTTAAGTCTTCAAGCTGTCTTAATACTGAAGCCAATTTAGCTTCAATCGCATCATTATCTGCATTAACTAAAAAAGTAGTAATATCTTTGGTGATCCTAGTCAAACCACACTTGATACGTCGCTTGTACTGGGACAGTGTCAACGACATGATGGCAATACACAGGAAATAGAATAGAATAATACTATATCTTACCTATATGGACGTAGAGCGCACTCAGAAAGTTAGGTGACGCCAATAAAGGCAAGATATAGTGTGACGTTAACCACTCCGTTAGAACCGCATGGCTTGTCCTACAGTGACTCGCTAGGATCGCCAGGGCAGTGGATGGGGCTACAGTTTATGTATTAGAGTGTGCTTTATTTCATATGAAAGCTTGTGTCATGGGCAGTCCAGAAAGGCTCTTTGTTTTCACCCATGTCAAGGCTTTATATATTTAATTGTAAAGTATATGTTTTACCATTAACTAGTAATGATGGGATCTGGGAGAGAGAGAGAGAGTAGAACAGAGTGAGAGGGGGGCGCGCAGTGTTTTGTCCCGCTCGATGACGTCACGGCTGGCTGCCTCGTGGGGGTTGGTGGAGAGAGGTCCTTACCATGCTGCTAGCTCCCTTGCTAGTGGCTAGAGGACTTGTTACCGCTGTACTTTGCGCGGTGAAAACTAGTCCCGGTATATATACTGGTTCCTCGCCACTCTCTCCCTCAGATCTGGTTTCTAGAACGCATCCCTCTTTTTCCCTTGGATATCTGTCTCGCTCTCCGCACCTGAGAACCTTTTCCTCTGCCTATCTCTCTCATTTTCCATATCTTTCACCACCTTTTATTAATATTATACCCCCTCTGGTTAACTCTGCAAAATCAGCTTCATGCTGGCCAGTTGTATTGTGCGTTAAGGTCTGATATAACCTATGTATGTTAGTTGTTAAGATAAGTGGATCACGAAGCATTGGCTGGCATTCATATTGTTTAGTACTGCTTCCTTTAATTATTAGTGTTCTGCTGGATTAGATAATGCTAGACTAGGAGTCTGATATTATAAGGTATTGTTTCCTATGAGTGCTGACTTTAGTTAAAAGCTGCACGACATACCTGAGAACTGGAGTTGATTGAGTAAATTCTAGTCTGTGTGCCATTGAGAGTAGAGCATGCACGAATGAGGGCTTTTTGCCTATACCATTCTGCACTGTTCTAGTCTCGATTGTTTGTCTTTGAGGTACGCCAGGAGAACGCTTAATACTTCGGTATTAAGGTTTCTCAAGAGAGCTACCCTTCCCTATAACGTAATATTTGACGCACAGACTTGAGATTTGCACTAGGCTATGCGGCATGACATGCGCACCAGTATCTCGTATCATTGACTCTAGCTAGACTTTATCAATCATAGTAGACATTAACCCTTAATTAGCGGCGAGCAACATAAGTCGAGTTAAAAAAAGCTGGACTATGTGGCGGCGCTCGACATAACTCGAGTGGCAATTTCAGCACGTAATGTGGCTGAGAGAGAGAGACAAGTGGTGGCAACCACCGCGGCGAACCTACTGACACAAATCTCAGCTCCCTCTCTCACTCGCTACATACTCAATTATGTACTGAAAGTACCGAATTACCTGCTTTTTGCACTCGCGTTGCACGGTTATTGCAAGAAAACTATCCATCATACAAGGATCGTTATGGTGTCATTCGAAAGCTCTGTTTATGCCCTTTCAGGATACTTTTACGTTCTGGGTCTTATTTAGGCATGAAAATTATCACCTAACCAGCCCTATTTGGCTAAAAACACCCCGCTGTGCGGTACACATAAATAAACCGCATAGGCCGCTCGTAAGGTGTTAAGTATATTAAACCAAGTACTCTTTTTATGCATACCCATTTATGATTACACAAGCATTTCGCAGCCTAGTTTGATGTATGGAGACACAAACGACTTAGGCTCTTTTTGTTGATAGGAATACTGCATTGTCGTGGCGATTATTATTGTTGTAGCGTTTAGGATATTCTTGGCCCCGACTGCATTATATATTCTGCCTTTTTGTGTGCATAGCCTGCACGAGCATTGTTCCGCTGCCTGCCTTTTTGGGTTCCATTTCCGATACGAGCATCTTTATAGCATCTAACATTTAAAGAAGATTCCTTGTTGGTGTTGAAGGACTTTAGTGCACTTTCTTTCATGCAGGAGTGCCTGACACATATTGATTAAAGTAACGTAAGCTGTAACTTCTCTTACCACCTTACTTTGCATACCATAACCAAGCACCTTCGGTTATAGGTAGTAATAGGCTGTTTTCACATAACATTAAGCCTAGAGTAGACGCACATTTATCGAGAGTTTGATAGCCTATTATTGCATATAGAACTCTGTAGAGTATTTGTGTTCTTTGTTCACTGGGAATATACATCAGAGGTTGGATCTAGCGCTTTCCGTTGTAGCATTTATGCCATTACTAGTCCAATGAATAAGAGCTCTGATATATTTAAACCCCAGTCGTAACAAATGGCGACCTTGCCTAGGATTTGGTGAACCTACATTTATTAGCAGGGAACATTTGTTGTTTTGGAGAATATTTTGCGGGGATCAGCAAGAATAATTTTTTTTTGCAACATAGTATAGCCCTTGAGTATTTCCGAGAATTGTTGTGTGTATATTGAGGTATAAGAGTTTGGGATACTTCTTTTCTGAATATTGAGGTGGGAAATTTTTGTGAGCATCATGTCTTATACCGGATCAGAGGAGAATGGAGACACAGTACGTAATGTCGAAACTGAGGAACAGCAGTATGATGATATGGTTAATCAGGTGAACTGTGAGGAGGATACTAGGATATTTTTGCAATGGCCTGTTACTGCCGAGCGGTTGGAGGGTATGGAGCGGTACGGTCTTCAATGCCTGGACACAGCTATCGGTCATGCGGGTACTAGCAGCATGACCAGGGATAACTTGATAACGTGTGTACTGGGCAGGGTGACTGGTGAGCGAGATGGGTTGAGTGCTCAGAGCCCTTCGGCCATGCTTCCCCTACACTCGACTCCCAGCCATCCCAGTAGTTTGCCGACCCCGGGTACGCTTCCACAGTTGGGTGGTGACTGGCAGGGTGGGTTGCCCCTGGGGGGACCACCGGTAATTTCAAACATTGTAGCACCTTCACCTCCTCTAGGGTTATCTCCAGAATTATTGTTTAAGCTCGAATTAGCTAAGCTTCAGCATCAGCAGCAATTAGAATTAGCCAAGATAGAAGAGAGAGCCAAGATAGAAGAGAGAAAAAGTCACCAGCACATAGAGCTAGCAAAAATCCAAGCTGACTTAGAGTCGACTAGGTACTGTGCCGACATGGACGTAGAGAAGTCGCGAGTAGAGACAACGGGACAGCGACTTGGGGCTGGTAACCGTGTTCATGAGCAGTCTCTCTCGCACTTATTGAAACTGGTTCCGGTGTTTGACGAGAGTGGTGTAACAGAATTTTTCACACGCTTTGAGAAGAAGTGCCAGGAACACCAGTGGCCAGAGAATAAATGGGCAGCACTTGTATCCTCTAGACTAATAGGCAAGGGTCTTAAAGCCTACGATGCGTTACCTTTGGAGTTATGTATTGTGTACGAGGATCTCAAGGAGGCTGTCCTGAGGGCTTACGAACTGCAACCAGAAACGTACCGTTTGAAGTTCCGGGGTGTAACTAAGGGAAGAGATAGCACCTTTTTGGAACACGCCCGGGACTTGTCCGATGCTATGGGGAACTGGTTCCGATCTGAGAAGGTCACAACATTTGATGAAATTAAGCAGTTAATGATGTTGGAGCAGTTCTTTAAGAGCACGGGCGGTGATCTAACTTTGAACTTAAAGGAGAAAAACCCAAGAACTCTAGTAGAAGCAGCAGAAATGGCTGATCTACGGTTGTCGTTGATTCGGGGTTGCGGGTCCTCACAGAAGTACGATGCAAGTGCTAGGGACCGTTATCCTCCCCCTCCCCGTAGCAATGACACATTTAAACCAAAGAGCAATGAAACTAAAACTGAAGCCAAACCTACCACCACACCGTATGTGAAAAGTCAGGGGCCTTTTACATCACAGTATAAGCCGAAACAGAAATTTATGTGTTTTAGGTGCCACCAGGAGGGTCATAAGGCAAATGAGTACCCTAGTCGACCTCCTCCGGCAGCCGTGTCTTTTGCTCACGGCATTGGAGTGTTCAAGAGGACATTGGAGTTTGTTAGAGGCATTTCTTCCGAGGTAAATACACTGCCAGTGCAGAAGGATCCGGAAGGCTTATTCCCTGTCCGTGATGCCTTTAGTGACCACAGGGGACTCGGTTGTGTGGAGTGGGGGGGTAGAAGACATGAGGTGAGAATTTTGCGTGACACTGGGGCATCGCAAACACTGTTGAGAAATTTCACTGGTAAACCTGTCAATACAGCGCGGGTGGTTGTGGTTCAGGGAGTTAATGCGACGAGGTCATACCCGCTTGTAAGAATGAAGGTGGAAGTTGATGGTGTGACTCGAGACCTGGATGTGGGAATTCTGGTGAAGTTACCTGTTGGGGGCGTCGACCTCCTTTTTGGCAACGACTTTGCGGGGCCTACTTCTGAGGCTCCACCCTTAGTCGTTGTCGAGAAGCCGGCCGACGTGAGTAGGGAGGAGCAGGAGTGGGTTGAGAAGTGTCCGGGGCATCCTATGGCGTGTGTTGTCACCGGAGATTCTGCATCCAGGGAGTCATATTCTGGTCAACAATCTTTAGATCAGCGGAGGAAGGGTACCGAGAAGGGGTTGAAAGTTGATGCGGTTGAGAGTTTAGTGTCAACGGACCTTCTCGGGGACTCATTATTAGGACCACATTTCGAGTCTGGAGAAGACCCAGTAACTGTTCCTGAAGGGGCAGAGGATGGGCTTAAAAAGACGAAAGAGTTGAAGGAGGACAGTGAGGCACAGTCGGGAGATGTAGCGACAAGGTACCCTGACGCGTACCCTATGAGAAATAGGTCGGCGAAGACGGTGGTCCGAAGCTTGCTAGTGTACTTTTCCCGGTATGGTTACCCGCAGGGGATTCAGTCAGTCCAGGGACCCAACTTCACTTCTAGCCTCTTTGTTCAAGCAATGCCGCAGCATGAGGTTGTTGGGGTTGTGTCATCTGCGTATCATCCGGAGAGCCAGGGTGTGTTAGAGCGATGGCACTCAGCCTTGAAATCTGTGCTTCGTTGTTGTTGCTTTGAGAGTGGGAAGGATTGGGATCTTGGCCTGCCATGTGTTTTGTTTGCTGTGCGGGAGGTACCTGGGGAGAGTTTGGGATTCAGCCCTAATGAGCTCGTCTTTGGACACCGTGTCAGAGGGCCTCTCCATATGGTTGAAGAAGTATGGGAGGGCGCAGAAAAACCTTGTTCTATGCTCAAGTGTGTCCTCAACAGTCGAGAACGGATGTTGCGCAGTCTGGAGTTGGCTGGCCGTAATTTGACTAGCTCTCAGGCCCTCAGGAAGGACAGGTACGACCTCAAGGTTGAACTCAGGGAGTTTCACGTGGGTCAGGAGGTGTTGATTCTACTGCCCCTTGTAGGTCACCCCTTATCCGCGAAGTACGCTGGTCCTTATAGGGTGGTGGAGGAGCTATCAGACCTGGATTACTTGGTAGCCACTCCAGACAGACGGAAGCACAATCAGTTATGTCATGTTAATCTCGTGAAGGAGTATGGGAGGCACCCCCCTGAGCCTCTCACTGTGCCTGTGATGACGTTTAGCAGTCAAGGTGGAGAAGGAGAATGGGACAGTCAAGCTCAGGTGGAGGCTAACTGGAAGGATAAGAAGTTCAAATGGGCCCCTGAGTGTGAGAAGGTGTTTAGAGAAGTAAAACACCTGTTGTGCACTCACCCGATCCTCAGGGCCCCTGACTTTAGCATACCTTTCCAACTAGCAACGGAGGCTAGTGGTGTGGGGGCTGGTGCCGTCCTTGTGGAAAAGGACGATGATGGGCTGGAGCATCCTGTTAGTTTCTGCTCGGAGAAGTACAATTCGGCCCAGGGGAGCTGCTCTGTTGTCGAGGAGGAGCTGCTGGCGGTTGTGCTTGCGCTGGGGCATTTCGAGGTCTATGTTCCAGCCTATGGTCCGGTCGTTGTAGTTTACCCAGATCATCACCCTCTCAAGTTCTTGGACCAGTTTCACAATCGGAATATGAGGCTGACCAGGTGGTCACTAAGGTTACTGGTATATAACCTGGACATACGCCATATTGCCGGTTGTGACAACGTGGTTGCAGATGGTCGTTCAAGGGTATATGATCCTGGGTAGATTGACACACGGGTAGCCTCCTGCTTTAATTTGAATAGTATTTTGCGCTTGGTGCTTGTTGGCTCGCGGTTGTAGCCCAGCGTATTGGGTCGTAAAGCAGGAGTTGAGCGTTTGGTATAGTGCCCCTATAGTGCAGCCGAAATAAACAAATTAAAAACATAAAAATAAAATAAAAACTCTTTCTTTGATAGTTGAATTTTTCCAGTATGTTATAGCAGTAATTCTGAGTTGCACTCCTCTCAGAATGCTGGGCTAGAGAAGCTCGCTCTTGAGGAGCATAACTACATATAATTTAACCTATTGTGTTGGGGAGGGTTATAATTTTGTAAAATGTTTTGTTGAGGAACTGTGCCAGATATTTTACTGCCGCTGGGTGATGGGAAGTAGAGATATAGCATGCGTTCTAACCATCAGATTTTTGTGAGCCTTGGGGCCTCTGAGAAAAATCTTTGGGGGGTGTGTGGCGTTAACCACTCAGTTAGAACCGCATGGCTTGTCCTACAGTGACTCGCTAGGATCGCCAGGGCAGTGGATGGGGCTACAGTTTATGTATTAGAGTGTGCTTTATTTCATATGAAAGCTTGTGTCATGGGCAGTCCAGAAAGGCTCTTTGTTTTCACCCATGTCAAGGCTTTATATATTTAATTGTAAAGTATATGTTTTATCATTAACTAGTAATGATGGGATCTGGGAGAGAGAGAGAGAGTAGAACAGAGTGAGAGGGGGGCGCGCAGTGTTTTGTCCCGCTCGATGACGTCACGGCTGGCTACCTCGTGGGGGTTGGTGGAGAGAGGTCCTTACCATGCTGCTAGCTCCCTTGCTAGTGGCTAGAGGACTTGTTACCGCTGTACTTTGCGCGGTGAAAACTAGTCCCGGTATATATACTGGTTCCTCGCCACTCTCTCCCTCAGATCTGGTTTCTAGAACGCATCCCTCTTTTTCCCTTGGATATCTGTCTCCCTCTCCACACCTGAGAACCTTTTCCTCTGCCTATCTCTCTCATTTTCCATATCTTTCACCACCTTTTATTAATATTATACCCCCTCTGGTTAACTCTGCAAAATCAGCTTCATGCTGGCCAGTTGTATTGTGCGTTAAGGTCTGATATAACCTATGTATGTTAGTTGTTAAGATAAGTGGATCACGAAGCATTGGTTGGCATTCATATTGTTTAGTACTGCTTCCTTTAATTATTAGTGTTCTGCTGGATTAGATAATGCTAGACTAGGAGTCTGATATTATAAGGTATTGTTTCCTATGAGTGCTGGCTTTAGTTAAAAGCTGCACGACATACCTGAGAACTGGAGTTGATTGAGTAAATTCTAGTCTGTGTGCCATTGAGAGTAGAGCATGCACGAATGAGGGCTTTTTGCCTATACCATTCTGCACTGTTCTAGTCTCGATTGTTTGTCTTTGAGGTACGCCAGGAGAACGCTTAATACTTCGGTATTAAGGTTTCTCAAGAGAGCTACCCTTCCCTATAACGTAATATTTGACGCACAGACTTGAGATTTGCACTAGGCTATGCGGCATGCCATGCGCACCAGTATCTCGTATCATTGACTCTAGCTAGACTTTATCAATGATAGTAGACATTAAGTATATTAAACCAAGTACTCTTTTTATGCATACCCATTTATGATTACACAAGCATTTCGCAGCCTAGTTTGATGTATGGAGACACAAACGACTTAGGCTCTTTTTGTTGATAGGAATACTGCATTGTCGTGGCGATTATTATTGTTGTAGCGTTTAGGATATTCTTGGCCCCGACTGCATTATATATTCTGCCTTTTTGTGTGCATAGCCTGCACGAGCATTGTTCCGCTGCCTGCCTTTTTGGGTTCCATTTCCGATACGAGCATCTTTATAGCATCTAACATTTAAAGAAGATTCCTTGTTGGTGTTGAAGGACTTTAGTGCACTTTCTTTCATGCAGGAGTGCCTGACACATATTGATTAAAGTAACGTAAGCTGTAACTTCTCTTACCACCTTACTTTGCATACCATAACCAAGCACCTTCGGTTATAGGTAGTAATAGGCTGTTTTCACATAACATTAAGCCTAGAGTAGACGCACATTTATTGAGAGTTTGATAGCCTATTATTGCATATAGAACTCTGTAGAGTATTTGTGTTCTTTGTTCACTGGGAATATACATCAGAGGTTGGATCTAGCGCTTTCCGTTGTAGCATTTATGCCATTACTAGTCCAATGAATAAGAGCCCTGATATATTTAAACCCCAGTCGTAACAATAGGGACCCCAACTTAAACGTAAATTAATTAAACGTATGATGCCGGAGTAGAGCAATAAGCGGGAAATATGACGAGGAACGCAATAATAAAAGTTAACGCACACTTAAATTTAAAAGGTAAACCTTATATTAATTGCGGCAATTTTGTTGGTGTAGGGCAATAATGAGGGAAATAGGCTAAGATGCAAAGCGCAATAATAAAAGTTAACGAATGCCTACCATCTCCACTCACTAAAGTAATGAACCTTACATAATATGCGGCAAAATGTTGTTAGAGCACACTAAGGAAGGGAGGTCAAAAGGGTGTATAACAAGCCAATTTAAATTGTAAATATAATATATTAAACTAGGCTAGCCCAAAATGTTTGTGGTAATTACCCCCTTTAAATTTAGTTAAGACCAAACAAATTCAATTTAACTATTATAATACTACTTTACATAAATTGAATTGTTGCAATTATACCTAGCCTATAGCCTACCACCTAATTATTGATGACGTGGCTCTCCCAGGCCGCAGAAGATGCGATAGTGTCCACCCTAGCCCCCCCTGGGCAAAGTTACCACCAGGAAAAATGGGTGGTACATCGGCTGGCGGCGGCCCATATGGTCGGGCAAAATAAGCGGGACCAGGCGGAAATTAGGCCAAAGACAACAAACACCAGCCCACAAACCTACAGGGGACACCAGGGAAGCGGAAATAGGGAACAGAAAGAATGAAAAGATAGGAAATAGTAGACAATGGGTAAGCAGAAGAAAGAAAAGACAAAGAAGAAAAGACAGCATAAGGCAAAAGTCAGAGGTTACGAAGGACCATATTGTGAGAATTCGATAGTAAACAAAGCGGAATTTACCTATAAACTCACAAGAGTTAACTTACCTTTATTGGTTGATAGGGATAGATAGCTCAATGATAGTGGTAGGAATAGATAGAAGATATAGTGGCCACTAAGATATAAGAATTAGGATGACTTAGTTGGAAACAGGTGGTTGTATTGGAGCGGCTAGAAGGAGATCTTGATGAGGTCGTAGCGAAAGCACTTCTGATTTGTCCTGAAGCGAGGGACCTTCAGGTTCCCGAACATGACGCATGCGCAGTTATCATATCCACCAATGCGTCATTCAACTAACTACAAGATATACCGGATTTATTATAATGAAAACCCGATATAATAATGGATAATAAACCCATAAAGACTTCATACTAAATAGTATATATCTTTTATATAGATATATAACTTAGCCCAATACTGGCGCCTAATTTGAACTTCCAGCATGTTTACTTAACCTAAACTGTCGAGTCACTTACGAGTCTCGACAACTCGGGAAGCAGAGTATTTGGGTGGCGGGATTTTTGCTTAGGCATTACACAACATCCTTCTTTGGCTAGGCTAGACCCTAGCCGAAATTTAAACGTCTTCAGGTAACATAGCCATATCACCCCAACATTTTCAATAGTCCAGGCTTTTGAGATGCCTGGCGCAGGTTCTCGTGATGGGTGCTCTATCTAGCTACCGAATCACGCACCCTGACTGCCACAAGTGAAATGTCGGGTGAACTAAGGGATATTATCCACCCGAAAATGTCCAGCCGGCGCGGGGATTCGAACCGCGGTTAGTGACCTCAGTAGGTCTGGTGTCCCCAGGTCCGCGCGCTAACCCACTCTGCCACCTAGGACGTTAATAGGATACTAACCTTAGTTCTCCTTGAAAGCACCAGGTTGATAGTCTCGTGGATATCATCATTGATGGGTTTCTTAGACTTCACCATCATGACTATTTTACACTATCCCAAACGTCAACTCGGGTAGCAGAGTATTTGGGTGGCGGGATTTTTGCGAGGGCATTACAGAATGAGTATGGCAGTGGGTGTTTTGGGTGGGAATGTAGGTGTGATGGGTATTGTCGAGTGATTGTGATGGGTGTAGAGGGTGGTGAAGTGGGTATACTCGGTGTGACATTAGATACATTAGGTGGTGGACCAGGTTTATTGTAAGGAGGAGTGGGCTTACTATTAGAGGAAGTAGGTGTACTAGGTGGGAGGCAGAGACTGGTGGCTTCTACACTAACTACAACCATCATGGAGGCTAGCAGCAGAAACCTTACATGTATGCTAATATTGGTAAGGGATTAAGGAGAAGCTGGTATGTGTTGAAGAGATGGTGTGTTGGTGAGGGGGTAGGTGAGCAATATGGTATGGTGGTACACACGAATGCCATAGTCTCTAGCCCACTCACAAGAATTTGTAGATTCCCTATATTGCTCTTTAGGCATTCATGAGTATTTGGATTGATTTTTTGAAATAATTGCGTTTCAGTAAATAGTATATATAGTTGTGTATTTGATATATAAAGCATGGACTTCATGAATTCGTTTCCAGAGATATATTTCCATATTAAGAAATAGGTGACGTCCACGAATAATTATGAGTGGGCTAGATGTAGATATTATGGCATCCCAGCGTACCGTGGTTGATTCGTTGTGTAGGGCAGTGAGTGAAGTTGGTACATGGGGATGGTGGGTGTATCCAGTTCTGGAGTAAATCAATTATGACCAATATACTGAATATGTTGAAACAACGTGGCTCTTGGAATAGTGTGTAAAGGGTGGATGTTATAAGTTGAATGTATAATTGCTGCAGTATTACATAGTACGAGACTAGGTGTGAGATTTGTGAAGGTTTAAGGCGAGTTGAGTTGACTTGTTGCAGTTGTACTATACGTTTCCGGCATTAGATTATTCTGAAGATTATACACATGAATGTGATGAAAATAGTTTGAATGCTAGTGCATACTATGGTCAGATCATTAATATTGGTTATGAGTAATCTAACATCTAGAAAAAATAGATATATAATTATGTTCTCCTAGCTAACTCTCTATCTCTCTCTCTCTCTCTCTCTGATACCAGGGTGTGTTCTTGTTACTCAATTGTCACTACCAAAATACTCGCGAACAAAGACAAAGCCCCACCGACAATGATGGTCCTGCCACTCGTAATAGGTATTGGATTATATAATGACCTGCACACCAAGGAATATTCACCCTCTCCTCTTCCTTAGTAATGTTAAACCAGGGTAAATTACATTGTTTATCTCTTCTCCCAGGTCCTTTCAAAAGGATACAATTTACTATAAAAAACCATCCATTTTCTGTTCGTCCCTTTACACTTTAGCATATCATTTTCAATAGTTAGCATCAATGGGATCCAACAGTCAGTCACAGGAATGTCTTTGATCTTATAATATGTGAATTTCTTCCACAACGGTTGACCTAATGTGTAAAACACCTTAAGCTTATTATTCCGGATTTAGTTTCAAGGCCAGATGTCTGACTTTACACTATGCCCAATTTCAGAAAATGTTTATTAAGATTATAATTTATCAATTTCCTTGTTGTATCCTATTATTATTTTGATTTGCAGAATACTTTTCCTGCTATTTCTCAAAAGTCAGTGATGTGAATTATTCTTCGCCTTGACCTTTGGTGTTTCCGTTGGTTCTTGACATAACTTGGCAATTGAAATGCTTATTTTTCTGGATTAGTGAAATGTCCTCATCTCACTTCACATTAAGGATATTGATTATGAGAGACATTTCCTATGTTTAGAAAACCGTACATTGTAAACCTAAATATAGAAAACAAGTCGTCTCTGTACTGCATAAGTTAAACGAGGTAGAACTAAGCCAAACTTTGATGAACAATATAAATGGCAAATTATTTATTAGAAAGTATGCTTATTAAGTATATATATATATATATATATATATATATATATATATATATATATATATATATATATTCTTTAATACATACGAGGTTGAAAGAAATGGCAATTTCTGCGTTGGAAATTTTATTATTCAAAGTTTCCAGGTCTCTGATGAGTTTTCGCTGGGTGGCAGGAAGTAGATGAAGGAGATGAGCAAAATTCATGGTGGTACAGTGTTACATAAATGTAAATGATAATACAGGATATACGACACGTTTCACTGAACAACCAGCATTATCAAGTAAGGATGGAATGATATAAAAGGTAAACAGGAAGGGTATATATAGAGGGTGGAGGATCAGAGGAGGCGAAAAACAAGGGGCAAAAATCTACTATTGGTGGATGGGGATTCTGGAAAAGAGAAAGGGGGGAACCGCTTCACGCATGCGCACTGGATGCGGGATGGTGGTCGGTTGGTGGGGTCGAAGCTGATTGGCTGCGTGTCGAGGGGCGTGGCCTAAGTTCTGTGGCGCCTGCGGAAGACGAAGCTGAAGGAGGTAGCGCGGGGGGCTGCATCAAGGGCACCGGGGGGCGAGGGGGGGTGTTAGGTCCTGTAGGGAAGTGCCTTTTGGCAGAAGGAAGGATCTGAAGGTCCAGAGTTTGGTTGTTGATGTTGGGATGTAAGGCTTGGATATATAAAGCTTCGAGTATAGGTAATCTCCTTGGGTCACTTTCTTTATCGAGTATGGTGGTGTGTTTCTCTAACTCGTTGCGTGTGAGGTGAGGGTGGTTAGGGGTGAGATAGTGGTCTTTGATGGCTCCAGCCTGAAGGTGAAGAGTTAGCCGACGTGAAAGACGAGTCTGCGTCATACCAATATAGGAATGAGGTCCACAGTCCTCATAATTACAGGTATGTTGGTAAATGACGTGATCGTCGGTCATCAGGCTCTTTATCTTGGTGGAGGCAGGTTTGTTGCGGAGAACGAGGTTGGAGGTCTTGGGGGATTTGTAATAAATTATTAATTTGATTTTGTTTTCCGGGTTGGTTGGGTGGACATGCTTGGAGATTATTTCCTTTAAGACTGCCTCGTCATTTTTGTGTTCAGAGGACATGTAATTGCGGTAGAAGATCTTAATTTCATTGGGGGGGGCCAACATCATTCTACGATTATTGTAGCCCATTTCACTGCCCTGGCGAGCGCTAGCGAGTTACGAGTGTATTCTGGCAAGCTGGCCAGCGTAACATCCCGCCCAAGATGTGGGACGTTTCAGCCTCAGGTGAACTCCACATCTGACCAGACAGAATGCCCATCAACCCCGCATCACCCAGCTACTCTCCCAAGTTGTGAAAACAAGGCACGATCACAAACATAAAACACTGCATTATAAAAAAAAATCTGCACAACACTTCCCCAAAATAATAGCATCATAATAATTATATCACGCTCAACGAGCAAGCTTCACCAAGCCTAGCCTACTAAGACAACAACTAAGAGTGTCTTAGATTCTTGCTGTGTTATACTGCACTTATATACTATCAAAAAGAAAGAGTTTTTATGTGAGGTTTTTATATTTTTAATAGTGTTTTTGGCGGCGTTGCACTACAGGGGCAAGCCTAATTTTTCTCCACTCTCAAACAACCACTGACTGAACGGCGAGGGTTCTCCATGAAACATACCCTCCCGTGACAAACAATCAGCCAGAACATTATCAGTGCCCTTAACATGCCACACATGCAACTTGTCTTCCGGCAGCAAAACCACACCTGGTACTGATAAACTGCCCAGTCCATCACAAGACTGGCACTTCTCTTCGCTCTCTCCGGCAACGGGGCCTGCCAATAACCTTTTACTTCCACCTTAGTGATAAACGAGGCAGCCCCAATACGGTCTATGGTGTCGTCAACTCTGTGTAATTGATTGGCGTCTGTCAGGGATAATGCACCAACACTCTTGCAATCAACACAAACACGGATCTTGTGTTACGACCGGCAATACGAAATAAACAAGGGCACTTAATGATGGACTAGATGATAGGCTATATCTGCAACAACGGTACGCTAATTCCAAAACCCTCGAACTATTACGCCGGTGAACAAAAACACTTAAAAACCTTCAGAGTTAATCTACTGGATAACGGGGTATCAATTAACTAGGTTTTAGTGCACTTCTACAAAGGTTTTCCGGAGATGGTAAAGCCAACTTACAACAGGAGTACTTACGTTACGAAAATGCTCTTAAGTAATAACAATGCTTGAATAAACTATATAAGATTTAATAAAGGAGTATATGCTTACGTTAACTTTAGTGTGAGTCTGTACTCAACACTAAACTCTACAATGCTCTATGAAAACACTGGAAGTCTAGTCCTACAGCAATCAGATAAGGAATCTTCTAAAAAGGTCTCATGCTCTAAGATGCTCGTTAATATAGAACATAAATAAATGCAGGGGCAGGACACCAAAGTGTGTATCTTAAATACACCAAAAAGTAGGATACATATATACAACAAGGGAGTGCAACAACTCTGTGACAGCACTAATAATAACCACTCAGAAACAGTACTTCCTTAGCCAACGAAACAGCCAAACTGGGTTGTGCACTATGCGACAACTTTGGCTAAAATAAGGCGTGAATAATTCCTAAAGCATACACAATGAAAGTTAATAAACACAATGCTGTCTTCCTCACTAATAAAGTCTAGCAGTGGCATAAAAGGTAATAGGAAACTAGGCAGAGTGCAAGCATGCTCGTAGCCTACTGCCTCCCCTTGAACAGATTTCCCTTATGTTAGGTTAAGTGACTTGGAGGCTCTCTTGGTAAGTCCAGATCTCTAGTATATGGTGTTACCCTGGCGCTCCACAAAGGTCAACAAAATGAGGTAGCAATCATACAGGTAAGAGTAGGCAAAAGCCGTTTACCAGTATACTGCTACAGTCGCAAAGGAAAATATGCACAAGGGTTACAGGCTAGCTAGCTTCGTCGATGTTGTACAGGCTCTGACTTGCCACATACATAACTCAAACAACGACCAAAGATACCTTCCACTGTCTAGCATTAAATAATGGGAAAGAACAGCTCAATAATTTGAAGCACCCCAACACTAGGCTACCATATGACTATGACTCTACTAATCCCTAATGCTAGTGCAAACATAAATGTGAGAGCTGGTGCTGGTAATACGACTGGCCGACTATGGAAGTCGTATGTAGAATCAGAAGGGATAAGTAATTGAATAAAGATGAGAAGTATGAAAAAGAAAAAGTTCAGAGAGAGAAATAGTAGTATAGGGGGTTATATGGGGGGACAGATTGCAAGGGACATGTAGGACCAAGCACGCTATGCCAAGCTCTGCCGGAGAAACGCGGCAGGAACCCCCACAGGACTAACAAAGGCAGCGGCACCCAATCACAGACGACTGCGTCACGTGGAGCAAGCGTCACGTGACGCGTCAGGCCGGCCGACCACTCACGAGCGTGGGAAACTCCTCCGAGTGAGGGAGGCAAACGTACAAACACACGCACATATTACCACCTCGCTGCCTACCTCGCTCTTTCTCCTTTAACTTCACACAATGCATCTTATATTCTAGGAATGATATAAAATACTTCCAAGTGTCACAGACAAGAATAAAGACCACCACTGATCTGTCTGTAACAACATGAACTCTATAAAAGAAAGAACATCGTTCTACGATTATTGTAGCCCATTTCACTGCCCTGGCGAGCGCTAGCGAGTTACGAGTGCATTCTGGCAAGCTGGCCAGCGTAACACTTGCCACTCAACTCAGGTTGCAAACTCACTGGCAACGGCCACTCACGATATCCTTTAATCCCTCAGACCCTTCTCCAACATGAAGTCTAGCTCTGCTTTCACGACAGGCTGTTGACCAGGATGTATATGGTAGGGAGCCAATTTGAGCCTTGCACTGTCTCCAGCCTCCATGTCGGATTCTACCCCTTACATCAGGCCTGGAGAATCAACAAACATGCGGACGTACTGCCACAGCCTAGTAAACAACTTCTCTTGGCGCTTAGGAACAAGAGGTTGCAACTTATCTCGAAGAACAACATGCCTAGTGCCCTCCCACAACCCAGCCGAGACCGCAGCTTCTAAACTATAGTCTACCTCCTTCTCCACCTTCGTCCCTAGAACAGCCAGGTCATGAGAGGGACAATCAGAACCACCTGTGCAGTCACTCCCATAGTTCATAATTGCTAAGGCTTCCCCGCCGATACCGTACATGCGCACCTCCACATTCCTTGCGACTACATCTGCCTGCAAAATCACTGCCTTTTGCGACACGGCCAGATACAGTCGGTCTATGGTAGGGCTGTTGCATTCGACTAGAGCAGCATTGGGAGGCTATGCGACGACCGGGCGCATCCACTCCACAGCCAACCTCACCAATCAGCTCAATGTCCTGATTCTGACCACCACCCTTAGCAGCCATGGGTCGACCCTGACCTGACAACCATGCCAAAGCCTCGTCGCCCACCTTGAACCACTGAAACAACGAGGCCAACGGTTGACTAACACTCAAGTGACCTGCCAGCGGAACATCGTGCCCCGCATGAGTTGTGAGGCCTGGGTGCTCGGCACAAACAGTGGGGTATGAACCGAGCAGGGGCTGGAGCGCTGCACACTGCTGCTCAGGCAGGTGCTCTAGCGCTTCCACAGCCACCTGACTCGTGTTCCCCGCCCACTGCTCCGCCGAAACATGACAATCCCAACTTTCCTCCACCTGTGCCCCACTGTCCCCCTCTCCTTCTCCACCTTGGCCGCTGCAGACCAACATAGGGACAGTAGGCTGCTCAGGTGGTTGCCTCACAAACTCGTTTAACAGGTTCACATGACATGCTTCCCCGTCCTCGTCGAGTTCAATAGCCCCGTTCCCACAACTCTCAAGACTAAGATCTTCTTGTTGTCCCTGGGAACTACTCTGTCGCGGAGTGCCATCACGCCCTACCATGTCACTAGGGGGGACAGGTTCTGGGGCCACTCCGGAGCTTAACTTTGGGTATATGGTGTTATGTAATTTCGTGGAAATTTCATATAGATTTTTGCCAATGTGTTTTTTTTGAATGATTATGACCCATTATCTACAAAAATCGTGTTTGGCATTTTTTTGGATGCCATCTTGGAATAATGGCGGCCATCTTGAATTTTCGGCATAAAATATGGATATTTTGCCCATCTGTGCAAATTGTAAGCCCTTTATACATTATATTTTGTTTAATTATTAAAACAAATGATGACTAAGATGTTTGTATCATGAAATAAAGTCAAGGCATTCAATATTTTGAATGACAGGACATATACAGACCTCTAAATCCAAGATGGCGGCTAATTTTACGAGAATTTTTTCATTTGCTTTTTTGTTTTTTCTAATTGTTTTTTCTTTGTTCACAGAACATGGAAACCAAGCGACGCAAGATAGAAAACAATTACAGACAGTGCATCGTATGTCAAGAAAATACAAATGAAACAGTCAGTACACCAAAGCCAGACAGCTATATTCATTTCCTGGAGTGTGTCAGAGAAAGGTCAGACTATGGAGAACAAAAATACATATCTATGTCGCAACGTCTGGTTAATCTGGAGCCGCAAGATCTTCAAACTAACAGTGCAGTGTGGCACCAGAAATGCTATGCTGAGGCCACGAACAAAACAGACATACAGCGAGCCAAGACCCGCCACAGCAAAGCCCTCGAGAAGGGTGATACCACAGTACTGATCAGACGAAAAGGTCGGCCACCGAGCAGTCGTACACCAAGTGTTCCATCTACGTCACATACAGGATCACAACGGAAAGTAACACGTTCATCCATTCCAAAGGTGCGAAAAGAATTGTGTTTCTTCTGTCAAAGAGCGACAGCCGAAAAGACTCACATGTGCCAAACCGAAAACATTGGGGAGCAAATAGCAGCTGTGGTAAAAGAAAGTGACAACACAACCTGGAAAATAAACTATTCGGAACTGCTGAATGAGAAAGATGCTTTGTCGAGAGACTTACTGTATCATAAGTCATGTATGACCATTGAATGGCAGAAGCTAACAACTCGCAGAACACAGGAAACAACACTGGAATTTGATGCTGAAATTCCAGATATTGAAGGTGACAGAAAGTTTATTGCTGCAGAGGTACATTTTTTCAGTCAGCTGCAGGACCGGACATCTTCTGGAGAATTTATTGCAGTCAGTGAAGCGCAGAATGACTATCAACAAATCATGCATCAGCATAATCTCCCACATACAGATTCTCGTCAGTGCCTGAAGGAAAAGATCTGACAGCATGTTGACGGTGTTGCCTTCACAAGTTCTGCCAATCCAGCAAAATCAGATTTGATCCATTCTTCCGGTGTTGCTGACGCCGCAATACGGCAAACTTCAACTTTGAATGACAAGGAAGAGATGACTACAATACTCAAATGCGCAAAAATAGTCTGCACAGCTATTGACCAATCCAAGCCATGGGAGTTTGAGGGCTCAATCAGCAACCAAGAAAATTTCATCCCAAATGAGTTGATCTGGCTGTTGAAATGGATCATTCAGGGTGACACAGCAGTTGTTTCAGAAGTCCGAAGTCAAGAAGTACATTCTAGATGCACAAACTTGGCTCAAATGATAATTCAGAGCCACAAAACCAAGAGGCATATCATGCACCAACCTAAGTCTTGTGCAAGCTCATTTCGAAGCAGAAAAGAGACTCACCTCACTTTAGGGCTATCACTGCACTTCTATCATGCCAAAAGAAGCAAGAAAACGATAGACATATTGTCAAATACTCTGGAGCTGGAGTATCATATCATCATGCTACAGAACGCATTGGTCAGCTTGCAGCTGCTGTCCAGGAAAACATGGCGGACAACCAAGGTGTCTATGTACCCCCTAACCTTTTTGTTGGGCAGCCACTCAGGGCATCAATTAGACAACATCGACGCACAAGTAGATACTACAGATGGAAAGAATTCGTTTCATGCGCTTGCTTCAGCTGTCTATCAAACTCACGACAACAACAAATCCACTCGCACAAAGATTGGAGGAGGACAAGTTACTTTGAAAGTTTCAAACTCGTTGATGTCAAGGCTTCTGATCCTGACCCGATCATCCAGAGATGTTGACTTGAAGGAAGCTCTCAGCACATACGAGTTTTCCCCAATCAATCACATGCTGATGACACCAGATGGCTTGTTGCATCCATGCAACGACAAATCACAGCTCATTCACCATCTGGAGAACCATGGATCAGCTGAAAATGGCCAAGCTGATGCACCTTTACTGGATGACTTACCACTTGATAGAGCTTCTATTATCATCGATGCCATGGCAGTAGTTCATGAGATGGCCGTTTTCAAGGACAAAATATCATCATGTGGAGACCTGGCAGAGCATTTCGTCAATGCCATCAACTCCAAAAGTCGCCCTTACTCGAAGTGCTACGTGGTGTTTGACTAATACTGCCAGTCTTCATTGAAAGAGATAACAAGACAACGTTGCAGTGGAGCCAAGCTTTCCAGGGGAACAGAATACAAAGTCGACAGAAACATGCGTATTAAAGATCTCAACAAGTTCCTCAGTAGTACTAAGACGAAGGAGCTTCTGACAATATTCTTGGCCCAACAGATTGTTGTCAACTGCACAGCAGACGTAACCACTATCACTTGTCAAGGTGTCCAGTCCAACACATCTGGCAGTTGTCATGCTGCCAAGCATGACGAGGCGGATACGTTGCTGATATACTACGCCAGTGAAGCACGCAAACTTGGACTTACTGTTCACATCTACTCCCAGGACACAGATGTGCTGGTACTTGCCATACACAATTTGGCAGTCTTAGGCGAAGATGCAGCTATGATAATGGGCACTGGAACCAATCGACGTGTACTGCCTTTGTTGCCTATCCAAAATGCACTTGGTGAGGAACGTGCTCAAGCCTTGATGGGATTTCATGCCATAAGCGGGTGTGACACAACTGGAAGAATATTCGGCAAGAGCAAAACTTCATGGTGGAAGGCGTTTATGGACTGTGGTGATGACATTGTTGGTGCACTTGCTCGTCTGGGACAGGAGAGTGAACCATCCTGTGAAGTGCTGGGTCTTTGTGAAGCATTCATCTGCAAGTTACTCGGTCCAAAGAAAGCAGGTCAAGCTGCGGCACTCAGATGGTTTCATTTTCGTGGACTCCACACCAAACAAGGAATCGAGAAGCTTCCCCCAACACAAGGATCATTGCATGAGCACATTCGACGGGCACATTACCAGTGCTTAATCTGGAGGCAGGCCTTAATTCCACAACCAACCGTTCCAGCACCAACTGAATTGGGATGGTCCATCAGTGACACTTCGGGACATTTCGTTCCCAAGTTAAGCAGAATACCTCTGGCTCCAGATTCCATCTTACAGTTGGTTCGGTGTAAATGCACAAAGAGTCAATGTAGTGGGCGATGTTCCTGCCGCGAAAACCAAATGCCCTGCACAGAGTTGTGCAAGTGTGATCCAGATGGATGTAAAAACTTGGCTGATCTGGGCGAAGCTAGTAACGAATCTGACACTGAATGAGTATCAGACTTGGCATGAACTTGTCTCGGGAACATAACATAGTAACTGTTCTTTTATTTAAACAATCAAAGTGTCTCATTTTTTAAACAGAGGTTAACTGTCATACTGTCATTTGATAAAAAAATGTCTAAATCTGATGGCAAGTAAAAGTATTATATAAACGTATTTTACAATCATTTCTTCTCACAGAATTTGACTTACGAGAAAATAATAAAAAAATACTGCTTTACTCATTGCATTGATATGCACAAATATAGGGTACATCACACTTCACACCCCCATAGACAGTCAAACAGTTCGAAACTTGTGCAATTTGCGGCAAAAAAAATCCGTTTTTGGCGATACCACCCGATCTTCTTTAACAGGCTAAACAAATGTCAAGATGACCTTAGAAAAAATGCCAAACACATTTTTCATGCTCCTAGTACTCTAGGCTAACAAAAAAAACACATTGGCAAAAATCTATATGAATTTTCCACGACAGCCAAAAATGTGACATAGCAGCATGTACCTCAAGTACCGAGTCACCAAGGAGTGTCGCTGGGTCCAAACTCTCAACCCGACCACCAGCATCGACTTTCTCCTTCCGACCCTTCCTCCGCTGGTCTGCAACTCGGGTACTAGGCTGTGACACCTGAGCGGACTGAGATCTCTCGAGCCCCTCTTGCCCCTCCCTACTTGTGTCGGCCGCCCTCTCGGCAACGACTAAGGGTGGAACCTCGGAAGTGAGCACCGCAAAGTCGTTACCGAGAAGGAGGTCGACCCCCTCAACTGGCAACTTCTCCACCACACCTGCATCCAACTCCCGTGTCACACCGTCCACCTCAAGCTCCATTCTGACCAGCGGATAAGACCGCGTAGCATTGATGCCTTGAACCACCACAACCCGAGCCACGTTAATAGGCTTGCCAGTGAAATTCTTAACAAGTGTCTGCGAAGCGCCCGTATCACGCAGCAACTCAAGCCTATGCTTCACACCAGCCCACCTCACAGTGCCGTGCCCCCTATGACCACAAAAAACATCTCGGACGGGTGACGAGCCCTCCTGCTGCTTCTGCACCGGCGATGACTTCGCAACCGACTGTTTACCCCGGGCAAACGCGGAAGACCTCAAAGACACGCCAATATTGCTCACTAGTGACACCACTGCTGTAGGCGGTGTGCTCGGACATGAGCGCGCAATATGCCCCTTCTCACGACACTTGAAACACTCCACATCGCTCTTGGACTTCCTCTGAGGTGAGGAAGGGCCCTGGCCTTTCTTGAACGGGAAGGGTTTCGACTTGGGTTCATAATTGGCAACAGTACTCTTAAATGGATAATTAGTTGGTGTGTCATTAAATCGGGAGGGGTGGAGTAGTACGCCTCAGGTTACCTGCCTCAGCTCTCTGTGCAGACCCGCACCCACGAATCAATGACACCCTAAGGTCAGCCAGCTCAGCCGCCTTCTGCAGAGTTTTTGGTTGCTTTTCTTTCAGGTTAAGAGTCAAGTCACTTCCAGTACATTTAACCCGTCGAGCCCCGGCTGATTATTAATAAATGTACACCCAGAACCCGGCCGGTTTTGAATTTTTTTTTTATTCCAGAAACAATAGCGAACGGGTTAGGAATGAAGGAAAAACCACGAAAAACCGACCCAAAAGCTCAAAAAATGGTCCTACAGAGCCCCCGAAAACGGATTTTACAAGAGTAAAAAATTGTAGGCAATTTCCACCAAAATCCAGGTTATTTCACGCGCACGCACGTGGACTTTGAGAGTTTTCAACCATCGGCACGGTTGCGTGGGATACGTATACAGTTTCCATACAAATCTGAGCCCTCTCGAGTGGCTACACCTGAGGTTACGGTCGGAGCAATTAGGGTGACTCGTCAGACGCGTCGCTGGGGCTGTGCGTTACATACATCGCCGACGCGCCAGACGCGTCGCTGGTGCTGGACGGTTTAAAAAATTGTTCCAGCAACACTAATTGTTTTACTGAATCAAAAGTAGTTGCCTTCTCCGACCTCAACCAATTTTCAAATGCATCTGACAGCTCTCTAGCGTGTTCCTGGAAAGTACTCTCCTTTCTTTTTGGAACCGCCCTAAACTTCAGCCTATAGGTCTCTGGCTGTAGCTCATACGCCCTCAGGACAGCCTCTTTCAACAACTCGTAATTCACACAGGAATCTAGGGGCAAAGCATCGTACGCCTTGAGTGCTTTCCCCGTCAATTGTGAAGAAACAAGGGCTGCCCACTTCTCCTCGGGCCATTGGTGCTCCTGGCACTTTTTCTCGAACCGGAGAAAAAATTCTGTAACTCCTAACTCATCAAACACTGGAACCAACTTAAGTAGATGCAACAGGGACTGGTCATGGGCTCGACCCCCCTGGACAACCCGGTTCCTCGTCACCTCTAGACAAGTTTTCTCTAGGTCAACATTGGAACGATACCTTTCAGACTCAAACTTGCACTCAGACTCTCGCTCACGCTGCTCGAGCTCAGCCTCATACTTTCGCTGCTCGAGCTCGAGCTTCTGCTGCTGAAGTTTGGCGAGCTCGAGCTGAAACAACATCTCGGAAGACAAACCCTGTGGAGGGGGTGCTACTATTGGGGACCCACCCCGTGAATCACCTAGAGGCATACCCAACCGCCAGCGGGCATTGGCCTGCGGGAACGTGCCCGGCTCCGGAACCCGAGGAGGCGCCACGATAGGAGTTGAGTGGAATGGGGGCTGGGACGAAGGTGCCCCAGCTCCCGCTCCACCCGAGCCCCCATGCACCCCACCCAGCACACAGGCAACCAGCTCATCTCTCGACAAACCGCTAGTACTATGGCTACAAACTGCAGGCCGTACCGGTCTAGCCCCGACACACGATCCGCTGACACAGGCTCCTCCAAAAAAATCCGAGCATTCTCCTCATTGTTCACCACCCGAACGCCGTTTAACAACTCCACCTTCTCCACCTCTTCGCCTGCCTCTCGCACTGTGCCCTCACTATGCTCAGACCCGTCCAGTGACATGATGGAGTCAACAAAAAAATTCTCAAGTCAAGACAAAAATAGCCAAACTCTTGCGTAGCTTTATTCACCAAAAAATATTCGAACATGTTCTTGAGTGCAATACTAGGTCACCAATAACTCCAACAAGTTCTATATATCCTCAAAACAATGTCTGCTGCCAACAATGCGAGAAATAAATTCAACCCCAAATGGCAATAAGATTTCTAAAAAAAAAACTGCAATATTCAGTTCACTATATTCTGGTCTAAGGTCGCCATTTGTTACGACCGGCACTACGAAATAAACAAGGGCACTTAAAATGGACTAGATGATAGGCTATATCTGCAACAACGGCCATTTGTTATATCTATTACAACGGTACGCTAATTCCAAACCCTCAAACTATTACGCCGGTGAACAAAAGCACTTAAAACGATCCAGAGTTAATATACTGGATAACGGGGTATCAATTAACTGGGTTTTAGTGCACTTCTACAAAGGCTTTCCGGTGACGGCAAAGCCAACTCACAACAGGAGTACTTACGTTACGAAAATGCTCTAAAGTAATAACAATGCTTGAATAAACTATCATAAGATTTAATAAAGGAATATATGCTTACGTTAACTTTAGTGTGAGTCACTAAACTCTTCAATGCTCTATGAAAACACTGGAAGTCTAGTCCTACAGCAATCAGATAAGGAATCTTCTGAAAAGGTCTGATGCTCTAAGATGCTCGTTAATATAGAACAGAAATAATGCAGGGGCAGGACACCAAAGCGTGTATCTTAAATACACCAATAAGTAGGATACATATATATAACAAGGGAGTGCAACAACTCTGTGACAGCACTAATAATAACCACTCAAAAACAGTACTTCCTTAGCCAACGTAACAGCCAAACTGGGTTGTGCACTATGCATCGACCTTGGCTAAAATAAGGCGTGAATAATTCCTAAAGCATACACAATGAAAGTTAGTAAACACAATGCTGTCTTTCTAACTAATAAAGTCTAGCAGTGGCATAAAAGGTATCAAGAAACTAGGCACAGCACAAGCATGCTCGTAGCCTACTGTCTCCCCTTGAACAGATTTCCCTTATGTTACTTTAAGTGACTTGGAGGCTCTTTTGGTAAGTCCAGATCTCTAGTATCTGGTCTTGCCCTGGCGCTCCACAAAGGTCAACAAAATGAGGTAGCAAGCATACAGGTAAGAGTAGGCAAAAGCCCTTCACCTGTATACTGCTACACTCGCAAAGGAAAAATATGCACAAGGGTTACAGGCTAGCTAGCTTCGTCGATGTTGTACAGGCTCTGACTTGCCACATACATAACTCAGACATCGACCAAAGATACCTTCCACTGTCTAGCATTAAATAGTAGGAAAGAACAACTCAATAATTAGGAGCACCCCAATACTATTTTACCATTTGACTATGACTCTACTATGCGTGAGCATAGGTATATCATTGCTATACAGTATATTTGCAATAAAATCATTGTTGGCAAATTTTGTATTTTGATTCAACTCACCGATTACCAAAACGAACGTACTCAATGATTCCCTCCTCCAAAAATATATAGCTTTAAACTTACAAACGTGGTTCTACAGTACGTGATAATTATTTTATGATATTGTCGGACAGGTTGGGAGAGAGGTATCCTGACCATGATTGGAACCCACTCACTCCATGTAGATTTAGAAGAGTTGAGCACCATAACCACTCGACCATGACCGAATATATCCGCTCATGGTCGAGTGGTTACGGTGCCCAACTCTTCCAAATCTACCTGGAGGGAGTGGGTTCGAATCCTGGTCATGATGCATATCTCCCGTGATAAATATTCATGGTTTCCTTTAAATATTGCAACATGTCGGGAACTACAGTAAAGTTTAAATTATTCCCTCTCCATGTACAATCACAATAAAAATAAATAATATAAAACAGTATGTGTAGGTCCGCGAATTACATAGACAATGCCTACAGATATAGTTAAATAGCTCAATGCAAATACTTATATGTAAGAAGTCGTTTATTAAATGGCTGCAGATATTAGTACATAATTACTTGTTACGATGAATTGATTGAATTATTGAACTGTAGGTACTATGTGTAGTATAGCATTATAATAAAGTTAATGAATGCAATGGAAACCACGTCAACTTGAATAAATAGTACCATCTGGTATACATAGACACGGACAAAATGACACTACAATAGATTAACACACTGAGAAGAATATACGCAGATAAAAACATCTGGAATAAGAAAAGCGAGTGAACAATATAGCCCCAGAAAGCTCGAATATGAGAGAGAACAAAACAAAAACAAAACAGCTCAGGAGAAAGAAAGAACAATAGTATAAGAGAAAGACACAAAAGCCAGTCGAAAGTTTGAAGCTGCAATCATTGGTGTGTGAGAGAAGAAAAGTATTCAGATATACCTTGGTGAAACAAAGACATCAGAGAATGTAAAAAGCAAAACAGTTTTGTAAGATTCTTCAGCAACCAAAGGAAAATGTAAGAAATAATTATATATTATTACAGACAAATTATATTGCTGGCTAGTATTCACAATATTTAACCAAAACAACTTGAATGCATATTAATTAAACGAAGGAGTTTTTTATATCTATAATTAACGTGTTCGCCACCCACTAGGTACCTATTGACCTGCGGGCATGGTATAATACCATGATAGATGTATGGAATACCATTGGTATTCCATACATCTACAGTAGTTGCTATGACGGACATTAGCGGAGTGGTAGACCAGTGTAGGATGTACACAAGTATAATACTATGATAGTACCTGATCAGCATGGACGAGCTGATTTCTCTTCCGCAGTCACTCCAATAGTTCGACAATATTCCACATGTAATGTACTTTCGCTTTGAGTCACATAGATAAGAAACGAGTCCTTGTTGTTGTCTGCCTCTGATGGCTGGCCAAACAAAGTAACCTCATTGATGTGCCACTTTGGATCCATATTATTAATTACATTTATTATTAAAGCAAAACCTAACACTTAATATAAAGCCAGCGTGTACACAAATGTAGTAATTGTTTATTAGCATACACCATTTCCAGAATAATCTGAAAGTATAATATTTACTGACAAATATCGTGGGTATTCTTGCGTCACGAAACTAACTGTTGAGAGTGGATGATCTTAATGGTAATTTGTATTGTTTTGGATTTCCTCGAAGAGCACTTGTGCCATTTTTCAAACCATTGTTCACAATCTGTGAACGTCTATATAGTTCAAATTATAGTGACAGCCATTGTGATAGCCTTAACGAGTATTAATTCACGAACTATAATACTGACAACATTTGAGCCATCGGGCTGACTAAATCAAATTATAAATGCATAGGTTGGTTTGTGTAAGTATATATGTATATACTGTATGTATTTATTTATATACTCAGGCACATACCCCATAGCTGGGGGTAGCCGACTCGAAACAGAGACCGAAGAAATATAGCATTAAATTGTCCAATTCTTAGGGTCAGGGACCACTTTCGTGTTCCCTCGCCCGTTTCTCTGTCTCGTCTAGTAGGTGAATTATACAAATGTAGGCAAATTCCGGCTAAGGTTGGGTTGAGGATGCCAAACCTCACTCTAGATTGGACCAGCCTTCACCCAAACTTGAAGATATTTAATTTAACCTGAGATATCTTCGAAAATAGAGCGTCAGCATTCATGGCCATGGATGTACATATATTTAATATTGACCACACGCACAACAGATTATATGGATTCCAAGTGAAATCATTACCAGCTAAATTTCCTGACACTATCAAGGGAG
The DNA here is from genome assembly GCA_032716605.1 of Paralithodes platypus. Classification (NCBI taxonomy): domain Eukaryota; kingdom Metazoa; phylum Arthropoda; class Malacostraca; order Decapoda; family Lithodidae; genus Paralithodes; species Paralithodes platypus. The sequence goes on along the minus strand of CM064507.1, from coordinate 6,637,158 downwards.
AAGCAGGAAGCAAGAGCAGGTTTTTGGATTTCACCACAGTTGGCTCAGGGGCAACAAGAGATGATTAACCCGGGAGCTGCGGGGAGACTCTTAAGAGTTCCCCCGGCGCACTGCGGGAAGACTCTTAAGAGTCAGAGAAAATAAAAATCAACTTTTGACATCGAAAAAAAAATATTTTTTTATATTTTTTTTTTTTTTTTTTATTTTTTTTTGGCCCCTGGGCCATGCAAAATCTCAGTCCTCTACCTCCCCTCCTTCCCCACTTTCCTCCTCTCCTTCAGTTATCACCTATTTTCCCTGTTATTCCCTTATTCTGAGGTATATTTTCGTGCTAACATTAGAAATCCGATTGGAGGGTGTGGTCATCACTGATAGCAAGCGAGTGCAAGAGAGAGAGAGAGAGTATCGATCGACTGTGTCTCAGTGGCCTTGGGGGAAATTGGCGGGAAAGCAGATTGCCTCACCCATACATTATACAACTCGCGGGCTATATCTCCGAATCTGACCATCCAAACGCTGTTTTCACTCGTTTTATTGTTGTTTCAGGTTAATACCTTTATAATCAACCCATAATAGGCGCATATGGATAAATATTAATGCTATTAATGGCACAATGAATATTTTAGTGACGGAAACACCTCAAATACGTCAGCACAGGGGGACGTTTCCAATTACCCCCATGCGCACTTCAGAGGTTAACAGCGGGTGGGGGATTAACAGCGGGTGGGGGATTAACAGCGGGTGGGGGATTATAAACACTGGAAGTATATACTACAACGAGAACAATAGTGAAAGAGCGGTAGGAAGTTGATGATGAACAAACAAGGGGGAGCAATAAGACACAGGGAGGTGAGAGAGGAGGGTTGTTGGCTAACGGATGAGAGGTGGACGCCGGGTGAAGGCTACATCAAAATATATGCTCACAAACATAGGCTAATTATACAAGAACTATTGACATTATATTTTGTAAGTACAGTGACACAATGTCTTCGATTAAACAGTGTAATAGCTTTCTCAAATATAATAGTGACGCTATTTCCAAATAATTATATTCTTGTTCAAATATCAGACCTGTACTACTGGAAACAATATTGTTCGTATATACTGTACCTCGGAATACTAACACATGACTTTCTGGTGTAGAGCCTCGACCATTTACTGAACAGCAAGTAGTGGGCCGAAAAATACAGTATGGTAGAGGTTTTGTGTTCCCCTGTGTGTGACATTTATTTCGTTCGTTTTATGATACTCTTCCTCTAATTTCCTACATTGCCAAGGTGGTCATGATTGAATAAATTGGTTGGTTTATCGCTAATCAAGTTGTTATAACTTAACCACTGATCTCATGCATATTGATACGGAGTAAAACAAAGCCTATTTAAGGCATGTCTTATTCGGTTTCATAATTATTGTTACCATAGGAATGAATTTATTCATGGATAGTATCAATAGTCAAGTTATCAGGAAATATATAAATTTAGGCAACTCATAGAATGTTTGTCAGGTAAATTCTGCATACGGTATATAATCCAGTCAAGCGAAATAATATTTACCATGTTCCTATAATAATATTTACCATGTTCCTATAATAATACTTACAATCACAGTGCCTGAATCTTAGATAGTGGGTCATATATAATATCCTGAATAAAATAATATGAAGCTATCAGCGAAACGTTGTCAATAAAGTTATCTTCCTCAGATGGTGCTTTTTATCCATTATGTCTACTTTTCAAGTACCGCTCAACAAAAACTAATATCTATAGAAGTGATGTTAAATATAATGACATTAACCCGTACAGCCCCAGCGACGCGCCTGACGCGTCGGCGATGTATGTAACGCACAGCCCCAGAGACGCGCCTGGCGCGTCACCCTAATTGCGCCGACCGTAACCTCAGGTGTAGCCACTCAAGAGGGCTCAGATTTGTATGGGAACTGTGTACGTATCCCACGCAACCGTGCCGATGGTTGAAAACTCTCAAAGTCCACGTGCGTGCGCGCGAGCGCGCAATAACCTGTTTTTTTGGGATAATTGCCTTCAATTTTTTACTCTTATAAATTCCGTTTTCGGGGGCTCTGTAGGACCATTTTTTAAGCTTTTTGAGCGGTTTTTCGTGGTTTTTCCTTCATTCCTAACCCATTCGCTATTGTTTCTGGAATAAAACCATTTTTTGAAAACCGGCCGGGTTCTGGTGTGCAAACATTACAAAACTAGCCGGGGCTCCACGGGTTAATTTAGCAATTGTAGCTACTTCAAGTTTTAAAAATATCTCCTAATCATAAGTTTTAACTTTGGTCAAGTCGATCATTTAAATGCTTCCATACTGTGGTCATGGAGTAACCTTTCCCGTCAACAACATAACATACACAGCAGGACGGTCGCTGGACTAAGACAACATATAACATAAACAAATAATGCAATATTAAGTAGCCAAAAATCGTTATAAAATCATGTAGAAGAATTATAAATACTATATACTCAAATGTGTGAAATGAGCCGAATTTCTACTGTCCTGGAGATACTCATATTTGAAAACTGGAAACATAACATAAATGTTAACAAATCCTTTTTGATCCCACTATCCGGGTAGGTAAATTACCACGGTGGATCTCGGCCGCTGAGGAAACTGTATTAATAATGGCATTAACCCGAGTTTCGGTTGTGCTGTGAGTGGTCTTTGTTTACTTTACGGAGTTAGGGTATTTCTTGCTTCCCTTAGTTCCCTTGGTTAGTATTTACTTTATTGCATTTCCTTGCACATTATACAGTCCCTATATAACCAGTGTTTGTCGTTGATCATCAACAGGTAAACACACATTTAATATGAAACCGTTAAATATTAGTCTTAGTGTAGTATATGTGCCACATTTGTGAAACACCACTTACAAAGTGATCATATATACATTATCTAGCATTTTTCTGAATGCTAAAATATATATTTTCTACGTACCTAGCGTGTGATTTATAAGCCTGTGTCAGTTTGGTGGGTGTGGTGGAGTGGTGTTGCTACTGATATGGACAGTCTATATTCCGGGATTATATATACCGTTGATGAGTTAATAAGTAGATATTATAGGGATAGACTGTGTGCTGCTACTTAGTTTCAGTAACTTTCCACAACGCTTACTGGCATGCGTAAAAGACATCCTTGTTTTTTTTCCAAAACATTAGCATTGTGTGAATATTTTTTAAATGAACAATATGCAATAGGAGTATAGTACCTACTGATTGAGAAGCTCAATAGATGACGTGAAAGAGATTGTCCGATCATTGTCGCTCGATTATTCGATATTACGAGAAGAGATGGCGAGACAGTGAAAATGCTTCTTCGAGAGCCAAACTGCACCGTACTAGGAAGAGATAAACAGTCACCGTTGGTGTAAGAATCCAAGATTAAGTCAAATCGGTTGTTAAAACTCGTATCTCACTTGTTTCCTCACTTGTCTAATGGAATAAAACCTCCAGACTTCGTCGTGTGTAGCAGTTGAATATACACGCTTCAGTAACTCTCTGGAAAGAGTCATAACATTAAAACACAACCCTCCTGGCCCGGGCTGGTCCTCAAAAGGACAGTGTGGGCTACCCGGGCGATCTGCCCGAAAAACGTCTAGGCCTAGGCTACCGTATTTTTTTTTATTTTAACTGCTAGAAACTTCCCACGCATCTATAAACGTAGTGCGGTTTCCAATCTGTAGACAGGCGTTGAGTAGAGCTCTCTAAGTCAACTGGTTCAGTTGTGATGACGATTTCAGTGGAGCGAACTTTGCCGTGATGTTGACAATATCGGAGCTTTTCAGACACTAATTTCGTCTTACGTCACAACAATAACATTGATCCGACGTCTCCTTCTTGTTTTCGGAGGTGCGGTGATGCAACGATCGGCTTTGTTTACATGCGTCAGACCAAGCTGAATAGGCTTTCAAGCTTACTGCCTAGTAACAGGACACCCGGGCTCCTGCCCTTCTTTTGTGGTGTCCTTTTAACAGGACACCCGGGCAGGAAGGGTTTTAAACAATGTAAGCTGTATAATCCTAAATATCTTACCTAAGTGTAATAAGTTAATTGCCAAAATTAATTAATGAAAGTCGTAATTGTACTGAAACGATTAAGAATCGTAACCGGTAATGTATATAAAGGAAGGAATTAAGGTCCGTTGAGGGAGGGTAGGAATGCGAGAGGAAGGAGGGACAGTGTAAACAAGAGAGGAGGCTAATGGTCTTATTGGACAAATTTAGTGTGTCAATATTGATTTCACACTCATCATCTTCTTATATTAGCGACTGTGTTTCTTAGGTTAGCTTGATCAGATAGCGTACTGCTATTCGATATGTTATCATTTACTGGATGTTATTTAGACTCCAACTCACGTTTTATTCTATATTAATTTTCGTCATTGGTTATACAATATATTTCACTATTAAGCTTGCTGATATAATTTCATGTTTGTTTTCTTCCAATAGCATTAGTCTTCAATCATTATCTAACTGCTCTGACTTTTTCGAGAAACCGATTAGGAGCTAATACAGTTCATAATTTGCTAACTATACTCTAATTGTAGGTTCCCTACTCTTTTCCCTAAGTATTTTCCTGTCTTTAAAGGATTGAAACGAATGGGGATATTTTACGACAACATTGTGTCAGAAAATTAAGCTGACAATACTAATTGCATATACATAAATATTCATCCACACTAACTAGCATCCATACATGTATAACGTATTGCAGTATACAATCATTAATTATTCATTATTATTGTCTTACCTCCACCTTTCCTCCTTTTAGGGGATTTTAATTGCAGGCATTCCCTGTGGGTTTACTTTACCGTTAATACGCGAGGTCGTTCCCTTGAGACTCTGATTCGTACGAACGATTTATTTATTTTAAACACTGGTTCCTCTACGCATTTTGATAGCGGGGCCCGTACCTTCTCATGTATTGACTTGTCTCTGTGTTCCCCTACAATATCCTTGGATTTTACTTGGAAGGTCTTTGATGATTACTGTGCGACTGATCACTTCCCGATTGTCCTCTCTCCTACGACTTACTCCCCAGTACCCCGCCCTCCTCGTTGGTGTTTCGATCGAGCCGACTGGACATCTTTCGCTGATCTCGCCGTTCCGCCTAATCTGACCCTTGCCTTCACGGATCCTGATGCCATACTTACCAGTTTCCTGATGTTTGTGCTCCATGCTGCCTATACTTGTATTCCGCGCACCACTCGGAGTATGTCTGCTAAGTGTGTACCGTGGTGGACTGCTCAGTGCACTTCAGCTTTACGCAATAAAAGAGCCAAGTGGAAGAGTTTCCGTCGGAAAAAAGGCTCTCCATATGAGCGGGATGCGTATACTCTATTCAAGCAGGCTAATGCCGTCTTCCGTCGTACAATCCGCTCTGCAAAAAAATCTAGCTGGATATCATATGCCTCCACTATCAACGCAGATACACCTGTTACGCAAGTTTGGGCTCGCGTCAGGAAGATTGCAAGGAAACATGGGCCTACGCCGGCCCCAGTCCTCCATACCAACACTGGCGTTGTGGGCGACCTGTCTCTGGTGGCCAATATGTTGGGACAACATTTCAGTGATGTTAGCACTGGCTCCCATCTCCCGCCCTCCTTCCAGTTGCATAAACGCCGTTCTGAACTTAAGCGACTTGACTTCGCCTTATCGTCTGATCAGTTTTTCAATGCCCCCTTCTCCCGGGCTGAGCTTGAGTCTAGCCTGGGAGCCTGTAAGGATACATGTGAAGGCCCTGATGGAGTCCATGATGCTGAAGCGCTTATCTCCGCCTGCGCTTGACTTTCTCTTCTCCATCTACAACTGTCTGTGGTCCACAGGCTTTTTTCCGGCTGAGTGGAGGCATGCCATCCTTCTCCCTTTCCTTAACCCCTTCAGACTCATATGATGCAGAGGTTGCCAGATTAGCAATAAGAAATAGAGTTCTCTCACTCTTATAAATACCTCTCCAAAATTAGTTTTCTGCCCACAGCTAATTCAAGGACAACTGCAGAGGTTGAAGTAACTAAACTTAAGGTTTCTAAATACCCCTGATGGTAACAAAGGCTTTAAAGTATCCCTAATAGGCTCAAAATCGCGTCATATGTCGGAGAGGGTTAAGCCGGGTAAGTCGGGCATTGCACCAGCAGATTACCGTCCAATTGCCCTGGTCAGTTGTGTTGGCAAATTATTAGAATGCATGGTTCACTCCCACTTAATGTGGCTACTAGAATCAAGAGGCATCCTGTCACCTTTTCAATATGGCTTTCGTAAGGGTCGTAGCACGTTGGACCCATTAATGAGATTGGCAACGTCTATCCGCGACGCCTTTTCGGACACTAAGTTAGTTTTAGCTGTATTCTTCGATCTTGAAAAAGCTTATGATACTGCCTGGAAATACAATATCCTTCATACCCTCTTATGTTCTGGTGTGTCTGGCAACATGGCAGTATTCTTGGAGAACTTTCTCTGTGACCGTACTTTCCGAGTCAAGCTTCAGAATACATTCTCACGAACATACCCCCAACACGAAGGTGTCCCACAGGGTTGTGTACTAAGTACCATCCTTTTTATCCTAGCTATAAATGGTTTTATTTCTTCTCTCCCTCATGGTGTCCGTGCTTCTTTGTATGTGGACGACTTCGCTATTTATGCTGTGAGTTCGGACATTGCAGCCTTAAAAGATCTCATGCAAAAGGCCATCGATGCAGCTACGCAGTGGGCTACAACCCATGGTTTTCGGTTTTCGCCCTCAAAATCTTGTGCCGTCATCTTCACAAACCGCCATACAGTCCCGCAACCTGTTCTTACGTTGTATAACCGCCCTCTGCCTTACAGGTCCTCAGCTCCATTCTTGGGTCTCATTTTCGATACTCGGTTGACATGGTATCCGCACATTACTTCGTTACTGACCTCCACCACCCGACGGCTTAAACTCTTACAAACCCTTAGCCCCTTGTCTTGGGGTGCGGACCGGACAACTCTTCTGCGCCTCCATACAATACTTATTCTATCCAAGATCGATTATGGCTGCCAAGTATATGCCTCCGCTGCAAATGCAAACCTTAAGCACCTAGACTCCCTTCACCATCACGGTCTGCGCTTGTCGCTGGGGGCTTTTCGCTCTACTCCGGTTATTAGTGTTACGACCGGCACTACGAAATAAACAAGGGCACTTAATAATGGACTAGATGATAGGCTATATCTGCAACAACGGTACGCTAATTCCAAACCCTCGAACTATTACGCCGGTGAACAAAACACTTAAACCCTCCAGAGTTAATCTACTGAATAACGGGGTATTAATTAACTGGGTTTTAGTGCACTTCTACAAAGGCTTTCCAGTGACGGCAAAGCCAACTCACAACAGGAGTACTTACGTTACTAAAATGCTCTCAAGTAATAACAATGCTTAAATAAACTATCACAAGATTTAATAAAGGAGTATATGCTTACGTTAACTTTAGTGTGAGTCTGTACTCAACACTAAACTCTTCAATGCTCTATGAAAACACTGGAAGTCTAGTCCTACAGCAAACAGATATGGAATCTTCTGAAAATGTCTGATGCTCTAAGATGCTCGTCAATATAGAACAGAAATAATGCAGGGGCAGGACACCAAAGCGAGTATCTTAAATACACCAACAAGTAGGATACATATATATAAAACAAGGGAGTGCAACAACTCTGTGACAGGACTAATAATAGCCACTCAAAAAGAGTACTTCCTTAGCCAACGTAACAGCCAAACTGGGTTGTGCACTATGCATCAACCTAGGCTAAAATAATGCGTGAATAATTCCTAAAGCATACGCAGTTAAAGTTAACCCGTTGAGCCCCGGCTAGTTATAATATTTTGTTCACCCCAGTCCCAAGCCATTTTCACTTATTTTTTTTGTTTGCTAAAATGGAAGACAAGGATGAGAAATGAAAAAAAAAAAAAAAAAATCACCTCTGACATTTTTTTTTTTGGGGGGGGGGCCGGTGGGGGGTTGGGGGGGGGGGAGCTTCAAAAAAATTTGTTGAGCCAAAATGGAAGAGAATGGTGAGAAATGAACACACAAATAAAAAAAAACTCATTTCGGTCATTTGGGGGGCAGGGGGGGGGGGTTTCAATAGTTCGTCTCCCCCGCATGACCACCCGCCCGGGAGCACTAGGGTAAAAACTGAGTATGGCATTGTACGGCATACATCCTAAGGAGTATCTCACATAAATCTCAAGCCTCTAGCTCCCATACGACCGGAGTAATGAAGGTTCAAAGTGGCGGTAAACTAGGGGTGTAAACTATCCCCACTAAGCCCACCACCACCAGCCGCGCGGCTGTCTCGGCCCGCTCACACCTACTGGCCCGGCTCCCCCACACACTACGGTACCTCCCCCTCCTATTCTCCCGCCATTTCCTACCTTACGAGCCACGTAAGTGTTTTTTATATGTCGGACGCACGTGATGCGTCGCTGGGAGTTGGTGATCAAAGACTGCCGACGCAACACGTGCGACGCTGGGTCTCAACGGGTTAATAAACACAATGCTGTCTTTCTCACTAATAAAGTCTAGCAGTGGCATAAACGGTACAAGGAGCCTAGGCAGAGCGCAAGCATGCTCGTAGCCTACTGTCTCCCCTTGAACAGATTTCCCTTATGTTACGTTAAGTGACTAGGAGGCTCTCTTGGTAAGTCCAGATCTCAAGTATCTGGTCTTACCCTGGCGCTCCACAAAGGTCAACAAAATGAGGTAGCAAGCATACGAGCAAGAGTAGGCAAAAGCCCTTCGCTTGTATGCTGCTATACTCGCAAAGGAAAAATATGCACAAGGGTTACAGGCTACCTGGCTCCGTCGAAGTCGTACAGCCTCTGACTTGCCATATACATAACTCAGACAATGACTAAAGATACCTTCCACTGTCTAGCATTAAATAGTAGGAAAGAACAACTCAATAATTAGAAGCACCCCAATACTATGATACCATATGACTATGACTCTAATAATCCCTAAAGCTAGTGCAAAACATATATGGGAAAACTGGTGCTGGTAATACGACTGGCCGACTATGGAAGTCGTATGCAGAACCAGAAGGGATAAGTAATTGAGTAAAGATAAGAAGTATTGGAAAAGAAGAAGTTCAGAGAGAGAAACAGTAGTACAGGGGGTTAGATTGGGGACAGATTGCAAGGGACGTCTAGGACCAAGCACACCATGCCAAGCTCTGAAGAGACACGCGAGAAGGATGCCCGCACCACCCTACTAGGACAGCGACCCCCAATCACAGACGACTACGTCATGAAGAGCAGGCGTCATATGACACGTCAGGCCAGCCGATCAATCACGAGCGTGGGAACCTCCGCCCGTGCGAGGGAGGCACACGTACATACACACGCACATAATACCACCTCGCTGCCTCCTTCGTTCTCTCTCTCCTTAAATTCACACTACACATCTTATACTCTATCAATGATATAAAATACTGCCAAGTGTCACAGACAAGAATAAAGACCACCACTGAACTGTCTGTGACAACATGAACACTAAGAAAGAAAGAACATCGTTCTACGATTATTATAGCCCATTTCACTGCCCTGGCGAGCGCTAGCGAGTTACGAGTACATTCTGGCAAGATGGCCAGCGTAACACCCCGCCCAAGATGTGGGACGTTTTAGCCTCAGGTGAACGCCACATCTGACCAGACAAAATGCCCACCAACCCCGCATCACCCAGCTACTCTCCCAAGTTGTGAAAACAAGGCATGATCACAAACATAAAACACTTCATTATATAAACAAAAATTCTACACAACACTTCCCCAAAAATAATAGTATAATAATAATAATATTACACGCAACGAGCAAGCTTCACCAAGCCTAGCCTACTAAGACAAAAACTCAGAGTGTCTTAGATTCTTGCTGTAACATACTGCACTTATATACTATCAAAAAGAAAGAGTTTTTATGTGAGGTTTTTATATTTTTAATAGTGTTTTTGGCGGCTTTGCACTACAGGGGCAAGCCTAATTTTTCTCCACTCAATCAAACACTGACTGAACGGCGAGGGTTCTCCTTAAAACATACCCTCCCGTGACAAACAATCAGCCAGAACATTATCAGTGCCCTTAACATGCCACACATCCAACTTGTGTTCCGGCAGCAAAACAACACCTGACACTGATATACTGCCCAGTCCATCACAAGACTGGCACTTCTCTTCGCTCTCTCCGGCAACGGGGCCTGCCAATAACCTTTCACTATTTCCACCTTAGTGATAAACGAGGCAGCCCCGATGCGATCTATGGGGTCGTCAACTCTGGGTAATGGATCGGCGTCTGTCAGGGATAATGCACCAACACTCTTGCAATCAACACAAACACGGATCTTGCCACTCAACTCAGGTTGCAAAGTCACTGGCAACGACCACTCACGATATCCTTTATCCCTCAGACCCTTCTCCAACATGAAGTCTAGCTCTGCTTTTACAACAGGCTGTCGAGCCGGATTTATACGGTAGGGAGCCAATTTGAGCCTTGCACTGTCTCTAGCCTCCATGTCGGCTTCTACCCCGTACATCAAGCCTGGAGAATCAACAAACATGCGGACGTACTGCCACAGCCTACTAAACAACTTCTCTTGATGCTTAGGAACAAGAGATTGCAACTTATCTCGAAGAACAACATGCTTAGTGGGACAATCTATACCACCTGTGCAGTCACTCCCATAGTTCATAAGTGCTAAGGCTTTCCCGCCGATACCGTACATGCGCACCTCCGCATTCCTGCGACTACACCTGCCGGCGCAGCATCACCGCCTTCAGCGCCACGGCCAGGTACAGTCGGTCTATGGTAGGGCTGTTGCATTCTACTAGAGCAGCATTGGGAGGCTATGCGACAACCGGGCGCATCCACTCCACAGCCAACCTCACCAATCTGCTCCATGTCCTGATACTGACCACCACCCTTAGCGGCCATGGGTCGACCCTGACCTGACAACCATGCCAAAGCCTCGTCGCCCACCTTGATTAGCTTCCACAATGAGGCCAACGGTTTACTCACACCCAAGTGACTTGCCAGCGGAACATCATGCACCGCATGAGTTGTGAGGCCTGGGTGCTCGGCACAAACAGTGGGGTATGAACCGAGCAGGGGCTGGATCGCTGCACGCTATTGCTGAGGCAGGTGCTCAAGCGCTTCCACAGCCACCTGATTTGTGTCCCCCGCCCACTGCTCCGCCGAGACATGACAATCCCAACTTTCCTCCACCTGTGCCCCACTGCCCCCCTCTCCTTCTCCACCTTGGCCGATGCAGACCAACACAGGGACAGTAGGCTGCTTAGGTGGACGCCTCACAAACTCCTTTAACAGGTTCACATGACATGCTTCCCCGTCCTCGTCGAGTTCAATAGCCCCGTTCCCACAATTCTCAAGACTAAGATCTTCTTGTTGTACCTGGGAACTACTCTGTCGCGGAGTGCCATCACGCCCTACCATGTCACAAGGGGGGACAGGTTCTGGGGCCACTCCGGAGCTCAATTTTGGTGCAAGTACCGAGTCACCAAGGAGTGTCGCTGGGTCCAAACTCTCAACCCGACCACCAGCCTCGACTTTCTCCTTCCGACCCTTCCTCCGCTGGTCTGAAACCTGGGTACTAGGCTGTGACACCTGAGCGGACTGAGATCTCTCGAGCCCCTCTTGCCCCTCCCTACTCGTGTCGGCCGCCCTCTCGGCAACGACTAAGGGTGGAACCTCGGAAGCAGGCACCGCAAAGTCGTTACCGAAAAGGAGGTCGACCCCCTCAACTGGCAATTTCTCCACAACACCCACATCCAACTCCCGTGTCACACCATCCACCTCAAGCTCCACTCTGACCAGCGGGTAAGACCGCGTAGCATTGATACCTTGAACCACCACAACCCGAGCTGCGTTAACTCCTTCAGACATATTATGTTCCAGTAAGTCCACGGAGGCGGGAGCCTAGTATCATTGCCACTGCACCGCACAACTGTCAAAACTACGCTGCTGGCCGTTAGAATTGTCGGAGGAACCTAGGGTTGCCACCAACTGACAGATCTTCATCTAACTTACCGGACTTACTGAGCTCCATATGATGCTAGTGCATCATATGGATTTATTGGAGAGGCATGTAGATAAGTCCATATGACGCGATCGCGTCATATGAGTTTTTGGTCATAAGTTCCATATGACGCGATCGCGTCATATATGTCGCAAGGAGTTAATAGGCTTGCCAGTGAAGTTCTTAATAAGTGTCTGGGAAGCGCCCGTATCACACAGCAACTCAAGCCTATGCTCCACACCATCACACTTCACAGTGCCGTGCCCCCTATGACCGCAAAAAGCATCTTGGACGGGTGACGAGCCCTCCTGCTGCTTCTGCACCGACTGCGACTTTGCAACCGACGTATTACCCCGGGCAAACGTGGAAGACCTCAAAAACACACCGATGTTGCTAACTAGTGACACCACTGCTGTAGGCGGTGAGCTCGGACATGAGCACGCAATATGCCTCTTCTCATGGCACTTGAAACACTCTACTTTGCTCTTGGACTTCCTCTGAGGTGAGGAAGGGCCCAGGCCTTTCTTTAACGGGAAGGGTTTCGACTTGGGATCAAAATTGGCACCAGTACTCTTAAATGGGTAATTAGTTGTGTCCTTAATTCGGGGAGGTGGGGTGGTACGCCTCTGGTTACCTGCCTCAGCTCTCTGTGCAGACCCGCACCCACGAATCAATGACAACCTGAAGTCAGCCATCTGATCCGCCTCCTGCAGAGTTTTAGGTTACTTTTCTTTCAGGTTAAGAGTCAAGTCACTGCCAGTACATTTTAAAAATTGCTCTAACAACACTAATTGCTTCACTGCATCAAAAGTAGTTGCCTTCTCCGACCTCAACCAATTTTCAAATGGATCTGACAGCTCTCTAGCGTGTTCCTGGAAAGTACTCTCCTTTCTTTTGGGAACAGCCCTAAACTTCAGCCTATAGGTCTCTGGCTGTAGCTCATACGCCCTCAGGACAGCCTCTTTCAATGCCTCATATTCAACACAAGACTCTAGGGGTAAAGCATCGCACGCCTTGAGTGCTTTCCCCGTCAATCGTGAAGAGACAAGGGCTGCCCAATTCTCCTCGGGCCATTGGTGCTCCCGGCACTTTTTTTCAAAACAGAGAAAGAATTCTGTAACTCCTATCTCATCAAACACTGTAACCAACTTTAGTAGATGCGACAGGGACTGGTCATGGAGTCGACCCCCCTGGACGACCCGGTTCCTCGTCACCTCTACACGAGTTTTCTCTAGATCAATAACGGCACAATACCTTGCAGACTCTGCCTGACACCTATACTTGAGCTCAGCCTCTCGCTCCTGCTGCTTAAGTTTGGCGAGCTCGAGCTGAAACAACATCTCGGGAGTCAAACCCTGAGGAGGGGGTGCTACTACCGGGGACCCACCCCGTGAGTCACTTAGAGGCATACCCAACCGCCAGCGGGCATCGGCCTGCGGGAACGTACTCGGCTCCGGACCCCGAGGGGGCGCCATGATAGGAGTTGAGTGGGATGGGGGCTGGGACAAAGGTGCCCCAGCTCCTGCTCACCCGAACCCCCATGCACCCCACCCAGCACACAGGTAACCAGCTCACTTCTCGACAAACCGCTAGTACCAGAAAACCCTAAGACCGTGGCTATACACTGCAGTCCATACCGGTCCAGCCCCGACACCCGGTCCGCCGTCACAGGCTCCTCCAAAAATCTTCGAGCATCCTCCTCATTGTTCACCACCCGAACGCCGTTAAAAAACTCCACCTTCTCCACCTCCTCGCCTGTCTCTCTCACTGTGCCCTCACTATGCTCAGACCCGTCCAGTGACATGATGGAGTCAACAAAAAACATTCTCAAGTCAAAACAAAAGTAGCCAAACTCTCGCGTAGCTTTATTCACAAACAAATATTCGAAGATGTTCTTGAGAGCAATACTAGGTCACCAATAAACTCCAACAAGTTCTATATATCCTCAAAACAATGTCCACTGCCAACACTGCGAGAAATAAATTCAACCCCAAATGGCAATAAGATTTCTCCCCCCCAAAAAAATGCAATATTCAGTTCACTATATACTGGTCTAAGGTCGCCATTTGTTACGACCGGCACTACGAAATAAACAAGGGCACTTAATAATGGACTAGATGATAGGCTATATCTGCAACAACGGTACGCTAATTCCAAACCCTCGAACTATTACGCCGGTGAATAAAACAGTTAAACCCTCCAGAGTTAATCTACTGGATAACGGGGTATCAATTAACTGGGTTTTAGTGCACTTCTACAAAGGCTTTCCGGTGACGGCAAAGCCAACTCACAACAGGAGTACTTACGTTACTAAAATGCTCTCAAGTAATAACAATGCTTGGTTAATATACAGGAGACGCAACAATGTGTTTTTCAGGTATTTTTTTTGGTATTTTGATTTTGTTTTTGGTGTTTTAGTCGTATCTAGTGATGAAATTGAATGGGAATTAAGCATTTACCCATTATCCATCAATCTAAAGACACGCCCCCCGATAGTGGGGAGGGCTATGAAGATCAGGGAAATTGAGGGGTAAAAAGCGTATAGAACACTATAGAACACGATAATACACATTTGTAACCCAAATTTGGCTCGGGTTTGTTCAATTTCCAGACCCATAAAACCCAATTTTTTGAAAACCCGAGCCAGGTTTTGACGAAACTTGGCTCGGATTTAACAAATGTAAAAATGAAAAAAACACAGTAACCTTGGTAAATTATTGGTTCGGGTTTTGTCAATTTCCAGACCCATAAAACCTGACTTTTTGAAAACCCGAGCCAAGTTTTGACGAAACTTGGCTCGGATTTAACTAATTTAAAAATGAAAATAACACAGGTACCTTATTAACTTGTTGGCTCGGGTTTTGTAAATTTCCATACCCATATAACCCGACATTTAGAAAACACGAGCCAAGTTTTGACGAAACTTGGCTCGGATTTTACTAATGTTCATGTTAAAATTACACAGTAACCCTAATAAAATCTTTGTTTGGGTTTTCATAAGGTTAACATTAGCCTAACCTAACGAAGTAAGAATGGGGTTAACATTAGCCTAACCTAACAACCTTACCTAACCTAACCTAGTAAGAATGGGGTTAACATTAGCCTAACCTAACAACCTTACCTAACCTAACCTAGTAAGAATGGGGTTAACATTAGCCTAAACTAACAACCTTACCTAACCTAACCTAGTAAGAATGGGGTTAAAATTAGCCTAACCTAACCTAACAACCTTACCTAACCTAACCTAGTAAGAATGGGGTTAACATTAGCCTAACCTAACAACTTTACCTAACCTAACCTAGTATTATTGGTGGGGGCTGCCGCCCCCACACCCCCGCTGGTTGGGTACTGGCTGAAAAACTTATTGTTTTACAGTAGGCCTATGTATTTTATTTTATTTTTGTTCTCCCTTATAATACATTTCAGCTCTTAATGACATAATTATATAGCAATGATGTATAGCCTATGATCTACCGGACCAATTAGACCTAAAAAGATCGATGGGCTAACTGTCGGTCCAAAACATCAGTATAACCAACTAGCCCTTGCATGCCAGTTTAATCCTATGCGAAAAAATCTTTTACTTTATGTTACTTTGCGATGACCCATTAACCCTGGTTCACTATCAAGGGTGCATTTGGGCAACCAACGCATGCGCAAAAACGATTATTTTCATGCCACTCAGCCCTGGCGGGCAATATCTTGGTTCTCGGACTGCGCCAGGGCAGTCTGAGGCATGCCTCGATGGTGAGTAGACGTACGCCGCTCCAGTTCAGCAAGTTTTCCGGTTGCATTGGTGCAACCGCGATAGGATGTAATTACCTTTTGTGTTTATGCAATACCTGCATATTTAGGCAGATTGTGAGCCATATATAGTAACTAGGTCTATGATAAGTCGACCGTATATGCATGTAAGCCTAATCTAACAGGATCTGCCATATTGGTTTGGGTAGGGTAGGCATATGCTGGACTAGAGGCTCTGAAACCTGATAGGAAATATTTCCAATTTTGCAAAACTTTCACATTTGATGCTGGCATTTGAATATATTGTGGCTATATATATTTTGTTAATTAAATATGATAGAATAACTTACTTTTACCTTAAACCTGAGAGTATACTAAGGAATGATAGATTAATGTTGTGTAGGAAGGATAATGAAAAATACCGGTCAATATTTACGAGTCACACCACAGCTGGAATCTCATTTCTAAGGGTAGTTTTGGGTTCCTATCATTCTATGCTTCATTGCTATATACTTTTTATCCACCGGAAATTATTTTTTATTTTATTTTTTATTTTTATTTTTTTAGCATTAACCTAACCTAAAAAGCTAACCTAACCTAACCTAAATGTATTTGAGGGCTATTAGGTTAGGTTAGGTTAGGTTAGGTTAGGTTAGGTTTTTTGGTTAGGTTAATGCTAAAAAAAAAAAAAAAAAAACTCCGGTGGATAAACGGATATAGCAATGAAGCATAGAATGATAGGAACCCAAAACTACCGTTAAAAATGAGATCCCAGCTGTGGTGTGACTCGTAAATATTGACCAAATGGTTATGGAGATATGGATTTTTAAAGTGGCAGTAGCAAATGATAGTGATCCAGGGTTAAGATTCCCGAGCTAGCTGTGGTCCGGCTCCTTTATGTTGTCCCAACCAACCAACTAACCTTAATGAACAGAGGAGGTACTGGGCTGCCTGGCTGGCCGCTGGAGGCTCGATCACCACTCATCTTGGTCAACAGCTGGTGGATTTTTGTTTCGAATTTTTCCATGTAAAACAAGTGTATGTGCATTTCAAAACCAGCTGTCCTCGTCAGCTGTATTTGGAACACTGGTTATTGCACTTTGGACAGTTTACACTTATTGGAAGGCGAAAAGGTCTTAAGCAGCCTCAGTGTTTTTAAAGACGGTGGAAAAAGCTTTGATCGGCTCACACCCTCTACACAAGCTGGCCAGAGTCAAACTGACAGCTTATATCCTGGGCCACCTGTTTTCCAAATCATGGCATCACCTGATTGGTCGATAGACATCACGTGTCAGTGAACTCGAGTACTCTTGGCATGAATTAGGTAGGGTGATTACTTTGGCCACGACGCCACCAGTATAGTTCATTGCATTCGCCACCAGATGTCTCAGTTGTTGACTGACAGTCACGCAAAAGAAGTCTCCCAGATGAAGACGAAAAAGAAAAAGTGTAAACAAACCCTTAAAACGTAAATATCCATATAATATGTATTATGTTAGTTTCCCGGGAATGACACCTACATCAACAATTTGGAGAAAAATCGCTTAATCACATGCTATTGAGCTTAATCTTTTACCAATATTGTAGCGCCTCCTGTATATTGACCCAATGCTTAAATAAACTATCACACGATTTAATAAAGGAGTATATGCTTACGTTAACTTTAGTGTGAGTCTGTACTCAACACTAAACTCTTCAATGCTCTATGAAATAACTGGAAGTCTAGTTCTACAGCAAACAGATATGGAATCTTCTGAAAACGTCTGATGCTCTAAGATGCTCGTCAATATAGAACAGAAATAATGCAGGGGCAGCACACCAAAGCGTGTATCTTAAATACACCAACAAGTAGGATACATATATATAATGTTACAATCCAGGTTCTACAAGACACAGGGCTCTTCATCATTGGACTAGATAAGGCTAAATGCAACAACGGTATCACTAGTTCCAACCCCTGCCTTAACCACTGGAGAACAAAACACCTATACCGCCCTGAGTCGTGCCTGGACAACGAGGTATCCTATGACTCGGTAAAAGGTGCACACTATAGGCTGATGATCACTGAAGCAGCCTATACTCATACAACATACGATTACTTTATTAAGGTATACAAGGAAAAAGATAGATAGCGTAATTAAATCGAAGGATAATTAACGTTACATTAAATAATCAGTAAACTGTCACTCCTGTCTGAAAGAAAGTGAAACAAAGAAAGTCCTAAAGCATCATGCAGGAATCTTCTGCAAAAGTCAGATGCAACTAAGAAGTACGTCTCGGATTCTGAACTGTGTATTATTACTGTGGGAACATATATAGTGTAGGGACATACGGTGTTATCTGGCACAGGTGTAATTATAAAACAGGCGGCAGTCTAAACTCTAACCACAAAAAGATGTGCATTCTCCCACCAGGCACAAGCCTGCTCTGGTTGGGTCTCTCAGCAACAATCACGACTTACTATAAACATAAGGAACAATAATCTGCACACATATACACAATGAGATTATAAACCCTAATCGGGGGTGTGCCAGGTGGACGAAGTCTAGCAGGGGAGTCGTAGGCTAGGCTACCTGGGCCGAGCCACCTGCTCGGTAGCCTAGTGTCGTTCTCAAGTCTGTGCGCCTAGTTACATTAAATGACGGGGTGCTCTCTTGAGAGATCCAGGTCTCTTGTACCTGGTTCTCTCCTGGCGACCCTCCTAAGTCAAAAGCAAATGAGCTAGTACAGTGCTGGGTGGACTAGGCAAACACCCTCACACCAACACAGTGCTAGGCTCTAAGGTACACAGACAAGAAAATGACCTAGGCCCCCACAGGTATCCGGTACAGTTGCATAGGCTCAACGAAGTCTATGCTCATAGGAAACTGTAACCTGATAGCCTCTCCCCAATCTAGCATCGACTGACCTGACAGACACCCAAGAAAATAAGGTTGGGGCAACACGATGAGTATGTCAAACCTCCCCAAGCCAAAATGGATAACCCTCTGATCCAAAATGCCTAACTAATTACATATAATATCTCTGAGAGCTCGCTGTATAATACAGTGACGGATATATGAAATCAACGTCAAGGGGAAGGGCAGTTAATTAATAGTAGGATATACAGAGAGAAGAAGGTAAGCAGTGGTAGAGAAAGTTCGCAATAGGGGGGTGAGGTGGGCTGATAGATTGCAAAGGGATGTTAGCGTTACAGCACTAAGAGGAGCTCTGCCCGTGGAAGTCAAAGGAGTACAAAGGAAATCAAGCAACAACAGATCTAGTGACCCTTCTAGGTTGCTTGTCCTCCAAAACACTGAGGATCAAGTGTCCAAACAGTGGTTTAGAGTGGGTAAGGGAACATTGGAAAGGGAATTACAGCCCTGGAACTAATGTCCGTGGCAGGATTAGGAAGTTAGTAGGGGACAGATGGGTTAGTAACTGAGGGGGGGATAAAATAAAGTTATTAATTTACAAACGCAGTCAGTCGCGGGTTTGATGCGAGATATTTGTCTAGGCGGAGTTTAAATGAATCAACGGTGATGCAGTCTATAACGTTTCGGGGAAGCCCATTCCACAAGTTGACAACTCGATTGAAGAAGAAATTCTTAGATTCGTGTGAGTTAAAAGATTTACCAATAATTTTGCAACCGTTTCCCGCGTGTAATTAGATTGGTCGATAGTGAAGTACTTACTACAGTTCATATTGTCGATGCCTTTGATGATTTTGAACACTTAAATTAAGTCACCTCTTTATCTGTGCTGGGTTAAAGGAAATAGATTTAATTCTCTAAGACGCTCTTCGTATGGTTTGTTCTTTAGGCTAGGTATCATTTTGGTAACTCTACGTTGAACTCGTTCTAGCTTGTTTATATCTTTTTGGTAATAAGGGCACCAGGATTGAGCGCAGTATTCCAGAAGAGGGCGGACTAAGGAATTGTAAAGGGTTAGGATAACTTCTTTGGATTTATGCTCAAATGACCTGCCTATAAAGCCAATTATTTTGTTTGCCTTCTTAACAACTTCTGAACATTGTTGACTCGGTTTTAGGTTACTCGATATTGTTACTCCCAGATCGGTTTCTCTGTTACATTCTTAAGCTGAGTGCCATTCATCGAATAGTTTGCTTTCTCATTTAGGTATCCGATATGTAGTACTTTACATTTATCCGCATTGAAACTCATTTGCCAAATTTGGGCCCAACATGACAATTTATCTAGATTGTGTTGCATATCGTCAACTTGTTCTTTTGAGAGTACGCTATTTGCAATTTTTGTATCGTCAGCAAATTTTGAGATTGTACAGGTGAGACCCTCATCTATGTCGTTGATGTAAATTAGAAAGAGAATTGGTCCTAGTACCGATCCCTGGGGTACCCTGCTACTTACATTGATCCATTTAGATGCCTTACCGTTTATGACTACTCTTTGCTTTCTGTCGCTGAGCCAATTTTCTATCCATTTCAACACACCGTCTTGTATTCCATGCGCTTTTAGTTTTAGCAGTAAACGTTTGTGGGGAACTTTGTCAAAGGCCTTTTGAAAATCAAGGTATATAATATCTACAGCTTTACTCTCATCGTAGAGGTTGAGGATATCGTGGAAGAAGTCTAAGAGGTTAGTTAAACAGGAACGTTTTTTACGAAAGCCGTGTTGAGTATCTTTAAGTATGTTATTTTCCTCTAAGTGATTTACGAGTCTGTCTCGTATGACCGTTTCTAGCATTTTACATACAACTGAGGTTAAGCTAATTGGACGATAGTTACTGGGTAGGGATTTGCTGCCTTTTTTTAATATCGGTGTTACGTTGGCTAGCTTCCACTGATCAGGCATGGTTCCAGACTGCAAGGATTTATTGAATAGTAATGTCAGTGGTTTGGAGAACTCATCCTTAGCTTCCTTTAGAACTCTAGGCGAGATTGTATCAGGTCCAGGCGTTTTATTTACCTTGAGTTTATCTAAACAATTCAATACTTCTCTCTCTGTAACGGTGATATTGCTTAGAACATCTGAATTATCAATCTGAATCGGCGATGGTGTAGGGATCTCACTGAGGTCTTCTGTTGTAAAAACTGATGCAAAGAAGGTATTGAGGGCATTACTCATTTGTACTTCGTCTTTGGTGTATTCTCCATTTTCATCGACTAACGGTCCAACAGTTGAAGTAACTACTTTTTTCTTTCTGATATAACTATAGAATTCTTTCGGGTTTGTTTTACTTTGATTCGCAATATGTAACTCTAAGGTCTTTTTACTTTGCTTAATTAACTTTTTGGCTTTGCGTCGTAGCTCTACAAATTTCAGCCGTTCTTCGTCATTTTGTGAGGATTTTAATCTATCATTAGCAAACTTTTTAGCAAGCAGGCAGTTTGAAATATCTTTATTCCACCATTTGGGCTTATTATTATGGCCTGGACGCCGTATTTTCGATGGTATGCAGTCTTGCACTGCTTTTAGGTAAGTGGCTTCGAATAACTTCCAAGATGTATTTATGTCGTTATTGTGAATTAAAAAGCTCCAGTCAGTTTCTTTAAACATAGCTCTAAGTTTATGGAAGTTTGCTTTCTTGAAATTAGGGACTTTTTCGATGCTACTATTTGGTTCGTTACTAGTAAACTTTAAAGTGAAAGTTATCGTACGATGGTCGCTGTTACTGAATTCATCACCAACATTCAAATTCTCTATTAATTCTTCTTTTGTTGCAAGTACAATGTCAAGAACGTTATTACCACGGGTTGGCGTTCGAACAAATTGATAAAGCGAACTCTCTTGTAAGTTCGTATACAAGTCATGTCCGGAGTGTGAAGTAAGAGTATCGCCCCACTTGGTCACAGGTAAATTAAAGTCGCCAAAAATTACGGTATCTTGTGAGTTACTTACATCTGCAATTTGTTCGTAAATTTCTCGGTCAGTTTGCACTGATTGAGCTGGAGGTCTGTATATTAATGCATGCATTATTTTTGTACCTTTATTATTCTTTATTAGCACAAAAGATGCGTCGACGTTCACAATTTGAGGTTTTGACAAGAGGGTAGGGTTAAGACTTTCTTTGATATAAAGTAAAACGCCACCTCCATTTCGATTTATTCGGCTTTTCTCAAACATTACATAACCGGGAAGTGAATACTCTGCTAAAAAGTCTCTATCTTCTGTATTGAGCCAAGATTCTGTTATGCCAATCACATCATAATTTTCTGTAAACACTAGCTCCTCTAAATCTGAAAATTTATTGCGTATGCTACGAGCGTTTGCATAGAAAACCTTTAAATTTGTTATTTTAGAACTCACGGAACGCTCTTTAATAATATTTTTGGTTCTTGTCGGATCTACATTTATGTTCATGGCTGTCCTCGGTCCTCGCTGTCTTCGGTCCTTATCGCTGGTGGTCCTCGGTTGCCTCTGTTTTTTTCTTGGCGTTGGATGATTTATGTCACTGCTGCTTCTTCTCGGATGGCGTTTTTTGATCCATGGCTGCGGACTGCTTCGTGTAGGAGACGACCCATGCGTGCTGAACCCACAGGGTTTAGATGAGTGCCATCCTTGTGGAACAGAGTAGGCTGGTTGTAGAAGTTGTCCCAGAGGTTGATGAATTCAACTTCTTCCCTCAGACACAAATATTTTAGTCGGCTATTTGTGCTGAAGGCCTTGTCGTAGAATTTGTCAGGTGCGTCGATCTTGGGGAGAACGCCTGAGATGATGATATTCCTTGACTTGTTTTTGTAGTGCTGGATCATCTTGCGATATTTCTCCATCAACTCTTCGGATCTGGTGCGCATGACGTCATTTGAACCAGCATGGATGACAAAAAGGGTATTTTCATTTGCATCCTTTGTGGTATCTTCGAAGGCTTCCACAATGTCGTCCAGTCCAGCTCCTGGGATGCAAAATCTTTTTCGTTGATTTGGGACTCTGTCGCAGAACTCTTCGACCTGTCCTCGTAGGATGGAGTGCGTGCATCACAAGGGAGTGCGTGCGTGTAGGCGCACCCATTCTTGACGCGGCAGGAAAGCGGTGACGGAGCAGGAGGGAGGAGCCCGGCGACAAATCAGGCGCCCGAGAGATGATGTAACTAACCAAGTTGCACGATATCAGTCCGCCAATACCACCAAGCTCTGGTTTCTCTCTCTCTCTCTCTCACTCACTCACACTCTCCAACTTCCACGAGTCATCTAATACATTAAATCTATGACGGCTGGAATAAACTACAATGCATTGTCACAGGCGAAAATAAAGAGTATTTCTGTACTACCTGTGACACTATGATGCACTAGGAAGAAACTAGAACTTAATCAATAAACTACAGCCCATAACACTGCCTGGGGAGAGGGGAGAAGAGAATGGGGAGCCAACCGCTGCCCCCTCGTGGTTGCTGGGGAGCTGACGTGCGCCCCCCCCCCCCCCCCCAAGATATTAGACACTTAACATTAGGCAAGTTCTGATATCTGAAATCGGCGAGTGCCGGCACACGTCACCTAACCTCCCCACCGCAGCACAATAATACAGCATATAGGTTTCACAAAAAACATACTTATAAAATGAAACAAACTTACATATTTACCCCCTCAACACAATAGCAAAACTTAAACTTGTTACGCTCCGAAAGCGAGTTCTACGAAACTCAGCCCACTAATAGCTAGTGCTTCAGCTGTAACAAAACATACTTAAATTTACTATAACAGAAAGAGTTTTTATGTTGATTTTAAATTTAATTGTTGTTTTTGTTCGGCTTTAAATATATGTAGCCTATTTTCCTCCACGCAACCCACACAACCTGTGGCCATCTACCCCTTGTCCTCCACCCTCGAAAGACAGTCAGCTATAACGTTATCACAACCGGCACTATGCCTGATATCAAGATTGTATTCTTGGAGCATAAGTGACCACTGTGTCAGCCGCATGTTCCGGTTGTGGAACTGGTTGAGGAACTTTAGAGGGTGGTGATCTGTGTAAATGACCACGACCGGGCCGAAGGCTGGAACATACACCTCAAAGTGCTTCAAAGCAAGCACAATTGCCAACAACTCTTTCTCGATGGTAGAATAGTTCCTCTGAGCGGAGTTGAACTTTTTAGAGTAAAAGCTGACGGGGTGCTCCAGACCCTCGTCGTCCGTTTGCAAGAGGACTGCACCGGCCCCAACACCACTGGCGTCTGTCGCCAGCTGAAAACTCCTTGTGAAGTCCGGCGCCCTGAGAATAGGATGGGTGCATAGTAAGTGCTTCACTAACCCAAACGCCTTTTCACACTCAGGCGACCACCGAAACTTCACCGTCTTTGCCAAAAGGTCAGTCAGGGGAGCAAGAACAGTCGAATACCCTTGTATAAAGCGTCTGTAGTAGCCTATCATGCCTAGAAAGCGCAAGATCTGATGCTTGGTGGTTGGCCTGGGAAACCGATCGATGGCCAGTATCTTGCTCGGGGGGGGGGGGGACACACCTCCCAAACCTACAACAAAGCCAAGATACTGCACAGTTGCCTGCACAAAGTCTCATTTCCCCAGGTTCACGACCAACCCAGCTTCACACAGCTTCCGAAACAAGATATTAAGATGCTCGCAGTGACTACCAAAATCAGTATCATAGACAATGACATCATCGAGATATACAGTACAATTGGGAATGTCACTAAAAATATCATTCATCAGACTTTGGAAGGTAGCAGGAGCGTTTTTCAACCCATAAGGCATGACATTGCACATATATGTCTTGCCGTCCACACAAAAGCTGCATACCTCCTTCGCTCGCGCAGACAGGGGCACCTGCCAATAACCCTTCACCAGGTCGACCTTGGTGAGGTATGTTGCATTCCCGATTTTGTCAACACTGTCATCGACGCGAGGAAGGGGGGTAAGGATTGGTGGCGGTCAAGCCATTAAGTCTGCGAAAGTCTATACAGAAATGCACCTTCCCGTCTGGCTTAGGCTGCAGAGTTACCGGGGAGGTCCAACGCACCGGCCCTTCCTTAATCAGCCCTCTCTCTATCATATACCTCAGCTCCTCCCGGAGGGCTGGCAATTTGATAGGAGGCACACGATAAGGCACTGACTTGAAGGGTGGGTTGTCTCCCACGTCAACATCATGCACCGTCTGAGTTGTGAGGCCTGGGTGCTCCGCGAAAACAGCGGGGTATGACTGGAACAGGTGGCGCACGGCTGCACGCTGTTGCTCAGGCAGGTGCTCAATAGCCTGCTCTGCCACCTGAACACAATTCCCCTCCCACTGTTCCGCAGAAGCATGGCAATCCCAGCTATCTTCCCCCAGAGCATGACTATCCCCCCCTCCTTCTCCACCTTGGCCACTGCAGACCAACACGGGGACAGTGAAAGGCTCTGAGGGGCGCCTCACAAACTCCTTCATCAAGTTCACATGGCATAATTGATGTTTCTTACGCCGGTCAGGGGTTGCAACAAGATAATCTAGGTCCGACAGCTTCTTAGTGACAAAATAAGGACCTGTATACTTTGCTGCCAGTGGATGACCTGGCAGAGGCAGCAACAACATAACCTCCTGCCCCACCCCAAACTCCCGGAGCTTCGTCTTCACATCGTAACGGTCCTCATTTTTGCCTGAGAGTACCAAATTCCTCCCTGCCGACTCCATACAATTTACCATCCTTTCACGACTCTCGAGAATGTACTTCAACACTGAGCATGGTTTCTGCAGACCTTCCCATATCTCTTTCACCATGGACAGTGGACCCCTGATGTTATGGCCAAAAACAAGCTGGTTGGGGCTGAAACCCAAACTCTCACCAGGTACCTCTCTCGCCGCGAACAACACATAAGGCAGCCCCAGATCCCACTCCTTGCCTTTCTCCAAGCAGTAACATTTAAGCATACTCTTGAGGGTCGAGTGCCACCTCTCAAGTGCCCCCTGACTCTCGGGGTGACAGGCAGATGAAACGACAGAGCATATGCCATGCTGCTGGAAAGTTTGTTGTAATAGGTTCGAAGTGAAATTTGACCCCTGGTCTGACTGCACTTCTCGCGGGTACCCGTATCTTGAACAGTACAGCAGCAAGTTCTTGACCACAGTCTTAGCTGAGCCATTACGCATGGGGTATGCATCCGGGTATCTCGTAGCAACATCCATTATAGTCAATAAGAATTTATTCCTAGCACTAGTAGGTGGTAGAGGGCCAACCATGCCCACAACTATCTTACTAAAAGGCGGCCCAATGACAGGAATGGGGTACAACGGAGCCTTGAGTATCACCTGGTTGGGCTTTCCTACAGTCTGGCACGTTACACACCCTGCAACCCATGCACCAACATCTGCCCTCATCCCTGGCCACCAGAACAATCTACCCAACGCCGCTACCGTCTTACTGACCCCCAGGTGCCCTGCCCCTGGCACATCATGAGCCAACCGCAGTAGGTTTTCACGACACCCACTCGGCACAACCAGCTGGTCTACTACCCTCACACCACCCTCCCACTTCGATTTGGGGTCTAGATACCTTCTGTACAAAATTCTCTCGTAACGGAAGAAATGCCCCGGCTTAGCATCCCCATCTTCTTCGAGGTCTATTGTGCCATGACTGTAACTTTGGAGCTCAGGGTCATCAATCTTAAGTCTACTGATATCTGCAGGTGTTAACGCATCAAGCTGCTCCCGGAGCACTGTTACCCTCACCGATACTAGACTTAGAGACCCAATCTTGCCTGGCTACAAAACGGCTCTGCCGTGGAGTCTTCACTGGCCCTGCCTGTTCACCCAGTGATACAGGCTCAGGGTCCACTCCAGACAATAATAATGGTGCCAATACCGAGTCCCCCAGAAGAGCCGCAAAATCAACACCCTGAAATCCACCTTTAGCTACTTTCCTCGGTCCTTTCCTCCTCTGATCTGAAGACTGAGACAATGGTTGTGACTGAACTGACGTGCGAGAACGGGTGACTGCACAGGCCATCTGTTTAAGCTGACACCTCTCGACCCACTCCCGATTCTCCCTATTAACGTCGGCCGCCCTCTCGGCAACAACTAAGGGTGGAACCTCCGAAGTGAGCACCGCAAAGTCGTTGCCCAGAAGGAGGTCGACGCCCTCAACTGGCAAGCTCTCTACGATCCCAACATCAAGTTCACGACACACACCATCCACCTCCAGCTCCAACCTAATCAACAGGTTTGACCTGGTAGCATTGATCCCCTATACCACAACAACCCGAGCCGCGTTTATAGGTTTGCCTGTGAAATTTTTAAGAAGTGTCTGTGATGCCCCAGTGTCACGCAACAATATGACCTGATGTTTAGTATTCCCCCAGCTCACAAGCCTGCACCCTCGATGGCTGCAAAAAGTGTCTTGGACAGGTGTCGAGCCCTCCAAACCCTTCTTCACAGGCTGTGTCCCCGCAACTGACGACCTACCCCGGGCAGACACAGAAGAGCTCAGAGACACCCCCATGTTGCGAACCAAAGACACAGGCTTAGCAGGAATATTACTTGGACATGTACGTGCAAAGTGACCCACCTTCTGACATTTAAAACATTTCACTTCACCACTAGACTTCACCCCTTGAGGTGGTGGGGAAGGGCCCTGCCCTTTTGAAAACGGGACGGTTTTGTGTTTGTAGTTATAATGGGTATCATTGCTCTTACTTTTTACAGTGTTATTTTGTGCTTCATTGACTTTGGGGGGTGGTGACAGGTGTTACCTGTCTCACTACGATGAGCAGACCCGCACCCACGAAGCAAAGAAAGCCGGAGGTCAGCAAGCTTAGCTGCCTCCTCTACGGTCTTAGGGCATTTTTCCTTCAGGTTTAATGTCAGTCGCTGCCTGTGCACCGGAAGAACTGCTCCAACAAAAATAATTGCTTAACCTGATCAACTGGTGTCGCATTCTCAGACCGGAGCCAGTTCCCCATAGTGTCAGTCAGTTCCCGGGCATGTTCAAGGAAAGAGCTCTCCTTGCTCTTTACAACGCCCCGAAATTTCAACCTGTAGGTTTCTGGTTGCAACTCATAGGCCCGGAGCACAGCCTCATTTAACACCACATAGTTAGTACAGTCCTCCAATGACAGCGAGTCATATGCCTTGAGACCTTTCCCAACAAGCTTTGATGATACAAGGGCTGCCCACTTAGTCTCCGGCCACTCATGCTCCCGACACTTCTTCTCAAACCGTGCAAAAAACTCAGTCACACCAGACACATCGAACACAGGGACTAATTTAAGCAAGTGCGATAAAGACTCAGACCCACGATTCCCAGAACCGAGATGCCGCCCTGTTGTCTCCACCCTAGATTTCTCAACATCCATCTCAGCACAGTACCTAGTTGCTTCAATCTGCAACTCTGCCTCATGGCATGCTGTCCTCTTCTCAGCCTGAATCTTAGCCATCTCAGCCTGAATCTTAGCCATCTCAACTTTACGCTGGATCTTAGCCAACTCCAGTTGTAACAACATATCAGCAGTCAAACCCTGAGGGGGAGGAGCAATTATAGGAGACCCACCCAGTGGCTCACCCAGGGGCAAACCACGCTGCCAGCGACTATCAGATTGCGGAAGCGTGCCAAGGTCTGGTAACCTAGGGGGCGCGATAGGAGTAGAGTGGAAGGGAGGCTTGGATAAAGGCTCCCAAGCCCCCGCTCCACCCTGCAACCGACTGCCACCACCCAACGCACAACACACAACGGTATCACTAGTTCCAACCCCTGCCTTAACCATTGGAGAACAAAACACCTATACCGCCCTGAGTCGTGCCTGGACAACGAGGTATCCTATGACTCGGTAAAAGGTGCACACTATAGGCTGATGATCACTGAAGCAGCCTATACTCATACAACATACGAATACTTTATTAAGGTATACAAGGAATAAGATAGATAGCGTAATTAAATCGCAGCAACGATTTAATAGCAAACTAGAAGAAGGTTAATTAACGTTACATTAAATAATCAGTGTACTGTCACTCCTGTCTGAAAGAAAGTGAAACAAAGAAAGTCCTAAAGCATCATGCAGGAATCTTCTGCAAAAGTCAGATGCAACTAAGAAGTACGTCTCGGATTCTGAACTGTGTATTATTACTGTGGGAACATATATAGTGTAGGGACATACGGTGTTATCTGGCACAGGTGTAATTATAAAATAGTCGGCAGTCTAAACTCTAACCACAAAAAGATGTGCATTCTCCCACCAGGCACAAGCCTGCTCTGGTCGGGTCTCTCAGCAACAATCACGACTTACTTTAAACATAAGGAACAAAAATGCTGCACACATATACACAATGAGATTATAAACCCTAATCGGGGGTGTGCCAGGTGGACGAAGTCTAGCAGGGGAGTCGTAGGCTAGGCTACCTGGGCCGAGCCACCTGCTCGGTAGCCTAGTGTCGTTCTCAAGTCTGTGCGCCTAGTTACATTAAATGACGGGGTGCTCTCTTGAGAGATCCAGGTCTCGTGTACCTGGTTCTCTCCTGGCGACCCTCCTAAATCAAAAGCTAACGAGCTAGCACAGTTCTGGGTGGACTAGGCAAACGCCCTCACGCCAACACAGTGCTAGGCTCTAAGGTACACAGACAAGAAAATGACCTAGGCCTCCGCAGGTATCCGGTACAGTTGCATAGGCTCAACGAAGTCTATGCTCATAGGAAACTGTAACCCGATAGCCTCTCCCAAGTCTAGCATCGACTGACCTGGCAGACACCCAAGAAAATAAGGTTGGGGCAACACGATGAGTATGTCAAACCTCCCCAAGCCAAAATGGATAACCCTCTGATCCAAAATGCCTAACTAATTACATATAATATCTCTGAGAGCTCGCTATATAATACAGTGACGGATATATGAAATCAACGTCAAGGGGAAGGGCAGTTAATTAATAGTAGGATATACAGAGAGAAGAAGGTAAGCAGTGGTAGAGAAAGTTCGCAATAGGGGGGTGAGGTGGGCTGATAGATTGCAAAGGGATGTTAGCGTTACAGCACTAAGAGGAGTTCTGCCCGTAGAAGTCACAAGGGAGTGCGTGCGTGTAGGCGCACCCATTCCCGACGCGGCAGGAAAGCGGTGACGGAGCAGGAGGGAGGAACCCGGCGACGAATCAGGCGCCCGAGAGATGATGTAACTAACCAAGTTGCAAGATATCAGTCCGCCAATACCACCAAGCTCTGGTTTCTCTCTCTCTCTCTCTCTCTCTCTCTCACTCACTCACACTCTCCAACTTCCACGAGTCATCTAATACATTAAATCTATGACGGCTGGAATAAAACACAATGCATTGTCACAGGCGAAAATAAAGAGTATTTCTGGACTACCTGTGACACTATGATGCACTAGGAAGAAACTAGAACTTAATCAATAAACTACAGCCCATAACACTGCCTGGGGAGAGGGGAGAAGAGAATGGGGAGCCAACCGCTGCCCCCTCGTGGTCGCTGGGGAGCTGACGTGCGTCACAATAAAACAAGGGAGTGCAACAACTCTGTGACAGCACTAATAATAGCCACTCAAAAACAGTACTTCCTTAGCCAACGTAACAGCCAAACTGGGTTGTGCACTATGCATCAACCTAGGCTAAAATAAGGCGTGAATAATTCCTAAAGCATACGCAGTTAAAGTTAATAAACACAATGCTGTCTTTCTCACTAATAAAGTCTAGCAGTGGCATAAAAGGTACAAGGAGCCTAGGCAGAGCGCAAGCATGCTCGTAGCCTACTGTCTCCCCTTGAACAGATTTCCCTTATGTTACGTTAAGTGACTAGGAGGCTCTCTTGGTAAGTCCAGATCTCAAGTATCTGGTCTTTCCCTGGCGCTCCACAAAGGTCAACAAAATGAGGTAGCAAGCATACGAGCAAGAGTAGGCAAAAGCCCTTCGCTTGTATGCTGATACACTCGCAAAGGAAACATATGCACAAGGGTTACAGGCTACCTGGCTCCGTCGAAGTCGTACAGGCTCTGATTTGCCATATACATAACTCAGACAACGACTAAAGATACCCTCCACTGTCTAGCATTAAATAGTAGGAAAGAACATCTCAATAATTAGAAGCACCCCAATACTATGATACCATGTGACTATGACTCTAATAATCCCTAAAGCTAGTGCAAAACATATATGGGAGCACTGGTGCTGGTAATACGACTGGCCGACTATGGAAGTCGTATGCAGAACCAGAAGGGATAAGTAATTGAGTAAAGATAAGAAGTATTGGAAAAGAAGAAGTTCAGAGAGAGAAACAGTAGTACAGGGGGTTAGATTGGGGACAGATTGCAAGGGACGTCTAGGACCAAGCACACCATGCCAAGCTCTGAAGAGACACGCGAGAAGGATGCCCGCACCACCTACTAGAACAGCGACCCCCAATCACAGACGACTACGTCATGAAGAGCAGGCGTCATATGACGCGTCAGGCCAGCCGACTAATCACGAGCGTAGGAACCTCCGCCCGTGCGAGGGAGTCACACGTACATACACACGCACATAATACCACCTCGCTGCCTCCTTCGTTCTCTCTCTCCTTAAATTCACACTACACATCTTATACGCTATCAATGATATAAAATACTTCCAAGTGTCACAGACAAGAATAAAGACCACCACTGATCTGTCTGTGACAACATGAACACTAAGAAAGAAAGAACATCGTTCTACGATTATTATAGCCCATTTCACTGCCCTGGCGAGCGCTAGCGAGTTACAAGTACATTCTGGCAAGCTGGCCAGCGTAACATTAGCCTTTATGCAGAATCAGGTGTCCCGCCACTATCATCAAGGCGAGAAAAAATTACCCTTCGATATCATCTTCCCCTTCTGCAACACGGTTCGGCTGGTTTTCCTCTCACGGCTTCCAGCTTAGCCCCATCATCGACTGCTACTTCGTTCCCCGGTCGGGTCTCTGCTTTACTAGCCTCATTGTCTTTTCCCATTCCATCAGTGCTACCCCTCCGACAGTCAGAATTCCCCCCATGGCTACTCCCTCGCCTTACCGTTTGTACATCTGCCCTCGCCTCCTCCAAGGCCTCTTCAACCCGACAGTTGCTTTATGCTCAGTTTGTGGAACATATGCTGAACCACTCTTCAGCCGTCCCAGTGTACACTGATGGTTCCAAGACCTCCGCCTGTACAGGGTTTGCGGTTGTGTTCCCGGACCTGACCTTCCAACGTCATATTCAATCATGTGCTAGTGTCTTTACGGCCGAGTTATTTGATATTTTATTTGCCCTACATTCTGTTTTTTGTTCGCACCTGCATACCTTTGTAATTTTCAGTGACTCCCTTAGTGCCCGACAGAGTATTCAGTCTATTCCCGCTGTTAACGCCTAAGTGCTGGAGATACAGGAATGGTTGTTCCGCATCGCTACTAAATTAAAGTCCCTGTCTTTCTGTTGGGTCCCAAGTCATGTTGGAGTGCCTGGCAATGAGCGAGTTGATTTTCTAGCCCGCTCTGCTATTACCCGCTATTACCTCTAACCGACTCGTGCCACGGCGTATTCCTGCATCTGATTACTTCCCACATGTTACTCAATTCCTACGTCAGCGCTGGCAGGACGAGTGGACCTCCATGAGGGTGTCTGATGTCAAACTGCGTTCTATCAAACCTTCCGTCCTACCTGGGAAGTCTTCCTCTCATCACAATCGTCGATGGGAGACCGCTCTACCCCGTCTTCGGCTCGACCACACCAGGCTCACGCATGGTCATTTGATGTCCTGTGATGTCCCCACACTCTGTTCTTGCTGCTATATTCCAGTGTCTGTCCAGCATCACCTGATAGACTGTCCTCGTTTCTCCAATGCCCGACGGCAAGCATTCCCCTTCATATACTCCCTTAATCGCCCCCCTGTCTTAGCCTATATGCTTGGAGAGTCCCCCACTTTCTCCCTCCCACATCTTATGCGGTTTCTCCTCCATTCCCGTCTCCTTCAGCTTCTTTACTTAGTCTGGCATCACTGAATTGAAAAATTACCAGCAGCGGGATTGCATATACAATCCGTTTGTTGTAGAAAGGATGTACTTCCGGTTTTGCAAATTAAGTAACACCATTATGTAGTACCTCGTAATGGAAGC
This sequence comes from Paralithodes platypus, assembly GCA_032716605.1. Lineage (NCBI taxonomy): Eukaryota > Metazoa > Arthropoda > Malacostraca > Decapoda > Lithodidae > Paralithodes > Paralithodes platypus. The sequence continues at coordinate 6,604,385 of CM064507.1, read as the reverse complement.
ATTGTGATATCACAATTGCATGGGTAGAAATTATTGATACGAAAGGAGGGATAGTCATGCATTATTTCGATCCTAATGTTTGTAATATCTTTATATATACATAAATACCGGTTTCCTACTTGACACATTTTTATAACATGTTTGTGATATATAGTTGAAACAATGTGCGAACAAAAAAACGCCTGTATTGGAGGACCTTCTGGTATTCATAATATTATTCATTAGATAATATATTACACTGTATGTCAGTAACAGTATTATCACAAACATTTCGCACACACACACACACACACACACGCACTCACACTAATCATAATTAATGCCACTATTTAGCCACTATTTAGTTATCAATTCATAATTGATAACGAGTTAGATGATACAGTGTTAGGCAGACAGTAATGAGTTATCATGTTATTAGCGAGGTGTAGTGGACGAATTATATTTAATTAATCTGTCCACTGGTTATATATAATGATGGGGCCATACCTGTGTTGAGAGTAATCAACCGATATAGCTGGCTATATTATGGAGGGTGTATTAGTTTTGGTGATATAATGTTGTTAAAATAACGTACACTATTATTATTCGCTTCGTTACCACGGAAAACACACACACATAAACACGCACACAGTTGTATGTGTGCTACTTTAGAAGAATGCAATATTTGAATTATACGTACAACATATACCGGTATGAATATAATGTATAACCGCTCTCTCTCTCTTGTTCTCACACTTTAATATGTCAGTGTCAGGGGGCGGCGACCCTTGAAGCTTTACAAGGGTCCCAGAGCGCGGCATGCAATCACATTACATTAAACCGTTCCTCTTACAAATTCCTTCTCTATAAAGAATATTATAACAATACGGAAGTTAGATCCTGGAGCTCAGTATATTATTTGTTTGTGAAGCCACATATTTTGTCAGTGAGACATATGTATACATATTTCGTTATCAAAAATTGCCAATCGCGGATTTATAAGGCACATAGTTTGTAATTATCTCTCCATCACAATCTTACACAACACTATCAACCATACGTCAACAATACACAAATCAAACCTTCATCTTCTCTCAATATTATAGGTGTATCTTTTTCATCCGATCTTTCTTGGAAATAACATATTTCCACTCTTGCTAAAAACAGCTTCCCAAAATTTAGGCATGCTCTATCGTCTCCGTGGGTTCTTCACCCCCACACAGCTTCTAGCTATGTATTGGGGCATAGTTCCACCCTGTATTGAGTATTGTTTGCATGTGTAGGGAGGCTCCACCCATACCGCGCTTCCCGAAAGAGTAGAGTCAAAAGCATTTCGCCTCATCAACTCACTTCCCCTTACTAGTTCCCTACAATCTCTTTCTACACGCCGCAATGTTGCATCTCTTTCACTCTATTATCACTATTACAAAAATCAGTGTTCTACAGAGCTCTCTCAGTGCATACCCCCTCCCTTGCAGCGAGTGCAAGGCACCCGCCTTACAACACAGTCCCATTCTTATTCTGTCCAGCTCTCCAACCCTAGAATTGGCATATTTTCTCAGTCTTTCTTCTACTCAACAAGTGCACTCTGGAACTCTCTCCATCAATCAATGTTTCCTTCATCTTTTGACTTAGGCCTAAACTGTTTTAAACTTCGTATGTCTAGGCATTTCGACAACAACGTCCCTTAAATTCAGCCCTGTCTCTATTTCGTCTTTGAGGGAGACACTCATTACAGGCAACCTGCCTTTTGTCTCCTTCATACACATAAAGAAACTGGCAAGGACGCCTTCTTGATATTCTTTGCTTAGTCCTATAGTATGCATGTCACAGGACAACATAATTGAATAGTGACAGATAAATTGACTGGCTAGTGTAACACAGAGTTCTTTTGTCTTCTATATTCCAACTACTCCCTCTCTGGCATAGGCCTAGGCTGAGAGCCTGTACATTCAACCGTTGTACATTGAACCGTGAAACCCGTGAGGTCTCGTTCAAGTCTAGGGTGTGAGACATGTGAAGCACTTTTAGCTGCAACAAGCTCCTGCCATCTTCCTTCGCAGGATGCATGGGGCATAATTGCCCACTCACAGCTCGAAGCAGCCCCATCACTGAAGCTGCCTCGCTCCAGTGCTTCACTGTTTCACCTTCTAGACTCAGACCCTCACTCTCAGAACGCCACCTATTGAGCAATTAACTCATTAGGCATTGCACCCTTTAGCATATTTTAAATATGGGAATATTCATACAGTGCTATTTAATCTGGGAACAATGAGTGTAATTATTTGGCGTTTCGGTGGGCTTTATGGTAATGCACTGATACTAGGTACGCACAAATTCCATCCAAATAATATCTTCCCATTGGGATATCGGGATTCGAGCCTGGGTCCATTAGATTACTAGTCCAGTGGCAAGACCACTCCACCACACCTCCCCTAGGTGTTTAGTTTAACCCAATAGGTTGAAGCATGATAGTACAGCTTCCCTCTTATTTTCCTTGAGTACATTTTCTTGGATATTCAAGATAGGATTCAAGAGTTGTCACTGTGGCGAAAGAAGATACCTTGCATCGCAGTAAATCACCAAGTATGTTCATGGATGATTTACTCTCGCCCACCCACAGCAACTAGATATACATTCCTGTACGACTGCAACATTACCACATAATTTCCAATATAGACTGCAATATCAGTAAGATATTCCTGTACCAAAGACCCCCCCCCCCCCGGCTGATATTGCCCCGGGGGTGTGGATATTGGCTTTACTGTGACTTCCGGCTCTATTATCGTGAATCTACCAGCAGGAAATGTGTTTGTAATATCCCTTATGGTGGCTAGTATTGCTGTATAAATGTATTCAATAGTAATTGCAAGTATGATTTAGTTGTTGAGGATAGAGTAATACATTGTTGGAGGTTTTACATAATCGTTGCTGTTTTTTTTCTCTCACTCTCTCTCTCTCGTAGGAGAGATGGGGGTTAGCCCGTCTTTTAGGGAGTAGCATACCTACTAATCCGAGCTACATCTACTCCGACTATTCCTATAGGTCAAGTTATAAGACTTCTTCCCTATTTTTTACACATACACGCAATTAACTTAATATTAAGGACCCTACTGCTACCTTTGGCGTGGGAAGAGAGGCTTTGGACACCTCTATACACAACACCATTTAACGCTTATAGGTTGTGAGAGACTTGAAATGGAGGAATTTCAGGTGTTGGGGACCGAACAATGGAGTGTGGCTGCAGTCCCCCGATAAACTCACTACTAACATGTGTGACGCCTACCAGCGTTTGCAGAATCGCCTCCCGTTAGCTGCTAGTGCTCGCCAGGGCAGTGAAATGGGCTACAGTTATCAGAGAATGTTGTTCTTTCATTCATAGTACTTGCATTGTTACAGACAGTCCAGTGGTGGTCTTTATTTTCGTCTGTGACAACGGGAAGTATTTTATATCATGAGTAGAATATAAGATGCATTGTAGTGAAGTTGAGAGAGAGAACGAGCGGGCAGCGTGGGGGTAGTGAGTGTTGCTTCCCTCCTCCCTCCTCCCTCGTTCGGAGGAGTTTCACGCCCGCGCGGGCTTTTTCTCGTCTTTGATTGGCTGGTGGTTCTTGGCGCTTCATAGGAGCCTGCTGCCTTGTGACGTATCGGCCTGTGATTGGCCGACCACCATGCCTTTGTGGGATCCTGAGGGTCCCGAGGAGCTACCCTCCTCAGAGCAGGCTAGGGATGCACATGACTAACATCCTTTTTACAACTGTCCCCCATATCTCCACCATTCTGATACTGTCTCTCTCACTCAACTTCCTTCTTTCATTCCTCTAATCTTTTAACGTCACAGCACTCTGTGACGCTTCTGCATAGTAGCCACGTGCAGGCATACGCGCGCGTCGGCTGCCCAGCCGTTTAGAAACCGGCTGGCGGCAGCCGGCCGGCCGGCTTTTCCTTAGTATATATCCTACGACAATGTAACTAATGTCTGGGATATTCTTATGTAGTTTCACAGCTTGTAGCTGCCCTTATTCTTAACCAAGGCATCTTAGTATATTTTATTCTCGATAGTTGATTGTTTCATTATAATATATAAGATGTAAGTCAAAGGAGTACAAAGGAGTACAAAGAAGTACAAAGGAAATCAAGCAACAACAGATATAGTGACCCTTCTAGGTTGCTTGTCCTCCAAAACACTGAGGATCAAGTGTCCAAACAGTGGTTTAGAGTGGGTAAGGAAACATTGGAAAGGGAATTACTGCCCGGGAACTAATGTCCGTGGCAGGATTAGGAAGTTAGTAGGGGACAGATGGGTTAGTAACTGAGGCGGGGGATAAAATAAAGTTATTCATTTACAAACGCAGTCAGTCGCGGGTTTGATGCGAGATATTTGTCTACGCGGAGTTTAAATGAATCAACGGTGATGCAGTCTATAACGTTTCGGGAAAGCCCATTCCACAAGTTGACAACTCGATTGAAGAAGAAATTCTTAGATTCGTGTGAGTTAAAAGATTTACCAATAATTTTGCAACCGTTTCCCCGCGTGTAATTAGATTGGTCGATAGTGAAGTACTTACTACAGTTCATATTGTCGATGCCTTTGATGATTTTGAACACTTGAATTAAGTCACCTCTTAATCTGCGCTGGGTTAAAGGAAATAGATTTAATTCTCTAAGACTCTCTTCGTATGGTTTGTTCTTTAGGCTAGGTATCATTTTGGTAACTCTACGTTGAACTCGTTCTAGCTTGTTTATATCTTTTTGGTAATAAGGGCACCAGGATTGAACGCAGTATTCCAGAAGAGGGCGGACTAAGGAATTGTAAAGGGTTAGGATAACGTCTTTGGATTTATGCTCAAATGACCTGCCTATAAAGCCAATTATTTTGTTTGCCTTCTTAACAACTTCTGAACATTGTTGACTCGGTTTTAGGTTACTCGATATTGTTACTCCCAGATCGGTTTCTCTGTTTACATTCTTAAGCTGAGTGCCATTCATCGAATAGTTTGCTTTCTCATTTAGGTATCCGATATGTAGTACTTTACATTTATCCGCATTGAAACTCATTTGCCAAATTTGGGCCCAACATGACAATTTATCTAGATTGTGTTGCATATCGTCAACTTATTCTTTTGAGAGTACGCTATTTGCAATTTTTGTATCGTCAGCAAATTTTGAGATTGTGCAGGTGAGACCCTCATCTATGTCGTTGATGTAAATTAGAAAGAGAATTGGTCCTAGTACCGATCCCTGGGGTACCCCGCTACTTACATTGGTCCATTTAGATGCCTTACCGTTTATGACTACTCTTTGCTTTCTGTCGCTGAGCCAATTTTCTATCCATTTCAACACACGTCTCAAGTCTAGTGAGAGTGGGAGGAGACGAGCGGGAGAGAGAGACCGGCTGGGGGACGTTGCTTCGCGCAGAGAGTCCAGCTTGGGACGAGCCTGATGTTGCCATATGCATTTGATCGCAACGTTAGGCTTAGTTTCGACTCACGCACGGGGTAGACGATTTTGACCCGGCAACTGTGTTGAGTGTTGCCAAGCCTGGGATGTATTCTGCATGCCTAGGGCGGGGTCCAGACAGATTCAAGACTTAGAGCTCACCTCACTGTCGTACCCTTCGGACCCCCTTGATATCTATCCCTCTCAACCCCACTTAGAAACTTTCTCTCTTACTTTGTATACCTTCCTTCCACTACTTCACCAATCTATTTAATTATCCCATCCCCTTGATAGACCTTATATCTATTATTGTATTAATGACAAGCTCTCAGATAATTAGATATGATTTTGGGCCTTATGCAGAGACGTAATTGTTAATGAGACCTAGGAAGCTTTTTTTGTTGTCTCATATTTGGTGGTTTCATGCTTGCTAGTGTGTTCTTGTGTCAGGTTAGCAGGGGCTAAACCGGAGGGGAGGCTTTTTGCGATCCTTTAAGTAAAGTCTGCTGGTGCGAGTCCTGTGGACCCGCACGACTTTACTAGGATACCCGTGGGAGTCTGGGGGCATTTTCTTGTCTGTGTCCCTGTGTGTCTAGTGTTGTGTTGTGTGAGGGCCCTTGTCTAGTCCACTCAGCACTGCGCTAGCACGTCTTGCTTTTGTTTTAGGGTCGCCAGGAGAGAGTCAGATACTTGCGATCTGAGTCTCTCAAGAGAGCACCCTTTCAATTAGAGTAATTTGGCGCACAGACTTGGGAACGTCCCTAGGCTAGAGCAGGTGGCTCAGCCCGGGTTTCCGAAGCCTGTATCCTTCCGGCTAGACCTCTGCCACCTGGCAGATTAACAGCTAGGGGTTTATTATTTCTGTATACTTGTTATTGTGCCACAGTTTACCGTTTTTGTGAGCATTGTGAGTCAGGGTGTGGCTTAGAGACTCTGTCCGAGCAGGCTTGCCTGACTAAGAGTGAGAAGCACACCTGTATGTGGTTATGTTGCGAGTTGCTGCCTTTATTTAATTATACCTATGCCATTATACACTGTAGGTCCTATCACTAGTATTTATTCCTGCTTATGAGTTGAGAGTTCTCTAAATCCGTAACGTACTTTCTTTGCTAAGCATCAGATCCTACAGTAGCCGCATGCAGTTTAGAACCCCGCATCTTGTCTACCTGTACGATGTTTTGAGGACTGTTTGCTTTCACCTTCTTTCACGCAGGGGTGATTAGTTGTATTAATTAACGTAACGTTAAATGTACTTTCTTCTAGTTTGTTATTAAATTGTTTCTGCAATTTAATTCCGTTATCTATCTTTTCCTTGAAGCTTTAAGTCAACTTAATTGTGTGATCTTTTATATAGCCTGCTTGACTATCAGCAGTCTATAGTGCGTGCACCCTGTAACCGAGTCATAGGATACCTTGTTGTCCAGGCAGGACTCTTGACGGTTTAGGATGGTTTGTTGCCTGGGTTTATAGATAAGGGTTGGATCTAGCGTTTTCCGTTGTTGCTTGTTGCCGCATACCTAGTCCAATAGAAAGAGCCCAGTGTTTATATATCCCAGGACGTAACAACTCCCTTTGGGTTCTGTACACGATTTCATATCGGCCCATCGTATTGTGTGCGTCGCTCTCATATATATTTCCATGTATTAGAATAGGCTATAAGGATTCTTAGTCTATGGAGGTTTGATGACTCTGTGTGTGTCTCCCTCAGAGTCCTTAATTTATGGAGGTTTGATGACTCTTTGTGTGTGTCTCCCTCACTATCAGTAGTGCTCTGCTGGGTTATTTAATGCTAGACTGGGATGAGGTTTCTGTTGTCGTTGTCACCGATGTGTGTATGGTTCGCTTATACCTACACGACTTCGACGGTTTCTGTGGTAGCCTAGGTCGTCCTTTTGGTTGTGTCTTTTGCGAGTGCAGCATCGTGTTGTAAGAGGGCATTAGCCTACTACCTTATAACACAGTGTTGCCTCTTTGCTTGACTTTAGAGGGATCGCCAGGGTAAAACCAGATACTTGAGATCTGGATCTACCAAGAGAGCATCCCCGTCATTAACGTAACTTTATAACCATATCGCCTTAAGGACAACGCTAGGCTATGAGCCTGTCTTGCTCAGCTACAGTTTCCGAACCATGATATCCCAGCTAGACTTTATTCGCCGAGCAGGAACTAGTTAGGACATGAGCTCTTTTTGTTATGTATGCATTATTATTCACAGTATTTATTAGTCTAGGTTGTTGTTGAGTTGCACAACCATAGCAGACTGTTTCGTTGATGAGGAAGTACTTCTTTTAGTGTCGAGCATTACTGTCATTGCGCATTTATAATATTCTCGTGTCAGTTAACATTATATGTCCTATCTATTAGTGTATTCAGTCTACACGTAGGGTGTCCTGCCTCCTGCCTTTATATAATTTAAGATACGAGCATCTTATGAGCATCAGACTTTCTTCAGAAGTTTCAAGGTCTATGCTGTAGGACTATACTTCACTTTCTTTCAGATAGGAGTGAAGAATTTATTGTTGTTTAGAGTAACTGTATTGAAGCATCTTTTTATTGTATTAAATCTTGCAGTGATTTAATTGATCTTTCCATAGCTTCCCTTTTATGCATTTTAACGTAACTTGCATCTTGTTTGTTATCAGGCTATACCAGTGTGGGTTAGCCTGAAGTAGAGTACATTTATGCCCAGTTAAGGATACCCCGTTATCGCAGATTAACTCTGGAGGGTATAGGTGTTTTTGTTCGCCGGCATATAAATTCGAGGGTTTGGATCTAGCGTACCGTTGTTGCATAGTGCCATATTACTAGTCCAATCATTAAGTGCCCTTGTTTTATTCGTAGCCCCGGTCGTAACACATGTAATGCTTGACCAGTCCCAGTGACCGTTCTGCATCTGGCTGGATTGCTCTTAGATGAGAGAGTTTTACTGCCATGTTGGTTGCCAGGCCAACTAAAATACCCGGATCTGTCTTTTTTTTTTTTTTTTTTTTTTTCTATGTGATTGAGGGAGGCAAAAGGCATAACTGCCTATAGCGAGTGCCTCCCCCATAGTTGAAAGAGTGACAGGGCCAAAATCAAGGGACGTTCGAGCCAAAATGCCTGGACACACAGAGTTTGAAGCAATTTAAGTCATAGGAAGAGGGAAAGACTGATTCTGGGAAAGAGTTCCAGAGCTCAGCTGTTGAGTAGAAGAAAGTTTGAGAGTAACGTTTCACTCTTGGGTTGGAGAGTTGCACAGAGTAGGGGTGGGATTGAGTTGCAAGACGGGTACCACGTGCCCTACGTAAAGGAGGTGGTATGCACTGGGATAGCTCTGAGGAACACTGATTATTATAGTAGCGATAGAATAGCGAGAGAGATGCAACATTGCGGCGGAGAGAGAGAGATTGCAGAGAGTTGGTGAGTGGACGGGAGTTAATGATACGAAAGGCCTTCCTTTCAATTTTGTCTAGGAGAGCGGTGTGAGAGTAACCTCCCCACACATGTGAACAATACTCAATACAAGGGCGCACTATGCCCCTGTACAGAGCAAGAAGCTGTGCAGGGGAAAAGAACCCCCTAAGGCGGTTGAGCACACCCAGCTTCTGGGAGGCTGCCTTAGCAAGACTGGTAATATGGTCCTTCCAAATGAGAGCAGAAGAAAAAGAGACACCAAGAATATTGAGAGAAGATGAAGGGTTGATTTTTGTATTGTAGAAGAATAAGGGATAGTCCGCTGGGAGATCCTGACGGGTATATAGATGGAGAAATTGGGTTTTGGAAGCATTAAAGTTAACAAGGTTTTCTCTGCCCCAATTGGAAATAGTATTTAGATCAGAATTTAAGAGTACTATGGCTTCATTACGTTTGTCGTTGAGGGATTGCTGGCTGGGATGTTCTGAAAAACTAATGGAGTAGTGCAAGGTTGAGTCGTCTGCGTATGAATGGATAGGAATTAAGGTACAGTTAAGGAGATCATTTATAAAAATTAGAAAGAGAATAGGAGATAGGACAGAGCCCTGAGGAACACCGGAGTTTATAGGGTGAGGAAGTGAACAATGGCCGTCCACAACCGCGGCTATGGAATGGCCGGAAAGGAAATTGGAGACAAAGGCACATATGGAGGGATAGAAACCAAAGGAGGGTAGTTTAGAAATTAAAGATTTATGCCAGACTCTATCGAAGGCTTTCGATATGTCTAGTGCAATAGAAAAAGTCTCACCGAAGTCCCGAAAGGAGGATAACCAAGAGTTAGTAAGATATGAAAGAAGATCACCAGTAGAGCGACCCTTAAGGAAGCCATACTGGCGATCTGAGAGCAGATTATGAGAAGAGAAATGCTTAAGAAATTTGGAAGCAAGAATAGTTTCAAAAACTTTAGAAAGACAAGAGATGAGAGCAATTGGACGATAGTTGGAGGGTTGAGAGCGGTCACCCTTCTTTGGGACAGGTTGAATGTGAGCAAACTTCCAGCATGAAGGGAAGACGTTAGAGGATAGACAGAGACGAAAGAGTTTGCCTAGGCTGGGAGTTAGCACGGAAGTACAGTTTTTGAGAACAACAGGAGGAACACCGTCCGGACCATACGCCTTATTAGTGTTAAGCCCAGAGAGGGTAGAAAGTACATCTTTAGAAGAGATTAGGATATTAGGCATAAGTAAGAGAGAGGAGGGCGGAGAGGGAGGAATAGCACCGGAATCATCCAAGGTGGAGTTTTTAGCAAAAGTTTGAGCGAAGAGTTTAGCTTTGTCAGAGGAAGAAGTGATGGTTGTGCCATCAGAGTGGGAAAGGGGAGGGAAAGACGAGGAAGAGAAATTGTTGGAGAGGTTTTTGGCTAGATGCCAGAAAGCTTGGGAAGAGCTAGAGTTGGATAGTTCAGTGCATTTATTATTGATGAAAGAGTGTTTGGCAAGTCGAAAAACAGATTTGGCTTTGGCAGATTTGTCTACTGGAATAAGTGTGATATCCCTTGATCACTTAATTTTAGAGTCTGGCCGTTTGAATGTGGTTAGTAGTACTAAGTAAGGATTCAGGCTATCGCTGTCACTCCTTTCGGAAAATCAGTGTCTTTAGGACACGAGTGCTGCTTAGTTGGGAGCTGCAGCACGCTGGGACTGTCTGACCCCGGGTAAACCTTTGGTTTAGTGCAGCTGACGCGGGTATAATTCACCACCAATCCCCTTTTTATAGCATTGTATTGGTCATTAGTTTTTATTGAAGTTAGAAGGCTTTACAAAGTATTTGAAATGTTAGAAGAAATTAATAACTATGTCAGTTACTGGTGTTTCAAGACTTAAAGCAACTTGCGCTAAGTGCAAGAAGTTGAAATAGTGTATTGACTTCAAAGAAGGTGCATATGCCAGCATCCACCATGATAGTCTGTGTCTCTTTTGTGAAATAAAAGTAAAACTCATAAAGGAAGTAGAAGGGATTAAAGAACAATTAAAACATACTGTATGAAACAGAGAATACAATCCCGAAAAATTAAATTTATTAAGGAAGAAAAGAAATAGAAGAGTTGAAAAAGGATATAAATAACCTTAGAAATGAAAGTAAAATAAGAGTGGCAGCTGTTACTTCAAACACCAGTAGTACAAGTTGGGAATATTAAAAAGAAGAATGCAGTGCCAGTCAAGGAGGCAACAACTGAAGCAGCAACTATGGAAGAAGCTGCAATTCCTGCCACAGCTAGTGCTAGTGACCCTCGCTATGCTTGGAGAGAGGTCAAACACGAAAAGGAGACAAAGGCCAGACAGGATTATGAGGTTAACACCTCAAATAAATTCAGCACTCTATCTATCTATCTATATGCTCAGGCCCAATCCCCATTTTGGGTAGCCGACTCAAGACAGAGCAAGAACAGGGAAAACACAAAAACATCGAATAAACACAGATAAAAAGCACAAACTCACACACATCCAGGTCACCCAGGAGAAGACCCAGAGACCAGGGTCACCAAGGTCGCTCCAGCACTCCCCCGGCCCCCGACCACCCGGAGAGGTTCCGATCTCGGCAGGCAGACATGCAGCGGAGCCAAAGCCACAAGCCCTCCCACCACACTTCCAGGCGCACCTTTCATATTAATCGTCTCCCCGGGCCAGGCGCCTGATGGACTATTATCTAGTCCAACTTGCGCCCGACCCCTTACTCCAAAAGAGTAGCACTCTAGACAGTGCCAAAAGTCAGTATACATTCCTAAGTCATCACAGAAAAGAGGGAAAAAGGATAATCAAATGCAGAGTGGGCAGCGAAATGCTAAGTCTACTATGCATTATTCAGCCAACAAAGGGTCCAAACTTAACATGTCAAGCAGGTTTGGTCTTGTTAGTGACAAAGAGACAAAAACAATATTGATTGGAGATTCCCGGGTCAAACAACAAGAGTCTCACTTTCTCAAAGATGTGAAAAAGGTGAAGAGTCTCTCAGGTGCAAGGACTTCCGAGATCATAAAGAAAGTAGAAAAAAGTCTGGTCCAAGACTAAAAGGACAGCAATAATAGCCCAGGTCAGTGGTAATGACCTATTCTTCAAAGGAAATAAAGTCGGTGCCACAGAATCAATAATAGGAGAGGTCCTTACTCTGGCTGATGTGTTCTGACTCAAGACAGATAGAGGCATGATACTTAGTGTTTTTCCCAGGATGTACGGAGCGGTTTGTGCTACCAGCAAAGCAATAGGCTTAAATGGTAGGTTAACTGACCTGTGCACCTAGAAAGGGGTGATATTTGTGAACCCATTTGGTGAGTTCTATGGGAAACGCAACCTCTACCTCCGTGACGGTGTGCACTTGAGCATTAGCGGTAAAATTAAACTAGGTGATTTCCTAAATCACCATCTTTACAGCTTATTGAGGGCAAGTAAAAGTATAGCAAACATCCCCCCATCAGGAAAAGTGCAAATCTTTTGAAACAGTTGATCTCAAACTTACAAAAAGAGGTCCCACAAAAGAAGGAGATAGTCCATCTGAGAGCAAGAATACCTCTCAACAAATGCAGAGTCCCCCAGCAGATTGAGAGACGACCCGCAACTCTCTCTAGACTCTATACCTCAGGTGCCAATTTCTGAACCACTAGATAGTGGTTCTTCTACCTCAGGTGAGGATTCACCCCATACAGCGAATTGCAATACCCCTGATGGTGTACAGAGAAATAGTATACAATAAAATGCACTACCCCCAGACACCCCTTTCTCTTCGGGAAATGGGGTAAATTAGGGGGTTCTAAGAAAAACCTGAATACCATTAAGGTAGTACTATTCAATGCCAAGTTAATTAGGAATAAATTCTCCGAACTTTGGGCATTGTTGTCTACAGAATGCTTCGATGTAGTGGCTATCACTGAATCCTGGATTCACAGTGATACCAGAGATTATGTTGGGGAATTTGAAGTACCTGGATACATAATGTTCCACAAAGACCGAACCATATAGGAAGGGGGTGGAATTATCTTGTCCATCAGAAATGTTCTAAATCCAATTGACTGCAAGATCAGGTCAGAACATGACCTGCTTGGAGTAGACCTCAACCTAAGTAACTCTATCTATAGGATTGTTCTGGTGTAGAGACCTCCACATCAAAATGTTAAAAAAAATCAACTTCTTTCTGTACACAAGATTGAGTGCTGCTATTGAGGGTAAAACTAGTGTGATCTTAAGTGACTTCAATTGCTTAGTAAACAGGGAAGCAAGAACTGCCTTGTTGACTTTGCTAATGATAACCTTTTGACCCAGTAGGTGAACGAGCCATCTAGAGGCAATCTTGTGTTCACCACTGAAGAAGAAAGTGTGACCAGCTTATCTGTTGGGGAATCACTCGGAGGTAGTGATCACAATCTAGTTAGGTTCTCTCTTTGCAACTTTAGCAGCAGACCCACCAATCCTCAGAGTACAAAACTAGATTTCCGTTGTGAATATTTTGAAGGCCTTCGGAGAAGCTATCCCAGATCAGACTAGAGGGTGAGGATGTGAATGCAATTTGGTGCTCATTCAAAGAGCAGTTTATGGACCGACAAGCTGCATTTGTTCCTACTAAACTTGCCAAATCAGGCTCAACCCAACCAAATTGGTTCACAAGGGGTATAGCATCATCAATTAGAAAGAGAAAGGTTGCATACAGAAAGGCCAAAAGAAGTCAAGACCGAAGATATTTAGATTCCTTCAAAAATATGTGTAGGAGAGTGAAATGTCTTATAAAACAAGCAAAGCGGAATGAAGAACTCAGGGTTGCAGCCCTCTGTAAAAATAGTCTTACAGAGTTCTTTACCTATGTGAACAGCAGGAGGCCATTCAAAAGTAGCATTGGACCTCGAAAGGATCCATCAGGCCATCTACAGTCCTCTGACACTGATACAGCTAAATACCTAAACGACTATTTTGCTTCACTATTTACATAGCAACATACCAGTAACATGTCAAATCCAAGATTAGTGCATGATGGTGACGTTTTTAGCAAAATTAGATATACCCCAGAGGAGGTAGCAAAAAGAATAGATAAGTTGAATAGGTTCAAGTCATCCGGCCCAGATAGCTTTCTGCCCCGAATTGTACGAGAAGTGCAAGATGAAATAGCACCTTTCTTGGCATAAATCTTAAAAAAAAAAAAAAAACACACTAGAAAATGGAGAGGTCCATGAAGACTGGAATCTGGCCAATGTGACCTCAATTTTTAAGACAGGGGATCATGAGTGTCCCAAGAATTATTGTCCAATTAGCTTGATGTCTATCATAGTAAAACTCTTAGAAGGGATACTTGTAGACAAGATAGTTGACTACCTAGAAATTCACAATTAATTACAGATTCCCACCATGGATTCAGGCAACACCGATCATGTCATACCAATTTGCTGGAATTTTTCCAAGAAATGCTGAGTGAGTATGACAAACGTAGAGTCATGGACATCCTTTACTTAGATTTTTTTTGTTTTTGACAAAGTGCCTCTTTGCAGGCTAATGTCAAAGGTGAGTGCACTAGGCATCAATTCAGAGGATATACATTGGTAGAAAGTTGGCTAACAGTTAGACAACGAGTGGTAATCAATGGTGTTTCCTCTGAGTGGCCTTCAGTCACTTCTGGAGTTCCACAGGTATCTGTCCTTGGTTTGTTGAGTGTGATCTCCAAGTTTGCAGACAACATAAATCTTGGAATGAATGTGAAGTACCCCAACGGCGTTGAATAGCTCAGGATTGACCTCCACAGACTGGGTGAATGGTCGGAGACATGGCAGATGCCTTTAAACTTGGAAAAGTGTAAGGTGATGCATATAGGCCAAGCAAACCCCAAGTCAGGCTATTTGCTATTGGGAACACCTCTGGAAGTGACTGACTTGGAAAAGGATTTGGGTGTTCCGATTAGCAGTGGCCTAAAGTTTTCCAAGCAGTGCATTGAAATAGAGAAGGAAGCTCAGAAATTATTTGGCTATATTAAGAGGCAATTTAAGTATAGAAAAAAGGAAATAGTCCTCACACTTTACAACGCTCTGATACGGCCTCTCCTGGAGTATGCTGTTCAATTCTGGTCTCCAGCACTCGGGAAAGATATAGAGCGACTGGAAAGAGTACAAGCTAGGGTTACAAAGCTTATTCAATTTGATTAGAAGACTGAGTATGAGGATCGGTTGAGAACCCTTGATCTCTTTCCATTGGAGACACGCAGACTACGAGATCAGCTCATTGAAGTGTTTAAAATACTTAATGGCTTTGACAATGTGGATTATGGCAAAATGTTTAGCCTCAATATGTATACAACACGCAACCATGGCTGGACATTAGAATTGAAAAGGTTCAGCACTAGTACTTGTGGAAACTTTTTCACATATAAGATCTGTTCTACCTGGAACAAACTTCCCTCTGAAGTTGTAAACAGTTCTTCAGTAGAGCAGTTCAAGAAGAGAGTAAATAGTATTTTGTACACTCTGTAATGAGTGTAGTGCACTAAACAGTCTCTCTCCTTCCACTTCGAGTATCTCCTCAGAATGGACCGCAATATCTCCGAGATCAAACTAATCAAACTTTCTCCACAAGCAGGCAAATAAACTTCTAAATAATCCAAATGATAACAAAATATTTTGGTCTACTCTTAACTCATTTAAATCCAACTTCACTACTGCTTCATCCATTCCACCATTAAAATCTCCGACTGGCAATCTTGTAAGTGACCCACGAGGTAAAGCTAACCTTCTTGCGGATATTTTCTCCACCAACTCAACCTTAGATGAAATAAATCAAGATGTCCCTGTACTTAATTTTAATTCGCCTGAAATTCCCTCACTTAAGATCCACACCAGACATGTCAAAACTATTTTGCAGAATCTCTCAGTAGATAAGGCTCCTGGTCCAGATGAAATTCCTCCAATAGTACTTAAGAATTGCTCCTTGGTGCTCGCTCCTGTATTGGCAAAATTTTCCGTCTGTGTACTCATACCTCATGTTTCCCAGTACCCTGGAAAGAAGCAAACATCCATCCAGTTCCTAAAAAAGGTGCCTCTTCAGATCCATCAAACTACAGACCAATAGCTATAACTTCCACTCTTGGTAAAGTCTTTGAAATTATATTAAATAATCACATAATTAAGCATCTTGAGAATAATAAATTAATCAGTGATAGGCAATATGGTTTTAGACGATGTCGATCAACTGCAGACATGCTTTGCCTTCTTACGCATCAAATCAACCAAGCTACAGACCAACGTGGTGAAACACATACAATAGCACTGGATATATCAAAGGCATTTGATAGAGTCTGGCATCAATCCTTATTGTCGAAGATGTCACACTACGGCCTTGCATCATTAGTTCCACTAATTTCTTCTTATCTTCATAACAGAAAAATACGTGTAATGGTAGATGGTCTTTATTCTCAATTTCACTCAATAAATGCTGGTGTTCCCCAGGGATCAGTTTTGGCCCCAATTTTGTTCCTCATTCATATCAATGATCTCATATCTACCACTCATAATCCAATACATTCCTACGCAGATGACTCAACACTCCACAGTTCCTTCACATTTACCAATTCTTTCACCCAACCCGATCTTACAAATTCAAAAATAAACACTGCAATTTCTCTGAACCAGGACCTTTCTAGAATTAATGGATGGGGACAAAAGAATCTAGTTTCCTTTAATGCACAGAAAACCAAGTACATTCAATTTTCTAACCGACAGAATCTCACTGACTCCCTTATATTTTTTAATGATGTAAATATTCCCACTTCCCCTAGTATTGACATTCTCGGTGTAACATTAACTACTAACTTGAGCTGGACACATTATGTTAGAAGCATTGCTAAGAATGCCTCTAAAAAACTGGGACTCCTGTACAGAGTTCGAGAATTCTTCACTGACGAGCAGTTGGCCGTAATATAAAAGTCATGTGCGTTCTCAGATGGATTACTGTTCACCTCTGTGGGGTGGAAGTGGAGTGGTTGCATTGAGGCAGTTGGACAAAATTCAAAATAAAGCTATTAGATTAATCAATAACCCTGCAATCACACAGGACCTTCCTACATTATCCATACGAAGAAACGTTGCATCCCTTGCATTATTCTACAGATATTTTCACAGTAATTGTTCCGAGGAACTTGCTTCAATTGTGCCGCCTCTCCACATCTTTCCCCGTAGAACTAGGGCAGCTGAGAGCGCCCATGAATTTACACTTTCTCCTCCACAATGCAGAACTTCTGCATGTCAGAATTCATTTATCCCCAGTGCTACTACTCTTTGGAATTCACTTCCCTCGAATTGCTTTCCACAAACTTACAATCTACAAATGTTTAAATCCAGTTGTTACAAACATTTTATGAATGGAGGATGCCTTTAGGCACATGGACCTTTTTGTTTTATCTGTGTTTTTCCTTCCTCCGTTCATTGTCTCTTAAAAAAAAAAAAAAAAAAAAAAAAAAAAAAAAAGAGATACTAAATATTCCTTGTAACTCTGTGTACCTCACTCTCTCTCTCTTTCTGATTTCTCTCTCTCTCTCTCTCTCTGATTTTTCTCTCTCTCTCTCTCTCTCTCTCTCTCTCTCTCTCTCTCTCTCTCACTACCATGTTGCTTAGTGACTGAAAATTATATTCTTGAGTTGACTGTAAAACTGCGATGTAGAGTTATCCCCTTCAACAAAACATCATGTAATATCCCCCTCCTGGCCCCACCTTTATGTTCCACCTATAACTCCCCCCCCCCCCACTCCTACACCCCCTTCCCAAACACCTACTCCATCTTCATCCTTAGAGAATAGTTCTTGCTGGTGAAGTCCAAATTGCCGGCTCATCTGTCTCATAGTTAATTCAGGAGGCTGGGGTAGGAAGACGAAAAGAGTTGGAATGGCGATGGCTGGGAGGTAAAAAGATAATAGTATCGCTAAAATACCTTATTTTCTTGAAAGTATACACACACAGAGTGACACTTGACAGAGGTACAGTTCTGAGCATATGAAACAGAGACACCGCCTCAGGCTTTCTACTCAGTCATTGTGTCCTTTCTAGCTGGAGAGTTATGATGGGGGAGAATGGGAGTGGAAGTAGGCGATGGTGGGAGGGTGATGGTTTGCTGGGTGGGGGTAGAAGTGTTAGCGAGGTAGGAAAGAAGGGTGTGCTTGTGTGGCTGTTAAAGTTAAGGTGGGAGCAGAGAGGAAATGGAATCCATTGAATTGTGGGAAGTAACCGATTAATTACGTAATGTTCTTTGACAAATGGTATTTATATAAGCCTGATTTATGTTTTGCTAATATGTGGCAACAATTATAAGAGCGGCATACAATTGTGTTGATAGTTATATCGCCGTGATTTATAACTATAGTGTGTTTATTTTTAGTTGATGGTAAATTGTCTTGTCCTCATCTTTATTACTCAACTATTACGAAGATTATATAGCAAAATATATTGTTTATTATGAGGACTTGGCAGTAATATGACATAGTTTCATATTTTTCCATTACGTATCGATAAATCAGTTGCTACGGGATTCAATTTACCGTCAGGTGACATAACCGACCATATGATAAATTACACCCAGTTAATTGCAAAATATGTTTGTTTTAATGCCACAACATTATCGGGCTTATTTTAAACCTCTAGTGATGTGTATTTTGGTATGGTTGTATTGTGCTTGATCTCTGAGTATGATATAATATACCCATCCATAATTATATATAAATTGTCATATTATATAATATATGTAATTTGTCATATTATATATTAAAGTTCACACAGTAGTGGCAGAAATGGTCATTTCGCAATAGGAACCTTCAACAATTCCAATAACTGCTAGTAGTTCTAATTAACTGCGGATATATTTGCAAACTTAGATAATATGCTCTGACATAACTGTATGCAAAGTGAACATATTACCTGAGAAACGGGTTTGTTCCTTGGCAATCTTAGTCTTAAGGGGCTATCACACTGGCCTATTTTCCGTCGTCATTCATCATATCTACGATTTGCGTGATCTTTCATCTCAACTAAATTCCGAACTATTGATATAAAGCCTGAAAATATATATATTATGAACTGGAAAACGGTTAAATGGTCTTGTAATTAACCCCTTTAGCACAATTACGTAATTTTGATGATACGCCGGTTACCATTAGATTATTGTCCTTGGTTTATAATCTACCTCTAGGACTCAAAGGGGTGGGTACTGTCTCAAAAAAGACTCTGAATAACACATAGTAATTCTGAAGCTGAATATAATATTGTAATTTTAGCCAGAATCAAGGGTAAAAAGGCGTTATCGTGCTGAAGGGGATAAACCGCCATTGATTGCATTTATCTTCAATAATCGTGTTTAGTGTTTTTTTGTTTTTGCGGGAGACACTGGCTGTAATATTAACCACTTCTTTGCTGGCGACGTCAAAGTAATCTATTCTAGCTATATTTAGACGATTGTGTGCAGTTTAAGAAGGATTTGTGGTAGTAAAAGGGTTAAGTGAGATTGTTCAAAGCCTGTTAAATGCTGAGGCCCTATTTAAGCTAACTAATATTGTCTAATGGTACCGGTAGCCAAAATATAGTTACAAGGACGGTACTGGTACTCAACAGGTTACTAACCGGGGATCGAGTCTCCCGTGGCAGCGATATTTTTGTATTGATATATTTTGGTTTGTTTTAGGTTTTACTTAGAATTACATTATACGAAGTGAAATAACATAATTAGCAGATAATGTGTTAATTTCATATATAATATGTGTTGAGTGTCTTGGGTTATTATACAGTATACAATAATACTGTAGTTTACTATATAAACTAGGATATGGTAATCTAGGTTAGGATATAAGATTAAGTTAGGGCACAATAAGTTAATTTATGAAAGGATACAATTAAGTTAGCAGTTAGGCTAGTTACATTAGGGTAGTTAGTGTAATAACAGTAGATTCGATAATATTGTAAGACTATTGTAATCAAGAAACATATTCTTTATGAACTCTATATACTTTAACCAATTTTAAACATTGTAGGCTACCAAACATTAGTTTAAAATTATCCAAATTACGAATTAATAAGATAACAAACTACATCCGAGGGGCTCGAACTCCTACACTTTGAATGTATGCCTATTACGGTTACCATTGCGCTACTTAATAAACTGACAATCGTCGGTGTATTCTCGATCATATTGATCTTCAATTCCTGTAAATGTTTAAATTGTATTAGAGGTCAAACTAATCATATTTGTGTTAACCTCTCCGCGGCGCACAGTTTTTTGTTTACAGGGTCATACTGTGCGCATGTATGATGATTTTTGGGACCCATTGCCAATTTCGATAAAAAGTACATCAGCGTGTAGGGAATGTTTGCATGCATCGGCCCATATATATTTGACCCCCCCAAAAATGTCTGGGGGGGGGGGGAACGGTCCGTAGTTGAAAAATGTGGAGCGAATGGCACCGCGCGGCTAGATTGTCATCGAGCGGCAAGATTTCCCTGCCGAATTTTCACACGCCCAGGGGATAGAACGAGAGGGAGGAGGGGGTGGGTTACCGCGTATTATCACGTATATCTCCTTTTTTTATCCCTTTTAGGCTATGTAGAGTACGTATACGTGTGTAGGCCACCCATATAACAATGAATATGCCTCATAGTGACCAAAATTGCAATATATAAGGGAATTATAAAATAATTTTTAGGCGGGAATGAAGAGGGGTTGGAGGTTTGGCGGCAATTTATGAGCTGAGAGTGTGGTTTGCGCTATAATATTACGTATATCTCGTACTTAGAGCACTGTCATGCTATAATACAGACTTGTACGTATGTAGACGTGCCATATATCAATATATATACCGCATATAGACCAATTCATGCGATATTTACGCACATTATCAATGAGTTTCTAGCAGACGGAAGCCTAAAAGGTTGGGTGGGGGTGGGAATGAAAGGGGGAGAGGGTGTGTTACGCCATAAATATCACTTATATCTTGTACTTAGAGCACTGTCATGCTATAATACAGACTTGTACGTATGTAGACGTGCCATATATCAATATATATACCGCATATAGACCAATTCATCAGATATTTATGCACATTATCAACGAGTTTCTATGCGTGAACCAAGGTGTGAGTGAGTTGTGCTGGGAATGAAAGGGGGAGAGGGTGTGTTACGCCATAAATATCACTTATATCTTGTACTTAGAGCACTGTCATGCTATAATACAGACTTGTACGTATGTAGACGTTCCATATATCAATATATATACCGCATATAGACCAATTCATGCGATATTTACGCACATTATCAATGAGTTTCTAGCAGACGGAAGCCTAAAAGGGTGGGTGGGGGTGGGTGGGTGGGAGGGAGGCAGGGAGTGAGTCATGGAGAGAGTGAAGGCAGTAAACATATGCAGCTGTGTGATAATGTCTTGGGATTTTGAACCTTATGTCTAGGAGGTGTCTGGTGTTCGTTGCCACCAAGAGGTCTACAATAACATGAGTCAGGAATGGAGAGAGAGAGAAAGTGAGACATGCGTATGTCGTACGTATAAATGGACTTCAGAATTGCATTTTTATGCAAGCAGACATTGCATTTTAGACACATGTGAAGTACCACAGAAACATGTAGGCCATTGACTGTAAATAAAGTACTATATTATAGACCAGGAACGAGGGTGGTCAGTAAACATGGGCTTAACCTTTTTTGATAGAGAGCTAAATATAGACTGGTGTCGCCTTACACTTGCGAAATGGTAGATTGCCACCAGAAAACTTATATTTATTTATTTCCAAGTAATATGCAAACTAAATGTATATTCGAGACCTACTGCAAGTATTTGTATGACAGTCATGACTATGTATAATCCAATATACGCCCGTAAGGGCGTAGGCGAGACATAAGAAAGATGGTTGAGCAATTTTCGACACCCACATAGTTATTATTCACTATTATTTACAATATTATACAATACAAATGTATTTGTGAAGAGTATTTTATGCATTATTGTGTTTATACAAATTTTGTTCCCAGAAAGAGCTGCTGTGGCTGGAGGGAGCAGCAAGGGTCACCCAGTGACAGCTTGACCGTGTGATAATGACTGGAGTCACACTGAGAGGGGCAATTTTGCTGAGTGTTTGGGCAATTTTTGACAGAATAAAGTTATATAATTACAAATTCTTGACAGAGACAAACTTTTATAAACCTTGGCATGATATAATTGATAATCCCATCAATTTACAAACGTAAATTGGTGGGATAATTCTTTTTTTTTTGTATATTGTCACTTCGATTGTAGACACAAAGTTTTGAGTGATATTTGGTATGAGCTCCTGTTGCATGGTTGGTAAGGTCGCGGACTGGAAAACTCAAAGTGTGGTAGGGTAGTGGGATCGAATCCAACAGGGGGTTATGGGGAAGGTTTTATACTGTTTAGAAAATTTTTGATAATTTTTTTTTTTACAAGATCATGCCATTGTATTCAAACAATATGAAATATTCATAGAATATATCATATTGTAAGAATACAATGACATGACCTTGTATTTTTTTTTTTTTATTGTTTTATTTTATTATCTTAGTAGGTTTGACAGGATTTATTGAAACATATTTATTTTTGTACAATTCATTTGAGGTAAGAAAATATATACACATTACTTAGGCTATAACAAACATATATATTGATATACTAAAAAAAGAAGGCATATTACATGTAAATCTTTGAAACTTATAAACTAAATAATGAAACATACACTTATATAATGTAAAAGCTATATCACAGGGACATCTTTGGAACTTATACATTATATAATATATATGTTACATTATGAGGTAGTGTGATCAATTAGGTCAGGTCAGGTAAGGTAGGGCGTGAGTCCAGGGCAGGGCAGGGCAGGGGGCGAGTCCAGGGCAGGGCACGGGGCGAGTCCAGGGCAAGGCAGGGCAGGGGGCGACACTCAGTAGTTCTTGAAGGTGTGGTAGTCCCTGAAGCAGTCACCCAAGCAGAGTGCAACTTTGCAGTCCGTGCACATTGAGGTGACTCTTTTGGTGGCGTGGGGTTTTCTCACACTGGAGCTGCAGATGTGGCACTGCACCTGCCTGTGACGAGTGCCAATCAGCTCGGTGTTGGTTGGGTAGTGTCTTTCGACACCCAGCTGGATGCGGTCAGGAACGTGATCCCCACGCCATGCCGTACGTCTGTGAGTGGTGGTGCCATACTTCTCCAGGAGTTGGTATGCCACGTTATAGACGAACTCCCGGAATTTCAGCTTCTGGTTTGGGGACATCTCCCTCTTCACCAACCACAAGTTGTAGGCGTTGAGCATCGTGATGTCAACTAGGTGGAGGAAGAGCTTGTGATACCACTTCACAGTCTTCCTCAGACACTCAACGCCTGACAGCTGACAGTCAGACTTGTCCACCATGCGCATGTTCTTGGTATAGTCCACTACCATGTCGGGCTTGTAGATGGTCTTCCTGGTTTTGTAGTGATTTTGCCAGAGTCCATCTGGGCACCTGTGTGGATGGTGGAAAGCAGGTGGACGTCTCGTTTGTCCTTCCACTTCAGGGCTATCACTTTCCCAGACTTTTCTAGCTGCTTGTATTTCTGCCCCTTTCGTCGCCTTCTTCGGACATGCCTCTCGCGGTGTTCCTGGGCCAGGTCGTCTTCAGAAGGTGTGTCACTGGAGGAGGCATCTGTAAGAGGAATGACATTACCGGTGAACTTAGGCATAAACTTTCTTGTCTTTCTGACAGTCCCACATGACCCTGTTTGGTTGTCATGAAGAAACTGGCAGAGAGCAGGAGAAGTATACCAGTTGTCAGTGTAGATGATGTGGCCTTTGCCCAGGTAAGGTGCCAACATTTTCCTGACGATGGCACCTGACATGCCCATGGGGTCACCGGCAGCGGCTTTCGGTATGTCAATGTCAGTGCCTGTATACACGATCATGTCAAGCACTATTCCAGTTTCACAGTCACACAAAACGAAGAGCTTGATTCTGAGCCTATGCCTTTTCAAGGGGACATACTGCTTGAAAACAAGACGTCCTTTGAAGAGCACGAGCGACTCATCAATCACCAAATTGAGGAAGGGGTAAAAGTATTTCCTATACCTCTCCAACAACATGGTGAACACATCCCGAACTTTCCATATCCTGTCAATCCTGTTAGGATTGTCGTTGTCTGCAAAGTGCATAAATCTTAGCAGCAACAAATATCTGTCACGAGTCATGAACTTATTGAAAGTTGGGGTGGCGATGAGAGGGTCGTGCTTCCAGTAGTGTTGCAACACATGCTTCTTACAAAGAGGCATGAGGAACAACAAGGCAAAGAACGTCATTAATTCTCCACAGTCGTATCCACCTAGCCTCGTATTCTCGCTTTTGGAGAAATGACATCCAATCTGCCAAACACCCACCTGTAGTAGGCGTTTGTTTGGGCAACGATGTAAGTCATTACCTCAAAATCGAAAAAAGCGAGGAAGAAGTCGCTTTCGTTCGCGTGCTCGTCACAGGGCCAGTCGTCAGTTGTACCTGACGTCCCAGGATTGAACTGGGGCACGTCAGGTACAAAATTGACCCCGTCAGACCAATCGAACGAAGGCATGCCAGGGATCGGAATGTCGTCTGCGTCTGCTTCTGCGTCTGAAATATCGCTTCCATGGTCGCGATACAACACAGCATCATCATCACCATCCTCTTCACTTGACAGACGCCCTTCCTCATTGACGTCGGACTCACTCCCACTGTCCACTCCCAAATCCCCCCACCCTTGGTCCCGTGTTAGGGCTTCGTCGTCGAAACCCGGGCTGCCAATGCCCTGCGAATCACGATCAAACAGCAGGGCGGCATACTTGGATGGTGTCAGAGTTTTTCGGGTCACTCTAGCACGTACGGGAGTCTTATGGACAGGGGCAGAAGGGCCGGCAGGGGCGGCGGCAGGGCGGCAGTGGTGCGTGGTCTTGTGGCCCTGGAGGCAGGCAAGATGATGGTGGTGCCTGTCGCCCTTTTCCCTTTCTCTTTCCCTGTTCCTTGGGCAGGGGCCGCAGGGGTGGCAGGGGCACCCCGGCAGGGGCAGCAGGGACAGCAGGGCCGGCAGGGCCAGCAGTCGCTTTCCCTCTCCCTTTCCCCTTCCCCTTCCCCTTCCCTTTTCCTTGGGCAGGGGCAGCAGGGGCAGCTGGTGGTGGTGGTGGTGGTGGTGGTGGTAGGGTCACTGTGGCTGGCGTACGGGTTCTCTTCCCTACGCCCGTGCCTTTGATTTTTCCTGCCCCCGCAGGTTCTGCAGCCCTAGGGCGGCCTCCTGCGTTGCTGGTACTGGTGGCAGGGGTGGCAGTGGTGGTGGTAGTGGTTGTTGCAGTGGCCTGGGTCGTGGTGGCAGTGTCCCGAAACACCAATGACCTCTGTACCTTTGGCGTGCTTGCACGTGTTTTCCGTGCTTTGAGTGCTGGTGTTTCGTCCTCCGAGCTGTAGAGCGGGTCGTACTGGTAGCTAGGGTCTTTAGCAGCCACCCTCTGCCATCCACGGCGGCTGACACCACCAGAAGGAGGGCTGGTTGTGTCATCAGGGAGCGAGCGTGAGGGACGTGTGGGCTCCATGACTAGTGCTTGGTTACTGGCGTGGTGGTGCTTGCACGAGTGCGGGGCGAGCGTGTGGCGGGGTGGTGTCGAGAGTTGACATGTAGTACTATACCCACAATTTTTTTTAGCCACCTGCCTATAAACGCGCGGTTTTGGTACGCGTTCAAAAGCTCTGCTCTTAAGAGTCTTCCCGCAGTCCGCCGGGGGAACTCTTAAGAGTCTCCCCGCAGCTCCCGGGTATGGTATATAGACTCGAGTTCTTAGTAGCGATTGCGAAACATTAATAACAGCCTACAGACTATTCAGGCCAAAATTGGAGTCAATCAATCCGAGGAGCGAGTTCAGCAGATATTCTTATGACGACGGTCATGCGTTAAGGGGAGATTTTCACTTGAGGGTGTTTTTTCTGAACCCCTTTCTCCCTCATGTTTAGCCCCATTAATGTTGAGGCATTTTAAGGCGTTTGCCCCATTAGCTTGGCTGTTTTGTAACTTTTTGCCCCATTTGTCAATATTAAAACTTTTCTTACTGTTTAGGTGTCTATTATTTTTCCTGGCGAGCGATAGCGAGTCTGAAATTTATGAATAACCGACCTTGGGTAGTGACATTTTCTACCGAAAAATTGACACATTTATCTTGAAAGGGAATCTTGGTAGATATTAAATGTGTTAATGCTTGATAGAGGACAAGGGAGCAAACTAAAACTCTCCCCTTAAGCCAGTGTGATAGGGAGATAACGATGCCATGCCCAAGGTCGAAGGACGACAGACAGTAAGTAAGTCCCTTTGGGAGAAAGAGGACCAGATAATCACGGACTGCAAATGTGTAGGCTAATATTTGAGTAATGATACATCGTTTCCTATTCTTTATTGTTTCTATTATTTTGGTAAATTGTTAGTTCATTTTCCCCGTGTGACTTTGCATTTAATATATTGTTTAGTGTATTAAACTGTTTAATTAAGTTTCATGGAAAAGTAAAATAATAGGCATAATAATATGAGTGTTCGTTTTAATGTATACTAAACTCAAGGTTAATACTGAGATCGTATATAGTGGTTACTTTAGATCTTGATGATGATTAATAGATGAGAAGTCGAAATGTTGAAAACAACACAGATGTTCGTGATTACCTGGTAATTGAACATCATAGTAAGAGTAGCCTATATAAATACCTATTTAAAATAATATTCATTATAACATATAGTACAGATCATAGTGTTCTGAACATATTGAAACATATGCCATTGATGGGATAATTATATTGAAGTCATCTATGAATTGGTATATTGAGTAAAGGAGGAAAAGGCGCACAAACAGCTTAGGTCACATCACGCTGACGCAATAATGTTATACGACAGGATGAACAATAAAAGGCATAACTATATTTAGTTTAAGTTAGCAGGTGTAGTCAAATTATTTCTGACCGATCATCAAGGTAATTCGTTTGACCCCATGCATATGACAGCAACGGCACAAGACCGCAGGGTACTTTTAATAAGGTGTATTGAGTAAATACAGAGGTAAAAAAGTGATATTAATATAGCTAATGTATATATAAAGTTTGTTTTATATGATTAAGATATCACTTCTATACTTGGTGTTACCAATCTTGCCTACCACAAAATACCAAACCCCAAATACCAAACGTACAGTTGGTTGCCCTGTTCTCCTCCGCATCAATTCGCGTGAGAAATTAAACAATTGTTTGAACAATTTCCTCCGATTTTAATTATAATGCTGCGTTACAGACGTAGCTTATCAGATAATACAACAGTGAACCTTTTAGTTTAACTTCAAAATAATTCATTCCACCTTACACTGTGGGTGCTACCCTACCACTCATAGGCCGGCCACCCTCCTCTGCCTCCCTTTCTACCACTGCTATACCCCACCCGTCAAACTATCCCCCCCCCTGCCCCAACACCACCAACGCTTCCATCCCTCCCCTTCTGCCCCATCGTAACTCTTCAACCAGAAAGGATACACCGCAGATTCTCCATGGCTGATGTAGTGTATTTGTTTCGTGTGCGCGGAACTGTACATAAATAGTCTTGCAACTTACATATACAGCTCAGTGTATTGATCGGTTATGTTATTTTTCGAAAATATTTTGTGGTAAGGTCCTCTCAACTATATGAATATGTAATACATAAAATGATTCTTACATGTAAAAGTAATTGTATTGCATATCAACTAACAATTTGTAGAAATGTGTAAATCAAAGACCTCATTAAATTCACCAAGAGGATCTCATATGTCGCTCCTTATCTCACTGAACGTTACTACTTAATTGACTGTAATGAGCCAACTGGAGTAGAGTAATAATGGGTTGTGCAGCTTTGGTAAAGAATTACAAAATAGTTATCCAAAGGACTCATTGGGGAAGCGGCTGTATTGCTGACTAAACATAGTGATCTATTTAACTATTACATCAAAGAATGCAATATACAACAACATGACACTAAATGATTCCCGTCTTTTGGGCTTTTTTCTTTTTGTTCTTTCTGTTCACAGTATCTTGGTATCGTGGTTAAGAGAGTGGAAGTCTCAGCGCCCTTCCTTTTGTTTATGTAATTATCTCCTTTGCTACCGTTGTTATATTCCAGCCTAACCCTTCCCTTTCACTGTGTTCTTCATTAATATTGGCGTCACCCTTGGCGTTCCCTTGGTCTCTCTCGGATTTGTTGAGCTGTTCTCTTCCTGTCTACTGTCGTGTGTACATTTGTCTAGGTATCAATCTTTCCTCTGCTGTCCTTATGTTTCCGCCCACTACTTACAACACATAAGATGAAATGGAACATGGAGTTTGTGGATATTATTGGAGGAAATGAACTGCAGATTGAAGAACACCACTCAATAGTATATTTACCTTGTTGCTGGAGTATAGACGGCGGGTAGGGTTAATGTGGAGTGGTAACAAGGCAACAAGTATGGCGGTATGGTTGACAGGTTGATTGAAAACAAGGGATGATTAAAGAAGTTTAGTGTGTAGTGAATAACAGAAGGGGGCCACAAGACTTAAATTATAATTAGGAGGATAATAGATGATAGGTGAATTGATGGGAATCTACACTGAGGTTAGTTCTAACGGGTTAATGGAATGGAATGATGACAAGAGAAGATTGTACTGTCGGCGGTGGTGGTCAGGGAGCGAGTGAGTTCCCTGTCTGAACATTGCGGGATCCTCACTATTCCGCACATGCGCAATGAGGTCGGGACTTATTTCCCTTCCAAGCATTATTACCTAAGTTTATAGGAACGATATATTACTTAATATCTAATACAGAACATAATCCAATATTCGGTCAACATTTACGAGCCGCACCACAGCTGGGATCTCATTTATAATGGTAGTTTTGGGTTCCTATCATTTTATGCTTCATTGCTATATAATTTGTATCCACCGGAATTGTTTTTGTTTTCCTGGCTTTATTTATTTATCTGTATTTGTATGCATTAACCTAACCAAAAAACCTAACCTAAATGCATTTGAGGGCTATTAGGTTAGGTTAGGTTAGCTTTTTTGGTTAGGTTAGGTTAGGTTTTTTAGTTAGGTTATTGCTAAAAAAAAAAAAAAAAAAAAAAAAAAAAAAAAAAAAAAATAATAATAATAATTCCGGTGGATAAAAATGATATAGCAATGGAGCATAAAATGATAGGAACCCAAAACTACCATTAGAAATAAGATCCCAGCTGTGGTGCGGCTAGTAAATATTGACCCAATATTCTTCGAATTTATACTAAATCATATCATTATGATTCTTATTCCTACACACTTATTACTTAAGAATACACTTAAATTTAGACTGTCCAATACTTATGGAAATAAAAGTATGGACAGAGGTATTGATTTATAGTGCTACAACATTTGTATTAATTTATGGTATTTATATCCCCTTACAACATTTAATTTTTATTTTACTATGAGTCATTATATTTGCTTAAATACATTTTGCACTGCCAATGATGCCATCACTCTACTATTATGATGCTAATACAAGCTAAGGCTTAAGGCACTTACATATGGTGAAGTTCAAGAAATTGTATTAATTTAATTGTGAAAACATTTAGTGATTGCTATATTCAAGCCACTATCTTCGAGTGTATTTTTGTGCAGAATAGTAATGCGTTTGCTTTGGAATTAATCTTATTGATCCACCGGTTCTGAACTCTCTCTCTCTCACCCTCCTCCCTGTACTCTCCGGTGTTTACCATTATTCATCCCGGACCCACTTACCCTCTCTCCTTCATCACCACAACCCGGGCCCCTCCCCTACAGTTTGCCTTATATGGTGGGCATTCAGGTTAATCCTTATTTATGATACTATTCGGATTAATGGAAAAGTTTACGTTTATGTAAATGGGTTTTCTAAATATGATATTAAGATTTGCTTTTTTTTTCTCTCTCTCTCTCTCTCTCTCTCTCTCTCTCTCTCATGCACACACCAATT
Organism: Paralithodes platypus; assembly: GCA_032716605.1. Classification (NCBI taxonomy): domain Eukaryota; kingdom Metazoa; phylum Arthropoda; class Malacostraca; order Decapoda; family Lithodidae; genus Paralithodes; species Paralithodes platypus. The sequence goes on along the minus strand of CM064507.1, from coordinate 6,574,543 downwards.
ATAGGTTGGGTTGAGGGTACCAAAGCACACATTTCATTGATAATGAGGTGTTACACATCCATGGCAGTGCTAGTGAGTCCCATAAGTAGATATCGAATGCGCATATTTGTACACAGCAGTGTACAATATTTATAACACAACTACAAATATAAGTGGATACACATTCACAATGTTACACTAACAAACTTCTACACCCATGTAAATTACACTTGCACTTTCATACGTGCAAACTCAACTCACGCATACACACTCACACAAACCTGACAGGCTTAGCAAAATGTTGTACGGTCGCGGTAATTAATTGTGATACATTTTGAAGTTCCGTTACATTAAAAGGAATCTCCGTTTATAAAACAAATATTAAATATTCAATTCAGCCAGAAATAGCTTCGAAAATGTTGGTATCAGCATTAATTATAAACTGACACTCATCACACTCGGTGCTATTTCAAGTGTATGAATCCTCACCTATCACACACACAGACATTTGATCATATATACAAACATACATACAAACATACATTCCTAATGTCACACACACACACACACACACGCGCTCCTCTCTCTCTCCCGCTCCCCAATTCAATTTAGGATTGCTAGCGCTAATGTCCTTATCAGCTTGAATTATGAGTTCAATATATGAACATAAAACAATATAATGAAAGATGAACATCTCCAAATATTGTTTGATGCGACATTTAACCTTCCTTTGACTAAATATAATGACCAGACCAGACCAGATGGCTGGAGTAAAGTAGGAAAGAAGAGTAATTGGACAGATTTACAAGCTGAGAAGTGAGAAGTACAGTAGAAGACTGAAAGTTCTCGGGCTCAACCAAGTTGCTTTATTGTTTATAATGAGAGTTGGATGGGATCATTTATAGTGGCTGCCTATAGCGAGTGCCTCCCCCATAGTTGAAAGAGTGACAGGGCCAAAATCAAGGGACGTTCGAGCCAAAATGCCTGGACAAACGGAGTTTGAAGCAATTTAAGTCATAGGAAGAGGGAAAGAATGATTCTGGAAGAAAGTTCCAGAGCTCAGCTGTTGAGTAGAAGAAAGTTTGAGAGTAACGTTTCACTCTCGGGTTGGAGAATTGCACAGAGTAGGGGTGGGATTGAGTTGCAAGACGGGTACCACGTGCTCTACATAAAGGAGGTGGTATACACTAGGAAAGTTCTGAGGAACACTGAATAGTATAGTAGCGATAGAATAGCGAGAGAGATGCAACATTGTGGCGGAGAGAGAGAGATTGCAGAGAGTTGGTGAGTGGACGGGAGTTAATGATACGAAAGGCCTTCCTTTCAACTTTGTCTAGGAGAGCCGTGTGAGAGGAACCTCCCCACACATGTGAACAATACTCAATAAAAGGACGCACTATGCCCCTGTTCAGAGCAAGAAGCTGTGCAGGGGAAAAGAACCCCCTAAGGCGGTTGAGCACACCCAGCTTCTGAGAGGCTGCCTTAGCAAGACTGGTAATATGGTCCTTCCAACTGAGAGCAGAAGAAAAAGAGACACCAAGAGTATTGAGAGAAGATGAAGGATTGATTTTTGTATTGTTGAAGAACAAGGGATAGTCCGCTGGGAATTCCTTACGGGTAGATAGATGGAGAAATTGGGTTTTGGAAGCATTAAAGGTAACAAGGTTTTCTCTGCCCCAATTGGAGATAGTATTTAGATCAGAATTTAAGAGTTCTATGGCTTCATTACGTTTGTCGTTGCGGGATTGCTGGCTGGGGCGTTCTGAAAAAATAATGGAGTACTGTAAGGTTGAGTCGTCTGCGTATGAATGGATGGGAATTGAGGTACAGTTGAGGAGATAATTTATAAAAATTAGAAAGAGAATAGGAGATAGAACAGAGCCATGAGGAACACCGAAGTTTATAGGGTGAGGAAGTGAATGATGGCCGTCCTCAACCGCGGCTATGGAACGGCCGGAAAGGAAATTACAGACAAAGGCACAGATGGAGGGATAGAAACTGAAGGAGGGTAGTTTAGAAATTAAATATGCGTGCCATACTCTATCGAAGGCTTTCGATATGTCTAGTGCAATAGAAAAAGTCTCACCGAAGTCCCGAAAGGAGGATGACCAAGAGTTAGTAAGATATGAAAGAAGATCATCAGTAGAGCGACCCTTAACCCTTGTCTAGCGGGGGTTTTGGGCTTATTTGGGCATATTCAGGCCCTCCTGAATGATAAATCAAGTATCTGCATGAAAAGAAATGTATTCAGCAAAAAACTAGGCGCTAAAAGCTTCAAAATGAGACCAGAACGAGCTACGTAGCACTCGTGGTTCTCATATAGTGGTACCAGTAACATGGGAGTTTAGCGTATAGCAGCATATTTTTCCCAGCTATGCTCACTACTGGCTACACTGCCGGCCTCTCGAGAACACAGGGAACATGAGTTTATGGGCGGCGGTAAGCCCTGGGAGTCGGCTGTCTGGCCCGCTGCGCTCCCGGCCATTTGCACTCTATTTTAACCCTTTAAAAGCCTTAACCCGAAAACGGCGAGGGGGGGTATTGAACTAGCTCCCCATGGGCGAGCATATTGGCTCCATTCAGGCCTATAATCGTCATTTTACGATAAATATCATTATTACTTATTCATATGAGCCTATTTTACCTTCACTATGAAGATAGTAACCTGTAACAACAATAAAACAAGTGAAAATATAATTTTTCTGGTAAAAATCGCGAAAATAGATGGACCAGCCCATTCATTGAGAAAATTGAGGCAACCCCTCCCTCCACGAGGCCTCAAGCCACACTGAGCCTACTGATACACACACTCGGTCATGTAACACACCCGCTAGGAACGTAAGCACATCCTCCACACCACAAAAATATACCAACGAATTAGGGAATAACAGGGAAAATAGGTGATAATTGAAGGGGGAGAGGAAAGGGAGGAAGGAGGGGATGTGGAGGAGTGATATGAGGTATAGGAAAACAAAAAATGGTTTAGTGCTACTGGGGCTGTTTAAATGTTTTTTTTAGGCCTCCCTCTTAAGAGCTTTGCTGCCGTCGCCCAGTAAAACCTCTTATGAGCTTTGCAGCCATTTACAGGTTAATAATGCTCCTAACTTGCTGCAAATTCCGCCCCCGATCTTTAAGGGTTAAGGAAGCAGTTAAGAGCAGATTATGAGAAGAGAAATGCTTAAGAAATTTGGAAGCAAGAATAGTTTCAAAAACTTTAGAAAGACAAGAGATGAGAGCAATTGGACGATAGTTGGAGGGTTGAGAGTTGTCACCCTTCTTTGGGACAGGTTGAATGTGAGCAAACTTCCAGCATGAAGGGAAGACGTTAGAGGATAGACAGAGACGAAAGAGTTTGCCTAGGCAGGGATTCAGCACGGAAGCACAGTTTTTGAGAACAGGAGGAACACCGTCCGGACCATACGCCTTATTAGTATTAAGCCCAGAGAGGGTAGAAAGTACATCTTTAGAAGATATTAGGATATTAGGCATAAGCATTAGGTGGAGAGGGAGGAATAGCACCGGAATCATCCAAGGTGGAGTTTCTAGCAAAAGTTTGAGCGAAGAGTTTAGCTTTGTCAGAGGAAGAAGTGATGGTTGTGCCATCAGAGTGGGAAAGGGGAGGGAAAGACGAGGAAGAGAAATTGTTGGAGAGGTTTTTGGCTAGATGCCAGAAAGCTTGGGAAGAGCTAGAGTTGGATAGTTCAGTGCATTTATTATTGATGAAAGAGTGTTTGGCAAGTCGAAGAACAGATTTGGCTTGATTCCGGGCAGAAACATAGGAAGAATGAGAGTCTTGAGTATTAAGGCGTCGGTACCGTTTGAATGCTTCCTCCTTATTGCGGACAGCAGTAGAACAGGCGTGAGTAAACCAAGATTTTTTAGCATTAGTCTGAGAGAAAGAGAATGGAATGTATGCTTCCATGCCCGATAGGATTACCTCGGTAATGCATTCAGCACTCCCCGAGGGAGCAGAAATCATTCCATGGGAAATCAAAGAAGTACTGTCGGAGAGCCTCCCAGTCGGCAGCGCCAAAGTGCCACAAGCGCCGCCGGCTAGGAGGACCGGGTGGCCGTACTGGTGAGATAGAACAGTTGACAGAGATAAGTTTATGGTAGGAGGAGCTCAAAGGAGAGAAAAGATCGACAGTATAAGAAGAAGGGTTAGAAGTTAGAAACAAGTCAAGAATGTTGGGCCGATCTCCGATGCGATCCGAGATACGGGTGGGTTGCTGAACTAACTGCTCTAGGTCATTTATGATAGAAAAGACGTAGGCTTGTTCACCAGGTATTGTGAGAGGAGAAACATTGGCGGTGGTGAATGTTGAAATCTCCTAAGATGGAGATTTCTGAGATATACAAAACACATAATTTGTTGTTAAACAAATGAGTCCTAAAATTATTCTGATATATATTGTGGAGCCTGTCAAGCTTATCTACACTCTCGTGTCAGGTAATATGGTGTCTCCCTCATAAACTTGTGGCAACATTCCCCTTCCTTTCCTGTTTCCCCTCCAACTTTTTCTGTTCTCACCTTATCTCATGTTTCCTCTGCTCTCTTATCACCATAAATCTCCTCAGGCAGGAAGGACCCATAAATAACTAAATCGATAAAAAAGTGAAGGCCTAATGAAGGAGGACCATGAACCATGATGGCTCCCAGGGACATACATCACATCGTCTACGCATAAACTTGGATGAATGAAAATACTCTTATTATTACACGGGAATAATGTATTTGTTCTTATGCAACACACATTTTCCCCTGGATAGTTAATGTGTAATATATTTCCACATTAGACAACATTATGACTGCCTGTCACACACACACACACACACACACACAAACAAAGAGTAGTGGTCCGTGCGCACCTTTTCTTCTGTTTCTTTATACCTTTCTTTCTTGAGTCTACGGACTGTGAAACAAGGTGTCCTAAGAAGTCCTCCAGCTATGAAGATAGAAAAGCTCTATGAAACCTTAAACGAATATATAATTAGTACCTCTACTTAGGTTAATATTAAACCCCTAGAAGCATACACCTTGCTTAGTCGTGTTTGCTGTTTAGTACTGATATCATCATGGTGTTCCTGAACTATTACAAATCTCATCAATCTATGATGCCCCTTGTTGAACCTGACAATTGGTGATCATTCGTAGTAGGGAGATAAGTAGGCACAAATATTAATAGAGCTAGCATGCACGAGCGACGAAAACATGGAGAGAGAAAGGGATTTACATAGATTTAAAATAGTACTCTGACCACATACCCCTTAGGATTCAATCTGCATGGTACTGTCTCTATTCTAGTAAAAATAGCTAATTACAAATAATCACCGCGGTAAAAAGGATATCAAAGTAGGAGGCTGATTTCCCAACTTCCACTTCATTAATGAATACGCTTTGGAGAATTGAGATGGACACGTGTGGTGGTGAAGGTAGGCAGGGAGGTTAAGGCTTGGCTGGTTATATCCAGGTAGTACCAGGGAGTGGCGGCTGGTAATTAGCGAACGTTTCCCAGGTGCCAATATGTCCCCTGGCTGCCATCATTAATACAGGACCCAGGGGAAGGGGTCTAGTTCCACAAGATCGGATTATAGTTTTGCAATTTTAGGTTATAGTGTTCCAAAACAGGGCTTCGTGCTTCGAAATAAGGTTTCAAAAACAAGTTATAATGCTTTGAGAATTAGCATAGTTTATCAAGATAGATTTATATTGCCTCGCATTTGGTTTGAGATACGTTGCCAGTGAATAGCAGATTGTCAATCTTTTAAGTCCGTGAATGAAAATAAGTTAGCCATTAAATATTTGTGTATTCATATTGTTGTTGTTGTTGTTGTTGTTCCCTAAGCTGCCTGGCCGAACAGCCCCGAGTCCCTGAGAAAGGCCATGGCCACGATCGGGCTTTCCCACAGAGCTCTCATTGAGTGTAGATTGTGTTGTTGGCGTAAGTGGTTGTGTGAAATGCAGTCTTCTATGATGTGTTTAATGGTATGGGGTGCTGTGTTACATCCCGGGCAGGCGTCGGCAACGGAGTCATCCAGTCTCTTCTGATTGCTCAGGAGAGCTGGATGGTGTCCGCATCTCAGCCTGGCCAGGTGGACTCTGTCCTCGCGAGGAAGGGAGGATTCGGAAGGATGGATTTCGGGAGGTCGTGCATGCAGCTGCGTGTTGTCTGTGAGTGAGTGGATGGATCGGTGAGAGATATGAGTATGGATGTGCTTCTGGAAGTTGGTTCGGGGTTGCTGTTCGAATGTCATTTGAGTATCATATGTTACTCCTAGGATTTTGTGTGTGTGTGTATGTGTTAGGGGTGTGTTGTTTATGGTGAGTTGAGGGATGTATTCGTGTTCTCCTGTCCAACTTGTGAGCAGGGTTGCGGTGGATTTGGCTGGGGCTAGATTAAGTCTGTTTGTAGTGCACCAGCCATGTAGTGTGTTGAGATAGGGTTGAAGGAGATCTGTTGCTCTTTTTGGGTCATGGTGTGTGCATGTGAGTGTTATGTCATCTGCATAGGAGGCTAAGTTTATTTGGGGCGTATTGGGTGTAGTTATATCGTGCATGTACAGATTGAAGAGTGCGGGCGATAGGACGGATCCTTGTGGGACTCCGTTTGGAAAGTTTCTGATTTTAGATGACTGACCGGCAAAAGATACGTGTGCACATCTGCCTGCTAGGAAGTTGGCCAGCCACCGTTTTGTGTTGTTGTGCATGTTTGTGTTGTAGATTTTGTTTGTTAGGTTGTGGTGGGGATGGCATCGAAGGCTTTACTAATGTCGAGTGTGGCTAATAGTGATCTGTGTGGTGGTCTAGCTGAGTTGATGCCGTCGAAAGCTCTTTGTGTAAGGTCTGTGAGAAGAGTGTTTGTGGAGTGCAGTGGCCTAAAGCCATGTTGTGTTGGGGGTAGGGGTAGGTCAGGTGTAATTAGTTGTAATACTAGGCGTTCCATGACTTTAGAGGGGGAGCAAAGAAGTGTGATGGGGCGGTGCGAGGAGGGTAGCGTGGGGTCTTTGTTGGGTTTGGGGAATGTGATGATGATACCATGCTTCCAAATGTCTGGTATTGTGTTGTGTGAATAGCTGTAGTTTGATATGTTAGTGAGTGCTTGTATGCCTTGTGGTCCCAGGTGTCTGAGGTGTATGTTGCTTATGTTGTCTAGGCCACAGGCGGGTGAGTGCTTGAGATTGTTGATGATTATTATGCTTTGTCTGGTGATTGGTGAAGGGTGTGTAGTCAGGGTCTGTGGGGAATTGTCTCTTACGTCGGATGACACGTTGGTCGTCTTTGTGAGGTTTTAGGTGGCTGACATGTGAGAAGTGATTGATGAGAGTGTTTGCTTGTTGTTTACATGAAGGAGTAGAGTCTGTTGTTGTGATTGCAGCATGTGATTGTGTTGTGTTGCTGTTGGAAAGTGTGATGCTGTTTAGTGTTTTGTAGAGTTTTTTGGGGTTTGTTTTGTGATCAAGTGTTTGTAGGAAGTTATTCCAATTTAGTTTTTGTTGTTCTTTTATTTTGTTGTTAGTTTGGGTGTTGAGTGCTTGGATTTGTTGTGTGATGTCTTGTGTGTGGGGTGCTGGGGAGTGTTTCAGTATGTCGCGTTGTCTGATGAGTTTTGAATTTCTGGTGTGAAGTTGGGGTTGTGTCTTTTTCTGTTACCTCTTGGAATGTGTTTCTTGTCAGCGTTTTGGATAGTTTTATTGAGTATGTGTACAGCATTGTTGATGTTAGTGATGGGTGTACTGTTTAGAGTTGTGAAGTGTTGTTCTGTCTCATTTGTGAATGCTTCCCAGTTAGCTCTTTTATAATTGGTGTATGTGTTTGTGGCTAGCTGGGGTGAGTCTGGTTTTGGTGGTGATAATGATCGGGAGGTGGTCAGAGCCTAAGGTTCTGACCACCCTCCAGGATGTTGTGGGGGCGAGTTCTGGGGAGCAAAAGGTGATGTCTGGAGATGATGGGTTATAGAGGGCTTGGTGAGGAATATGGGTATGTTGATGGATGTCGTTAAGGATGATGAGGTTATCGGTTTGGTTTTGTAGTACCAGCCCTCTGTCTGTGTCGGGGTTGTCGACAAACCAGGCCGACGTCTTGGCGTTGAAGTCACCACCCAGGATGATGTGTGGGGTGTTTGTGATGTGTTGTAAGTGTGGTCTGTATTCATTTGGTACTGTAGGGGATGTTTGGGGAGGGATGTATGTGTTTATGATGGTTATGTTGGAGTTGTTGCCAGTGCGTATTTTAATTGACTGTATTTCTGTTGTGTTATCATTTGGGGGGAGGAGGGATTTGGTTTGTACACTGGTTACTATGTATGATATTTCTTTGTGTACCAGGGTGCTGAGTCCACCGCCCCCGCAGACAGCCCGGTCTTGTCTGATGGTGGTGAAATTATGAAATGTGGGTGTTTTTTGTATTGTGCGGAGTTTTGTTTGGTGTTTGTGTAGTGTTTCTTGGAGGCAAGTGTTGTGCAGGTGAAGTGGGTCCAGTTCCCGCATGATTTGCAGAGAACTGAACCCTTAGTATGGCGACTCGAAGTGATGGGTTTTGAGCAAGTTGGACATATGTATGTGTACGTGGGTCCTGGGTTGCTCTCAATGTCTCCGGTTAGAAGAAGTCTTCGAGAAATGACAGCCGGAGAGTCATTTCTCGGTGTAGGAAAAACTGTGTGATGTGTGTGTTTGGTGTGAGAGGTGTGGAAATTCCCGGCGCGACCGAAGCCGCTCCAAGGACCCGTGCCCCCAGGGAGGGGGCAGGGGATGGTTGTGACGGTTTGGCTCCCGAAACTGCTCCCCGCGGCCGGCATCCGGTTTTCCTCCACTGGTCGTTGATTTTGTCTTCGGCCTGAGGTCTGAGAAGCCCCAGTATCACGCAATAGCTTAACTCCTCGCCTTTCGCCAGCCCACCTCACAAAACCATGCCCTCTATGACCCCCAAAGACGTCGCGGACAGGGTTCGAGCCTTCCGGACTCTTGAACACAGGCTGTGTCCCACCCTCTGACGAACTACCCTTGGCAAACTCAGAAGATATAGGCGACACCCCTATGCTGCGGGCCAATGACACAACCTTGTCTGGTGGCTTGTTCGGACAAGCATTTGCAAAGTGACCCTCCTTGTGACATGCAAAGCACTCTTTACTCTTTGGTTTCCCTTGGGAGTGGGAGGTACCATTAGACTTCTTATACGGGACGGTATTTGGTTTATGTTCAGTTTTATTGTCAGTGCTAGATGGTTTTGTGTATTTATGTGTATCAAAATTCTTGGGAGGGGGAGGGGTACGATCCTTTGCACCCGACTTACTCCTAGCTGCTGCTCCGCACCCTCGAATTAATGACAGTCGGAGGTCAGCCATTTCTGCTGCCTCCTGGAGAGTTCTACTTTTCCTTTATATTTAATGTTAAGTCCCCGCCTGTGCACTTAAAGAACTGCTCCAAGAGAACCAGCTCACTCAACTCCTCAAAAGTAGCTGCCCTCTCAGAACGCCGCCAATGTCGTAGTGCATCAGACAAGTCCCGGGCGTGTTCTAGGAAGGTACTATCCTTGCCCTTAGTAACACCCCGAAACTTCAAGCGGTAAGTTTCCGGTTGTAACTCATAGGCCCGTAGCACAGCCTTCTTTAGCTCATCATAAACTACACAGGACTCTAAAGGTAGTGCATTATACGCTTTTAGCCCGTTTCCTAAGAGTCTTGATGAAACTAATGCTGCCCACTTGTCCTGAGGCCACTGGTGTTCCTGACACTTCTTCTCAAATCGCATAAAAAACTCAGTCACACATAATTCATCGAACACAGGAACTAGTTTAAGCAGGTGCGACAATGATTGGTCCTGATGTCTGTTACCTCCCCCAATATTTCGCCCTGTTACCTCCACTCGAGATCTCTCCAGCTCCCTGTCAGCCCGATACCTAGTAGACTCTGCCTGCAGTTCAGCCTCTCGTATAGCTGTTCTCTCTGCAGCCTCAGCCTGCACACTAGCCTGTCTTTCAGTAGCCTCAATCTGAGCTCTAGTAACCTCAGCCTGAACTCTAGCAACCTCAGCCTGCACACTAACCTGTCTTTCGGCGGCCTCAACCTTGGCCATCTCAAGCCGAAACAACAAATCTGGAGTCAACCCTTGAGGAGGGGAAGGTGCATTTAATGGGGAGGGTCCCTGTGATTGAATTCCACGCTGCCATTGACCATCAACTTGGGGGTATGTACTAAATTCAGGCACCCTGACGTTTGATACGGGGGTAGAGTGGAGGGGGGGCTGGGGACCGGGGCCCCCAGTTGCCTCTCCACCCAGGTCTCTCCCTTCTAAACCCAATATCAAAGTCCTCAGCTGATCTTTCCTCATGCCACTTAAACCCTGGTGACCCTGAAGACCTGCCACACACTTTAAGCCATACTTATTCAGCTTCAACACCCTGGCAGCGGTAAGGGGCACCTCTAAAAATCTTCTAGCACCCTCCTCGCTATCGACTAGCCACTCCACTGGTCTTTCTCCCTCCGAGCCTGTATCGTGACCTGACCCATCACTGTGTTCTGATGTATTAGACATGTTTGTGTACTGCAGTAATTATCACGGTTATAGAATGTGCCTTATCTCCTATGCAAGTATGTATATACTAATGTTATTTAAAGTCTTTTAATGTGTTATATTGGTTGCTCCAAAAAAAAAACTATGTCCACTGTATTCCTCTAATCATAAGGAATCTCAAAACAAATGACCACTATATTCCTCTGTTCAGTAAATCCTATGCAAGGTCGCCATTTGTTACGTCCTGGGATATATAAACACTGGGCTCTTTCTATTGGACTAGGTATGCGGCAATAAGCAACAACGGAAAACGCTAGATCCAACCCTTATCTATAAACCCAGGCAACAAACCACCCTAAACCGTCAAGAGTCCTGCCTGGACAACGAGGTATCCTATGACTCGGTTACAGGGTGCACGCACTATAGACTGCTGATAGTCAAGCAGGCTATATAAAAGATCACACAATTAAGTTGACTTAAAGCTTCAAGGAAAAGATAGATAACGGAATTAAATTGCAGAAACAATTTAATAACAAACTAGAAGAAAGTAAATTTAACGTTACGTTAATTAATACAACTAATCACCCCTGCGTGAAAGAAGGTGAAAGCAAACAGTCCTCAAAACATCGTACAGGTAGACAAGATGCGGGTTTCTAAACTGCATGCGGCTACTGTAGGATCTGATGCTTAGCAAAGAAAGTATGTTACGGATTTAGAGAACTCTTAACTCATAAGCAGGAATAAATACTAGTGATAGGACCTACAGTGTATAATGGCATAGGTATAATTAAATAAAGACAGCAACTCGCAACATAACAACATACAGGTGTGCTTCTCACTCTTAGTCAGGCAAGCCTGCTCGGACAGAGTCTCTAAGCCACACCCTGACTCACAATGCTCACAAAAACGGTAAACTGTGGCACAATAACAAGCATACAGAGATAATAAACCCCTAGCTGTTAATCTGCCAGGTGGCAGAGGTCTAGCCGGAAGGATATAGGCTTCGGATACCCGGGCTGAGCCACCTGCTCTAGCCTAGGGACGTTCCCAAGTCTGTGCGCCAAATTACTCTAATTGAAAGGGTGCTCTCTTGAGAGACTCAGATCGCAAGTATCTGACTCTCTCCTGGCGACCCTAAAACAAAAGCAAGATGTGCTAGCGCAGTGCTGAGTGGACAAGGCAAGGGCCCTCACACAACACAACACTAGACACACAGGGACACAGACAAGAAAATGCCCCCAGACTCCCACGGGTATCCTAGTAAAGTCGTGCGGGTCCACAGGACTCGCACCAGCAGACTTTACTTAAAGGATCGCAAAAAGCCTCCCCTCCGGTCTAGCCCCTGCTAACCTGACACAAGAACACACTAGCAAGCATGAAACCACCAAATATGAGACAACAAAAAAGCTTCCTAGGTCTCATTAACAATTACGTCTCTGCATAAGGCCCAAAATCCTATCTAATTATCTGAGAGCTCGTCGTTAATACAATAATAGATATAAGGTCTATCAAGGGGATGGGATAATTAAATAGATTGATGAAGTAGTGGAAGGAAGGTATACAAAGTAAGAGAGAAAGTTTCTAAGTGGGGTTGAGAGGGATAGATATCAAGGGGGTCCGAAGGGTACGACAGTGAGGTGAGCTCTGAGTCTTGAATCTGTCTGGACCCCACCCTAGGCATACAAAATACATCCCAGGCTTGGCAACACTCAACACAGTTGCCGGGTCAAAATCTTCTACCCCGTGCGTGAGTCGAAACTAAGCCTAACGTTGCAATCAAATGTATATGGCAACGCTTCAGGCTCGTCCCAAGCTGGACTCTCCGCGCGAAGCAACGTCCCCCAGCCGGTCTCTCTCTCCCGCTCGTCTCCTCCCACTCTCACTAGACTTACATCTTATATATTATAATGAAACAATCAACTATCGAGAATAAAATATACTAAGATGCGTTGGTTAAGAATAAGGGCAGCTACAAGCTGTGAAACAACATAAGAATATCCCAGACATTAGTTACGTTGTCGTAGGATATATACTAAGGAAAAGCCTGCCGGCCGGCTGCCACCAGCCGGTTTCTAAACGGCTGGGCAGCCGACGCGCGCGCATGCCCGCACGTGGCTACTATGCAGAAGCGTCACATAATCCATAGCCGAGCCTATTTATCAGTGCTTGAGATACAAAATCACCCTTCACCATATCTTGAACAGCAATAACGAAAATACATACATTTTGCATCATACCGGCGCTAGGGATAAAGCTCATATCAAGATAATTATACCACGACGAGTGAAAAAGGTTCAGCTTTCCCATAGGATTAATAAAGCCGGGAAAGAACACTTTCAGCCATCTTTGTTAACTCATCCCCAGCCCGAGATTAAAAGGGATATCACACGAGTGTTTTATTCGTCAACCGTTTTGGGTTAACATTTTACAGGCACCATGTTTGAAACTTGTATAATGGTATCGGAAACTGGACTGTTGATATATTTATTTAGGTGACAAAATAATAATAAATGTATAACATCATAAGCTGCCAAAGTATTGTAATATATAATTGTTGAAGGAAAAAGCGCACGTTTGATACGGCTTAACAGAAACTTAATTCCTTGTTTGTCGTCTTTGGTAGGTGGTCCTGATTCCTCTGAGAGAGAGAGAGAGAGAGAGAGAGAGAGAGAGAGAGAGAGAGAGAGAGAGAGAGAGAGAGATATGGGTGAAGAACAAAAGAGAATCACAGACCTTCCTCCAATACCGATCACCTTCATTATTTTAGGAGGTGTCTTGGATCTGTGTGTGTGTGTATATGCTGTATGTGTGTGTGTGTGTGTGTGTGAATACAAACAAACACATATTTAAAGCACGGACAAAACATGTTTACGCAATGACTGCACCTCTCAATGGTTTTCAACCATCGGCACGGTTGCGTGGGATACGTACACAGTTCCCATACAAATCTGAGCCCTCTTGAGTGGCTACACCTGAGGTTACGGTCGGCGCAATTAGGGTGACGCGTCAGGCGCGTCGCTGGGGCTGTGCGTTACATACATCGCCGACGCGTCAGACGCGTCGCTGGGGCTGTACGGGTTAAAGGCTTCATGTGTTTTTGATCTTGTGTATGCATTGTAGGCTATTGCTTTTTGTTCAGTTACTCTAGCACAATTATGGTCAAACCATTTAGGTGAATTAGATCTTTTACTGTACTTTTGATGAGGAATAAAAGTTTCCATTCCAATTTTTATAAAATCTTGTATGTGGCTCAAGCTGGAGTGTGCATCATTAGAAAAAAAAGAGGTCCAGGGAATATCAATAAAGAAATTTTGAAGATCCTCCCAGTCTGCCCTATCGTAATGCCATTTAGTCACCAAAACAGGTTCAGAGTGGGAAGGTGTGGTAGGTGATAGACAGGTGGCCTGTATCAGACAGTGATCAGAAGATCCAAGCGGGGACCTCACTGTAACATCATAATTTTCTGAATTGGTTGTTAAAAATAAGTCCAGTAGGTGGGAATTATGATCAGGATTATCTGGTACATGGGTGGGTTGGTTGACTAGTTTAGTAAGATTAAATGAGTCTGCAAATAGCTCACATTCAAGACCAGCATCATCAGTCCTGGGTGAATGAGTGAGCCATTCAACAGTATGGACATTAAAATCACCCAACACAGTGATTTCAGAAGAAGCATTTAAGTTGAGGACACTGAGTTGTGAGGACAGAGAATCAAAAAGACTTTGCTCAGTTGAGGATGTGAGTGGTGGGCTGCATGAGGTGCAGGTGTCTGGCAACTTGGTTGGTATTTGTTGTGAGGTTGAGGCTGGTGTTGGCTGGCGGGTGTAGGATTTTTTTTTTTTTTTTTTTTTTCTATATTCCAACTTACTTCCTCTCGGGCATAGGCTGAGAGCCTTAACATTCACCGCTTTACAATGAACAGTGAAGCCTGTGAGGTCTTGTTCCAGTCTAGGGAGTGAGACATGTGAAGCACGTAGAGTACAACGAGCACCTGCCATCTTGCCTTCACATGAGGCACGGTGCTCACTCATGGCCCGAAACGACCCCATCTCTGAAGCCACCTCGTTCCCGTGCTTCACTGTCTCACCCCCTACACTCGGACTCTCACACTTACACACACACACAACGCCACCTGTTGAGCAGATAACTCACCAGGCATTGCACCCCCATAGCATATTTTGAATATGGGAATATTCATACAGTGCTACTTAATCAGGGAACAATGAGGGTATTTTATTGACGTTTCGGTGGGCTTGTGGTAATGCACTGATACCAGGTACAGCACAAATTCCATCCCAATAATATCTTCCCATTGATACATCGGGATTTGAACCCGGGACCTTTGGATTACCAGGCCAGTGGCAAGACCACTCCACCACACCAGTTGATATTATGGTGCTCACTAATATTCAAAGGACAGTAAATCCTCACAAATCGATTACGGTATGTCCTAGTCTCTTTGTGATAATTTATGATTACTTGATAAGGGTTTGGAACTCTCAAGACTTTGTAGGGCCCGATGTACCGTGGGCCAAGTTTGTTGAGGACTGGTAACTTTGCAACCATTACGCTGTCTCCTATTACGTAAGGGCTTTGACGGGGCGTGGCGTCGCGGGTGGTATCCTGCCACACCTAGGCAGCGTGGAGTGTGTTGCGCAGGTGTTGCAGGGGGTCAATTGTGATGTTTGAGGTGGTCTTTTGGGCGAGGTGATAGAAGGGCAGCGGAAGAGGGACTACTCCATACAAACATTCGTATGGTGTGATCCCGTCCTCCCGAGGGCACGAGTTGATACCCTAATGAATAATTTTTATTTGGGAGGGCCAATCTTGCATCTGTAGGGCAATTGGGTGAGTGTGGAGTTAGTTAGTTATTGTTTTGTGGCTTCTCTCGCATATGGCGTTGCCTTGTGGCCAGTAGGGTGATGGATGGGCGATTTTGATGCCACATATTTTGGCGAATTTTCCCATACTTGGCAGGAGAATTCCGGGGCATTGTCGGACAACAGGGTGACAGGTAATCCGAAATTATCAAAAACGTCAGTTTCTAGGATTTCTGCGACAGTTATGGTGTTTTGGTCTTTGATGGGGCAAGCTATGAGGAAACGGGAGTAGATATCCAAAAAAGTTACCACAAATCTTTTGCCGTTTCTTACTGGGAATGGGCCTATGACATCTAACGATAACGTTTGCCAGCTGTTAATTTTCCTGCGGGGCCTGGAGTTTTCCCTTGGTTTTTGCCCATAGCACAGGGTTTGCAGGATTCTGTCACTCGCTTTGCAATCGCAGATGGGCTCGCTCGAGTCCAGTACACCTGTTGGAATACCTGTAGCATATTCTTTTGGCCCAAATGGATGCCGATTCCTTCGTGAATGATAATGAGTAGGCCTTGGGCAGTGTGTGGGTCGACTGCAATATGGCTGGACTCGGTGTAGAGTTGGTCGCCTACCAGGTGAAGGTTGTAAAAGATGTCCTTTGGTGTCCATTTTGGTTTGAGTTTTGTTAACCAAGCTTGTAGTAATGGGGCATCCTCGTCTTGAGATTATTATTTTTGGTGGTTTGGCAGAGTCAGGGTAGCTAGTGCTGCGACGGCTTGTGTGTGTAGGTGAGTCACGGGGAGGCGAGAGAGGGCGTCTGCATTGGTATGCAGTTTTCCTGGTCAATAGTGAATCTGGAAACAAATTCTTCTAACTTCTCGCTCCATCAAACTAGTAGGGCACAGTTAGTTTCGAAGCACCTTAGCCATTGCAGGGGTTGATGATCGGTAATGGGTAACTTTAGTGCCAAGCAAGAATGACCGGAATTGGTTAAGAGCCTAGATGACTCCAAAGCGCTCCCGCTTCATGGCTGCGTAATTTCGCTGGGCGTATAGGGAAACGTCTGTGTATAGACGAAAGGGTTGTCGGTAGTCAGGAAAGGCGATGGTGGGTGTTTTTACTAGATGGGTTATTAGGGTGTTGAATGCAGCATCTCGGTCTGGAGTCCATTGAAATGTCACATCCTTCCTGGCCAGTTCGTGTAGGGGCCTAGCGATTTCAGCAAAGTTCTTTACAAACCTCTTATAATATGTGGCAAGGCCTAGGAATGATCTGTCGCCTTTTACAGTGGTAGGTTTTTTTTGAGCTGCAATTGCAGACAGTTTCCGAGGATCGGAAGAGATGCCCTCGGCGGAGTTGACGTGTCCCAGGAAGTCTACTGTAGTTCTGGCTACTTCATATTTGGAGGGCTTGAGTTTCAGACCTCCCTCTCGGATGCGTTGGAGGACCTGACGAAGGCGCTGTAGGTGTTCTGGCCAGGTTTTCCCGTAGATGATTACGTCGTCCAGGTAGGCTAAGCAAGTCTCCCATGTTAGTCCCTTTAATACCGACTCCATGAGGCGAGAGAAGGTGGCAGGGCTGTTGCATAATCCAAAAAGGAGAACGTTAAATTCATTGAAGTGCCCTCCGCTGGTGGAAAATGCGGTTTTCTGTTGATGCTCCTATTTTATGGGTACTTGCCAGTATCCGACCTGTAGGTCGAGGGGAGTAAACCATTTAGAGCCATGCAGATAATCGAAAGAGTCGTCTATCCTGGGAAGGGGCGTGGCGTCTATGATGGTGGCGTCGTTTAGCTGTCGGTAGTCGACTCAGAATCTAGCTGACCCATTTATTTTCTTTACGAGCACCACGGGAGAGGACTAGGGGCTGACAGAGGGCATGGCAATGCCGACATCCAGCATCTCTTGGACTTGACGATCTTCCTCCTGTTGTTGCAATGGGTTTTTCCGGTGAGATGACTGTCGAATGGGTGGTCCGGTGGTGTGGATGAGATGCACTTCCATGTTGGTTTGTCCTATCTCAGTGGAAGATTGAGCAAATACGTCTGAGAAATCGTGGAGCAGCTTGTTCATTTGCTGCCGTTGCAAGGTAGTTAGAGTTTTTGGTATGGGGGTAGAATGAGTGGTACGCTAGTGGTGGTTTGTTTTGGCAAGATGTCATCAAAAGTCTCGAGGTCTCCAATGATCAGGCCTTTGGGCAGAGTGAAGGGGTGTTCAGAGATATTGGCTATTAATGTGGTGTTGTTGGTGGGAGGCAGAAATGCAGGTTGGATGCAACATCGATCTGAACGAGTTGCATCTAATTGAGGGGTGAATATCATAGGTTGATTTTGCACTGGGCATAAGGGTAGCCATTGCTGGTGATGTGGGGGTATGGAGATGCCTTGAGTTAATACAGCTGGGTTCACTAGGGGGGGGGGGGGGGTTCTGAAGTTCGTGGAGAGGTGTCAGTAGGGGGCGTGGCTGGAGTTGATTGGGAGGCGTTGAGGTGTGGATTTGGTTGTTGTTGTTTTTTGCTTGCCTTATTTCTCCCTATCTAATTTCTTGCCAATATGCTCGACCAATAATTCACCATCACTCCAACTTCTAACTCATTCTAGGCTGGAAGAAGACCTCATGGGCTTCACCATGTTGAGCAGTTGGATGTACAGGCTCTCAGCCTATGCCCGAGACGGAGTAGTTCACATAGAACAAAATAAAATAAAAATATAACAGAAATATGACAGCTATTCCAGCCATCATATAATCTGCCATAGAAATATTACGTTCTGTCTAAATCCAAAGATTACTCCTACCGGTATATACTGTATATAGTTGTTTTGTCTATGTGAATGAGGGAGACAAAAAGCAGAACTGCCTATGACGAGTGCCTCCCCCTGAGTTAAAAGAGTAACAGGGTCAAAATGTATGCATGTTCGAGCCAAAATGCCGAGTTTGAAGCAATTTAAGTCATAGGATGAGGGGAAGATGGATTCAGGGAGAGAGTTCCAGAGGTCAGCTGTTGAATATATGTAGTCAGAAAATAGCCATTAGCGTATAACAATGACAACTCACCCAGACATTTTAAACTATTTTCTTTGTGTGAACCTGAGAAAATTAGGAAGCGAAGAAAGAAATGGTGAACATCCAATTAATCAGGTAGCCTGATAAATGTATGTCTCACACCGCCATTTCATTACAGGACTTGAGAACCACTACGTAATTTACAGATGGAGAGCCAGATGAGTGTGAGAGAGGAAGTAATGATGTGTATGTGTAGAAGACAGTTTATTGCACCATGTTAATTGATAGTGATAAATGAGTTGGATGGTGAAGTACAGGAATGTGTATATGTATAGTTGTTGTTATTAATATCCTCTTCTTCTTCTTCTCCTTCTGTTATTATTAGTATTATAATGGGTATTAATTTGACTTGACTATATATTCCGGTAAACACTGTGGGTCAGAAAGACATCTGTGCATATGTACCTGCTGGCAGACACCAGGTGTGCACTTGATCTTCAGTGTTCATCCATTTGGTTGACTTGGTAGAGAAGGTGTAGTGGAGTGGTCTTGCCACTGGACTGGTATACCAAAGGTCCCAAGTTCAAATCCCGATATGTCAATGGGAAGATATTTTTAGGATGAAAATTGTGCTGTACCTAGTATCAGTGCATTACCACAAAGCCCATCGAAACGCCAACAAATATCCTCATTGTTCCCTGATTAAATAGCACTGCCCAAATATTCCCATATTCAAAAATATGCTACAGGGGGGCAATGCCTAGCGAGATAATTTCTCAATAGGTGGCGTTCTGAGAATGAGGTTCCGAGTCGAGGAGGTGAGACAGAGAAGCATAAAGGCGAAGCAGCCTCAGAAGTGGGACTGCTTCGAGCCATGAGTGGGCAACCAAGAGCCTCGCGTCTACGATGGCAGGTTGGCGAAGGCTGGTTGTAGCTCGTGCTTCACTTGTCTCACTTCATAGACTGGAACAAGACCTCATGGGCTTCACCGTGTTGAGCGGTGAATATACAGGCTCTCCTGTAGGCCCGAGAGGGAGTAGTTGGAATATATATATAAACAAAAAATAACAATGGACGGCTCTCCTTGAAAAAGACGTTCTTGACTATGATATGCAGATCGTTGACATAATTATAGTATTCCAGCCTTCTTATGGACACTCCGGCCTTGGGGCTCAACATAGTGTTATTTGTTGAAGGTGCTTTGATTATAATATATGTTATTGGTCTTGGTGCGTTGCTACAATTTGTTCATGTATTTGTTGGTTTCCCTTACTACCGACGTTAAGGCTTCTTTGCTATGTTTTATGTGATGATGAAATCTGGTCGTCTGCGTGTTGTAGGTGAACAGCTATATTTCCTTAATGTTTTTGTGTAAAAATTGTTGGTTCCCCTTACTACCGGAATTTGTTGTCCTTGATTATGTTGTACAGTGTTATACTCTTCTAGCTTCTCATAGCTTCCTTATGTTCGTATGTAATTTTGGTTCATAGTCAGTTCCCAAAGTTTCCTAATTTCCTAATTTCGGCCTAGCCTTATCATAGCCAAATCTAATCAATCTGGTTTAAATATGTTGGCGAAAGTGTGAATTAAAACACTAGTTGGTGAAAGAGTGTTACGGCAAAGTGACCAGGTACCGCTCTGAGGCACCATTATAATAGCTCAGGACTACAACTAGAACATAAGAACATAAGAACATAAGAAAATGGGAGTCTGCAGAAAGCCGATTGGCCTAAGCAAGGCAGATCCCTGTCCCACACAACCCCAATTACAAAGCCCAATTATAGGCTCAACACTCTAATACCCTGAGGATCATCTTACCAAACCGGTTAGAGATTAACGCAGGATTACGGGGTCTGCAGAGCGCTGATTGGCCCAACCCGGCTGATCCCCCTTCACACCCAACCCTTCTCGTCCATATGCTTATCCAATTTTTTCTTAAAGCTCCCTATCGTTCTTGATCCCACTATATCACTTGGTAGCCTATTCCACCCATCTACAACTCTGTTACCAAACCAATATTTGCCTATATCTTTTCTGAAACGAAATTTATCTAATTTGAAACCATTGGTACGAGTTCTTTCGCTATCACTGAGCTTTAGTACATTTGTCATGTCCCCTTTGTTAATCCCACTAACCCACTTGAACACCTCTATCATATCCCCTCTAACTCTGCGTCTCTCTAACGAATGTAAACCTAATTTCTTCAACCTTTCTTCATACGGAAAATTTCTAATATTATGGATCATTTTTGTCATTCTACGCTGAATTCTCTCCAATGAATCTATGTCCATTCTGTAATAAGGACACCAAAATTGGACAGCATAATCCATATGGGGTCTCACTAATGACAAGTAAAGTTTTAAGATAACATCAGCAGTTCTGTTACTCACACTCCTAGAGATGAACCCGAGAATCCTGTTTGCCTTATTACGAACGCTTATACACTGTTTTCTAGGCTTCAAATCATTGCTAACAAACACACCTAGATCTTTCTCGCAGTCTGAATTTTCTAATTCTAAATTAGCTAGTTTATATTTAACATTTGTTTGCATCTTCCCTATCTTTAATACCTTGCATTTGTCAATGTTAAACTTCATCTGCCAATTTACTGACCATTCATGTAAGGTATCTAGATCCCTTTGGAGGCACTCTATATCGCTATCTGAATCAATTGATCTCCCCATTTTAGTATGGTCTGCGAATTTACTTATCCTACTAGTTATACCTAAATCTAGGTCATTTATGTATATAAGAAACAACAGGGGACCTAATACCGATCCCTGGGGGACACCACTTTTGACTGCTCCCCACTCTGACTTGGTACCATTTATGCTGACTCTCTGTTTCCTACCAATTAGCCATGACCTAATCCATCCCAAAAACGACCCTCCTATTCCATGTGCCTCAACCTTTCTCATCAATCTCTCATGAGGGACTCTGTCGAAAGCTTTACTGAAATCTAAATATATAATATCATATGACTTGTCACTATCTACTGCTTCATATACCTCTGAGAAAAAGCTAAGCAAATTAGTAAGGCACGAACGTCCCTGAGTGAATCCATGCTGAGAAGAATTTATTAAGTTAAATTTTACTAAGTGGCTTCTAATTTTCCTAGCAATAATAGACTCTAGCAACTTTCCTATGATTGATGTGAGACTAATGGGACGGTAATTGGATGCTATCGATTTATCACCTTTTTTGAAGATCGGAACTACATTTGCAAGCTTCCAAGCTTCTGGAACTAAACCTGTTTCTAATGACTTGTTAAATATAAATGCTAATGGACTACTTAACTCATCTCTGCATTCTTTTAATACTCTAGCATATACCTCGTCAGGACCAGGCGATTTTTGAGGTTTCAGTCTGTCAATTTCCTTAAGCACATCATTTCTACTTATACTAACTGTACTTAACATATTTTCTATACTATCACTATATACCATATTGACTTCTGGAATCTGTGCCAAATTTTCATTAGTGAAAACGGAAAGAAACTGACTATTTAATGTACTGCACATTTCTAAATCATTTTCTGTTATTTCTCCTATTGAAGTTTTTAGGGGGCCTATTACATCTCTAACTTTAGATTTATATAGTTGGTAAAAAGCTTTAGGGTTATTTTTTGAGTCGCTGGCTATCCTTATTTCATAATTTCTTTTTGCTTTCCTGATTTCCTTTTTGACCTGTCTTGATAGAGTCTGATAGTATATATGTAAATGATTTTCACCTTTCTTTATTTTTCGATATATTCCTTTCTTTTTTCCTATAAGATCTATTAGCTTATTAGTCATCCATTTTGGTTGGTTCTGCGTCGATCTAAATCTTCTTTTAGGGATATATTTATTTTGAGCATTGTGGAGTGAAGCAATAAACTGGTTATATGTAGGTGGCAAGTTTAACTCTGGCATATCCTGACTTAATCGCTTAACAATAGGGTCCACCCTTAAGTCTCTTCTTAGCCCACCATAATCGGCTTTTCTGAAATCTGGGATAAGTGTCGTATTCTCTTTAGCATTCCCTGTCCATTGTATATTAAAATAAATAGATTTATGATCGCTATTTCCTAGGTGGTCACCAATCTCTACATTATTTATCATATGTTCATTGTTACTGAAAACTAAATCAAGAATATTAATACCTCTAGTCGGCGTATCTATGAATTGAAATAAAAAACTATCTTGTACTACCTCTATAAACTCTACTGAATCGGAGTCGCCTATTTGGTGCTGCCAATCAATGTTCGGAAAATTAAAATCCCCCATAATGCACACATTGCTAAACCTTGATGCTATTTTAATTTCATCCCATAACGATTTTCCGCCATTTCTACTCATATTAGGCGGTCTATATATAACTCCAATAACTATGGTCTCACTACCTTCGTTAACCTCTACCCAAACACTTTCATTATCATTATTTAGTCTAATACCTGATTTAATACAGCTTTTTAATGTACTCCTGACAAACACTGCTATACCCCCGCCCCTCCTACTTGTTCGGTCATATTTAAACAAACTATATCCTGGAATATCAAATTCTGCTAAAAAATGCCTAGATTCTGTATTAATCCACGTTTCAGTTAGCGCTATTATGTCTATATTTTCTGTGCTAACGAGTGCTCTAAGTTCGTTCATTTTGTTACATAAACTCCTACAATTTGTATAATATACCCTCAACCTATTACTTTTATTTGCAACTAATTTTCTATTGTGTTTAGCTAACTTATTATTTCCTGTTGAACTACTAGCTCTAGACGGAAATTCTACTCTATCAGTATTCTCATCTTTACTATCAGTTACATGTGTAGTGTTATCGATACTACTATTACACATCACTATATCCGCACTATCTTGACTGATTATTTCTATTTTACTCACTGGTTTGTCACATGAAGTACCTGCTCCATATGGAGACAGTATTTTACTTACACACCCAGGTTTTTTTAACGAAACCCCGCAACAATCTTGTCGAGTGAGCTGGCCAAGGTCGAAACTCCTAGTCGAGAGAGATGTACTCCATCCTGGGCATACAGTTCATCCTTACCATAAAAGAGGGACCAGTTATCCAGGAATGGAATAGTATTTGCCTTACAATACTTCTCCAGCCGGCTATTTACACCAATAGCCCTGGAGGACCATTCCTTCCTTACCCCTCTTCTAGGCAGGATACTGTTTACCACAGGAACTCCACCTTTTTCCTTGATCCTCTCCAACATTTCCTGATACTTGGAGAGCAACTCCTCAGTCCTGCATCTCCATATGTCGTTGCTCCCTGCGTTGAGGAAGATGATGGGGTCCTCCCCACTCACTTCCATGACAGCATCTATCTTCTCAGCCACCCTCCCTACTCCGGCACCAGGCACGCAGACAACTTTACCAACCTGAGTGTTTGTTGCCCTGCCAAGGTATCTAACCAATGAATCACCGACAATGAAAACAGACTTAGCTTTTTCCTTTTGTCGGCGTGTAGCAGCAGTTGTTGCAGCAACAGCAGCAGACTTCCCCCCTCCCCTCTCACTGCCTCGATGATCGCCACTTCATCGCCATCACTCTCATCAGCCAAGGTGCTGAAGTTGTTGTGGGTCTTGACTGGCTGCCTTTTCAGCTAGCAGGCCGTTGCACTAGTTGACACCACTTTCCAAGGGGCTTCACGATCCCTGGGAACACTTCCGGTAGCCTCACACTTCTTCTCCGCCATAGCTAGTCTCAAGGCCAAATTTTCATCTTTGAGACACTGAATCTCCTGCTCCACACTCTCCAGTCTCTCTTGCAAAGCAAGACAAAGCTGGAGAGTATGGGAGGAGACAGCAGACTCATCAACAACAGCCATCACTATGAAAGTTCACTAGGACCTCACTAAGGGTAAACAGGTTCACTAGCGGTCACTGGGGACGTCCGCACAGGTCAGGGGTCAGAGAGCAACTGATATTTATCAGTTAATTATTTTTCTTAACACTTATACAGCAATCATATTCATATAAACTAGGTACATAATCCATATAGAAATTTTTATAATATTGGATATTCACGCTCGTAAACATTTTGACAGCTGCAAAAATTACGTCCTTTTAAACAATTCAAGAATGGTTTGTAAAATAAGTATTGACATATTTATGAACGAACGTTAACGATCTCCTCAGCTCCATGAACTCATTAGTAAAAGTAATATATAAACTCAAGTGGTAAAGCTTAACAAACAATAACGAAAATGTTAGTTCAATAAGCAAATTCTGTTGATTTCCTAAACAAGTTTTCACAGGAATGCCATTTCTCAGGTGATGAAATGCCTGGCATTATAAGATATGCAGTGTGTTAGTTGCAAGGAGAGAGAGGGGGTAGAGCGAGGTGGTAGTGTGTGTGTGTGTATGTACGTGTGCATTCCTCGCTAAGTGGGCCACCCGCTCCCTATTGGACGGTGGGCCTGGCGTGTCATATGACGCCTGCTTTTCATGTGACGTAGTGGCCTGTGGTTGGTGGCCGCTATCCTAGCCCGGTGGTGGGGGCTCCTTCCCTCTTCTCTCCTCAGAGCAGGCATGTTGCGCTTGGTCCTAGACGTCCCTCGCATTCTGTCCCCAATCTAACCCTCTTTAATGCGGTTCCTCTCTCTGAACTCCTTCTTTCCAATACTTCTTATCTTTATTCAATTATCCATCCCTTCTGGTTCTCCATACGACTTCCATAGTCGGCCAGTCGTATTACCAGCGCCTGTTCTCACATATATGTTTTGCACTAGATTTAGGGATTATTAGAGTCATAGTCACATGGATTCATATTATTGGGTGCTTCTAATTATTTGGTTGTTCTTTATTACTATTTTATGCTAGACAGTGGAGGGTATCTTTGGTCATTGTCTGAGTTATGTATATGGCAAGTCAGAGCCTGTACGACTTCGACGGAGCTAGGTAGCCTGTAGTACACTCTTGTGCATATTTTCCTTTGCGAGCTTAGCAGTATACAAGCAAAGGGCTTTTGCCTACTCTTGCTTGTATGCTTGCTAACTAATTTTGTTGACCTTTGAGGAGCGCCAGGGTAAGACCAGATACTTGAGATCTGGACTTACTAAGAGAGCCTCCTAGTCACTTAATGTAAGATAGGGGAAATCTGTTCAGGGGAGACAGTAGGCTACGAGCATGCTTGAGCTCTGCCTAGGCTCCCTGTACCGTTTATGCCACTGCTAGAATTTATTAGTAAGAAAGACAGCATATTGTTTATTAAGTTTAACTGCGTATGCTTTAGGAATTATTCACGTATTGTTTATGCCTAGGTTGATGCATAGTACACAACCCAGTATGGCTGTTACGTTGGCTAAGGAAGTACTGTTTTTGAGTGGCTGTTGTTAGTGCTGTCACAGAGTTGTTGCACTCCCTTGTTTTATATATATGTATCCTACTTGTTGGTGTATTTAAGATACACGCTTTGGTGTCCTGCCCCTGCATTATTTCTGTCCTATATTAACGAGCATCTTAGAGCATCAGACGCTTTCAGAAGATTCCATATCTGTTTGCTGTAGGACTAGACTTCAAGTGTTTTCATAGAGCATTGAAGAGTTTAGTGTTGAGTTGAGACTCACACTAAAGATAACGTAAGCATATAACCTTTTATTAAATCTTGTCATAGTTTACTTAAGCATTGTTATTACTCGAGAGCTTTTCATTAACGTAATTACTCTTGTTGTGAGTAGGCTTTGCCGTCACCGGAAAGCCTTTGTAAAAGCACACTTTACCCAGTTAATTGATACCCCGTTATCCAGTAGATTAACTCTGGAGGGTTTAAGTGTTTTGTTCACCGGCTTAATAGTTCGAGGGTTTGGAATTAGCGTACCGTTGTTGCAGATCTAGCCTATCTTATAGTCCAATATTAAGGGCCCTTGTTTATTTCGTTGTGCCGGTCGTAACACATTTAAAGTATATGGAGTAGAGAACAACACCATATGAACCATATACCGCATACAGTTATCATATAATGATCTTACTTAGTGTTTAATATCTGGCAGTTTATATTGTGCTTCCAATGTTGAGTTTACACCCTAACCCCTAAATATCATCCGCTGTAACTGCAGGGCTTAACCTTTGTTGGCAAGGTTGAATATAATAAACTAAACAACTAGAGTAAAGGTGAGAACAAAAGCAGATGAAGATAACAAAAGGTTTAATGGAAGAGAGGAGCAGGTGAGATGGGGAGATATATTAAAGGTGAAGAATATTAAGGTACAGAGAGTTGGGGTATACAGATGAAAAGGGTGTGGTGGTTAAACATGGGTTATATTTGATGTGATACAGTAAGGCGAGGAGACTGGAATTACAGTTGAAAATATATATTAAACATTACAAATACTGAGGCACGGGAAGTGAATTATAGAGAGCGAGATGAGTAATGTCGGAGAGCGAAATATCAATGTAAGGGAGAGAGAGAGATAGGAACGATACCATAGCTAGAAGGATAAACAGAAGGGAGACGTGCGGAATGTTGATCTAACAATCACTTGAAGCATCTTGTAAAGTATATGGACTACCAGATCACCTATCTTGATGTCTATCCCCAGGTTTTTTGGGGCAAGGAACACACTAAGACCATTAAAAATGAAAGTGGGCCATTATCTAACAAGTAAGTCCAATATGGTGTCCAACATGGCACTACCATGTGACCAACGTTTCAGTCTAATTTGATTAAACTTGGGTCTAGATCTATCCCCTGGTTTGGGGGGACAAGGAATCCATACACTTATGAACTTGCTGGGGGCCATAGGAACTCTCATGGCAGGGACCGGTCTCAAAAACATACTTGAGACTGTCTATGGAGAAAATGCAGTTGTGCACATGATGACAGGGAAAGCTGTCCAGAGGGCTTTGCGGGGCCATCTTCTTGTTGACAAGTGCCTACATAGCCAGCTTATAACGGAAATGGCCAAAGACGATCCCGAGATTCAGACACTGCTGGATCAAGCAGAGGAATTGTACTCCTCCCTTCTTAGCGGAGAGACGACGCTAGGAGATGCTGCTTGTTCTGAGGTTTTGATCCAACTCGAGACAGTAACGGAGAAGAAGAAATCTGAACTTGCTCAGACCTCAAAGACCAGCCAGTTGTGGCTGAATTATCAGCGTATGGTTGGCATGGCAAGAATGTTGATCAAGGCGGATCGTACTGGGTCTTGGTTGATGCATTTGCAGGCAGTGTCCAATTGCCTAACTGTCTTTTCTGCAGCTGGGCACTTCAATTACCTGCGATCTGCTCATTACTACCTGCAGCAAATGAGCAACCTGGAGGAAAAGCACCCAGACGTTTATCGAATGTTCCTTGATGGTTTTCACGTTGTTCGTAGGAGCAATCAGTGCTGGGCAGGGCTTAGTAGTGATCTTGTCATTGAACAAACGTTGATGAGGTCTCTAAAGAGCACTGGTGGTCTAACTCGCGGCAGTGGGATGACTGAGGACATGCGAAACCTTTGGACCTTATCTGCACCTGTAACATCCGAGTACAACAGTGCGATGCATGATTTCACAAACCTAACCTATACTACAAGTCCGCAACACAAAGACTCAACTGAGGCGCGCATCAAAAGAGATGCATCTGATCTCGAGAAAATTCGGATAAAGCTTGCAGCCTGCTCACCCTTCACATCTGATCCTACTCTGAGAAACATTATCAACTGGATAGTGGCTGGGCCAGATGTGAATGTACATGACTTTGAATCGGTTGGGAACAAGATCATTGAAGATATAATCGGAAAGTCGGCATTTACTTACAAATTCAAGCGGAAAGACAGAGCCCAAACCCTTGGGAATATCTCTGCTGTGAAGATTTCTCCTGATCATACCATTGATCCTGCCCTTCTGTTCCAGCGTTTCCTTGTGGTGTCAAGGTCAGGAGATCTTTCCCTTGAAGAGGTTTTGACGTATGAACTAAGCCCCTACCCTCCAGCCTTCTTTGAGACCAGGAACATTCTTCGAAAAGCAGACAACCCTCAGCTTGCTCAGGCAATTCGAGACCATGCTGCGGACTTATCAAATGAGGCTGTGATGAACTCTATTCCTAAAACAGATTGTTACATGCTTGATGGTGGCTCTTTGCTCCATCGTTTACCATGGAAGAAAGGCGACTCATATAATGCAATAGCTGAGTCTTATGCAGACTTCACTGTGAGACATTACGGACAAGCGACAGTGGTGTTCGATGGCTATGGTGAAGGTCCCTCCATAAAAGACAACACACATCAGAGACGAGGAAAAAACCTGCACCCTATTGTTAGTTTCACTGCAGAAACAGAGTTTTCAGGCAAAAAGGAGGACTTTTTGTCTCGTGACAAAAACAAGGCAGACATGATTGCTCTCATCAGCACAGCACTAACTAAAAGGGGATGCCATGTCATTCAGTCACCAGGGGATGCAGACGTTTATATCGTTAAGGCAACTGTTGAACGATCCCGTCATTGCACCACAACGTTGGTCGGTGAGGATACAGATTTGCTGATCTTGCTCCTTCATTACTCCAGAACAGACAATGAGATCATCTACTTCCGTTCTGACGCAAACAAGCAGTCAAAAGAACACAGAGTGTATAATATTAACCTGTTGAAAGAAACTTTAGGAGACGATGTGTGCAATGAGTTGCTCTTTGTACATGCCTACTCAGGCTGTGATTCAACTTCAAGGATTTTCGGCATCGGAAAAAAGTCAGCCTTCCGGAAATTAGTGAAATCTGATCCTGTCATGAAGTCCTGTGCTAGTGCATTCATCCTTCAAAACAAATCTCAAGACGACATATCAGATATTGGCAAAGACCTGATGGTTGACCTCTTTGGTGGCAAGTCTAATGATACGCTATCATCACTGCGCCATATCATTTTCACCAAGAAAGTGGCAACTGCTCAAGCATTTGTCACTCTTGAACGGCTTCCCCCAACATCACCTGCAACAAGATTACATAGCCAACGTCTGTACTTTCAAATTATGGTATGGATGGGGATGGCAAATGAAATGAACCCAACTGAATGGGGATGGAAACAGGAAAATGATCAGTTAATTCCAATTATGACCCAAAACAATGCTGCGCCTGACGAACTCTTGAAAATTATCCATTGCAACTGTTCGGGGGGATGCAAATCCTCTCGATGCAGCTGCAGACACTATGGACTTCCCTGCACTGCTGCATGTGGCCCTTGCCAAACTGAAAACTGTGACCATCCAAACAACACTCAAGAGGTCGATACTGAGGAGGAGGATGACACTCAAAACTGAACGCTCTGAAACTTATTCTATGGACAAAGGTGTTTGTGCATTAGGTGATAGTGGACAGCTGAAGGCCATGAATTCAATTTCATAATGATTCAACAGCTCAGTGATATCCAAAGTTGTCTTAATGTGTTCCTTGCCCCCAAAAACCTGGGGATAGACATCAAGATCATCAAATTTGAGTCAATAGTTATGGACTTGCGGTCATTTGGAGGTGTTGGCGGCCATTTTTGACGCCATATTGGATTTTTGTGTTACATAATAGGCCAACATAATTTGTTATGATCTTAATGTGTTCTTTGCCCCAAAAAACCTAGGGATAGACACCAAGATCATCAAATTTGAGTTGATAGTTACATAGTTATGATCATTAAGAGGTTTCGGCGGCCATCTTGGACGCCATCTTGAAAAAAAACTTTTCCAGGGGTCCCACTTTGGTAAACTTTTAGTATGTTATAAAGTACACTAAACCCTACCAGAATCAGTTGAGAAACCTTTTGTAGCAATTTTTGGGGGGTTGAGGGGGTATTTTCCATATATCGACCTGACTAAAAGTAATAGCCGAAAAATAAATTGTCATTTCTAGGTTTTCGTAATCTTCGGCCAGACTGTAATAGTGATTTCATAGTCTCTATTTTGTTTCTATTTATCATCCATATTCCGCTCACATCTTCCACCTTCGTCATTGTCTATATATTGTCTCTGCTGTCTGAATATCCTCCTTAGTTTTCTCCAATATAATTTCCATCACTCGGTGCTGGGTATATATTCAGGCCACAAAACTACATTTCCATTTCCCGCTTTACATAACTCTTTTGTGACCGTCGACCTTGTCTTGGCTTGTGTATGGCTTGTTATTAACGGTGGGGAAACAGAGGGAAGGAATGTGTATTTTTGTCACCCAATCATATTGATTGCACTAACATATTTATTTAGAAAACATTCAAGGGATTTTTATTCTTAATTTTAAATAGTTAAGAGTACGAACATTCTCGTAACATTCATGCTTATCCATAATTAACATTTGAGGAACAACCATGCTATTATTTGCCATGAAATATATATATATATATATATATATATATATATATATATATAATTTTATCTACATACATTAGGCTAATCATAGTCATTATATTAATTTATTATAACACATCTTGATAGGCAGAGATACAGTAGGTGATGAGTGTATGAATAGAGTTTGGTTTGATGCCCCATACATTACAATGACACTTTAGTATACATTAAACCTATGCACAGATTACCAAGAATTACCTTTTTACTACGATTATAGTTTAACAAATCAAATACTTTTTAATTAAGCTATCTTATTCAACCTTTATTAGCCTATACGTAAACTCTCCCATGCATCTGGGTTCCAATGATTTAACTTATAATTCAGGTTTTCTTCCCTAAGACTGTCACCATGTTCTGTCAACTCACACACTTCCCCTCTCATTACTTTAGTCTTCTTTCCTTTCGCTCGGTTCACAAAGACTGAGTCGTCGCCCTCCATCAGTAATTCAACGAGGGGTGTCCCATTGTTGAGAGAGAGAGAGAGAGAGAGAGAGAGAGAGAGAGAGAGAGAGAGAGAGAGAGAGAGAGAGAGAGAGAGAGAGAGAGAGAGATATTTGGAGCGTATAACAGTATTAATTTGTTTGGCTTCAATACCGATGAGCGTATACATATTATGGCATTTAAGTGTAGTGTACAGTCGCGCTAATAAGTCGTGTCCCTTCTGGCATTACGCTTAGCTTGCTCTGTGCTGTACTAATGTCTGTCAGATGTTGAATAGGGTGGGTAAGTGTAGCAACATGTTTGTATAGTTCACTCGATATGAAGAAGTGAAGCTTAGATATTGCTGATACCAATTATTGACCAAAACATATTTGGTGGCATCACTTATTAGCGCGACTGTACACCGATCAATCTTAACCTGAGGTTGAATAAGTACAACAAATAGATCATAATACAATCTCTTGCTGAGTGCAATAAGGACCAATGTTAAGTGATGCCAATAGAGCCTTTGTCTGAATAAACCATGTTTAATTATACTGTATGTTATTATTGGTAAGTGTAAATTTATAATAGTAGTACGAATGCTACTAATGAAGGAATACATTTACCCTTTTGCTACTTAAATCCTTTAAACATAGTTTGTCAGGTAAGGCCTTTATTAGCATATATTAAGCCTTCTTGTATTCAGTGAGTGAAATCTACTTGGCGGTGAGTGTAATATACAGTAGTTATATTTTAAAGTAGATACCCAATTAGGATTCATCTTGTAATAGCCTACTTTTGTCCGAAAAATATAGCTTTGATAAAATGTGTATAATGAAAAAAAAAATCGCAATTTCGTATTGCCACTTATTTGTATATATCTATAACTTGTCATATTCTATAAATATGTGCATATAAATATAATAAAGATTAATTACAGACAATGACGTTAACTGAAAACCATTTGTTCTTTGATATATTGTACAGTCCTTTACATTCTCTAATTGTGATGGTGCTCACCTTTACACATCTTTACACACTAATTCCACTTCTACAATTGAAAACATTACTGAAGGTCTGTCATCCACTTCTTAATGCCCCTTTCCCACTGGTGAGACAAGTCACGATTTTCGTTGCCGAGGACGTAGTTTTGGCAAATTCGCAAGAATGCGTTCACG
Organism: Paralithodes platypus; assembly: GCA_032716605.1. Classification (NCBI taxonomy): domain Eukaryota; kingdom Metazoa; phylum Arthropoda; class Malacostraca; order Decapoda; family Lithodidae; genus Paralithodes; species Paralithodes platypus. The sequence goes on along the minus strand of CM064507.1, from coordinate 6,542,331 downwards.
ATTTTGACCATTAAAAACCGTTGACAAGTTTACACTCGGCGACGATATCGCCGATGGGTAAGACTTAATCGGCGATATTATGCGAAGACATCGGCAAATTGAGCGATGGTTGGGCGAATACCTCGGCGAGATTATTTAGTTTCATCCCTAGACCTCCAACAAGCATGTAAGCACCCTCCAACACCCTCCTTCAAGATCAATTTGTAAATTTTTCAATAGAAAAATATCCTGGCCGAAGGCCGGTTCCTCAAAAAGTACAGGCTCGCTATCGCTAGCCAGGAAAAACTCGACGCCTAAATGACACGAAAGTCTTAATATTGACAACGAAATGGGGTGAAATGTCTTAAAATCGCCAAACTAATGGGCCGAACGTCATAAAATATGAAAACTAATGGGGTTAACCATGAGGAAGAAAGGGGACCAGAAAAACGACCCATTCTCCCCTTAATTCGGTATTTGTCAAGAACAATTTCACACTATGAACATCCATAATCGCTTTTGTCTCACATTTTTAGTGTGATGTTTCCCTCCGTGTCATAATGTTTGTACCACTTGTTCCCCTCCTGTTTCTCGCCAAGTGCCCACTGAAACACACTCAACAACAACATTCTGCACACTCTTTAAAATGTAGCACACGGTTTGCGTTCACAGCAAAACATTCACAAATGAATAATACACGAACACACACAATACAAAAGAACTACATATATCTAACTATAGCAAGAAAAACAAATATGGGAAGAGTGCGCACAGATATAGGTTAAATTCATAGATATAGAGATACAGAGAGTAAGAGGAGGTGATATTGGAGGTAAGCTAAACGTAACAATATAGGAAGCGAACGATGGGTAGGGAGTGCTGCTTAACTATGCATAGAATAAAGAGAGATTGCAAAACATATGGAGACACTAAAGGAGTGGTAATAACTAGAGAAAGTGAGGAACTGAAGGACAGGAGATAATAATACAGGTTCAAGAGATGAGAGAGGTGTTGGAGATCAGCATAATAGGACAGTGATGTAGTGAGGCTGATACAATGGTACACAGACCCTGCACTAGCCAGTGATTGGACAACTGTGATATATGTTGTTGAACCATGGTTTCACTGTGTCTGTTGTTTTGGAATTAACTTACACAAACACACATCTTCCTCAACAGCGTTCCCATAGTACTGAAGCTCATAGTGAAGTATGAACGCACATTATTACCATGTACAATATAGTTATATTACAATTACATTTTTTTAAGTATTGATCACGCTTGATACGAAAACAATTACCGTGAGTTATCAAAATGTTATCATAATGGATGTCTGCCAAATCTGTATTCAAATAGATCAAACAACCAACACACCACAATGTGAGAGGGGAGATAAGCCATCCTGGGAGTGTTGGTGGTGGATACATGTTGATGGAAGAGATTACAGTGTGTCAAGTTCACAATAGAGCTCTTCAGAGTAACTGAGATGGAAGGGAACCTGTTAACAGACCAGTAGTGTTGTAGAGGAATGGATACTATAATTATATAATGAAGTTAGGGATTGAACAGCTCAAAAGTGGTTACAGTAAAGGTTGACAGATATTTTAATTATATCTATATACTGTGTATATACAGTATATATATATATATATACTATATATATATATATATAATTATATATATATATATATAATATATACTATATATATATATATATATACTGTATATACACAGTATACATACATACATATGCATATTAACGGACGCCGTGATCCCCTAGGGGTGGCCACGAATAAATCGCCCCATGCACATCTGTCCCCAGTCAGTTGACGCCCCTCCTCCCATCCAGCACCACTTTGACGCATATTGAAAGTGAAAGTGAACAGTTTTTGAAAGTGAACAGATATATTTAGCCAAAACATGTTTACAATATACCGGTATATAATACTACATTTTCAAATTTAACTGGCTGAGCCTTTTGAGAGAATACTCTCCTTAAAGGCACCTTATATATATTTCCTCGAGTAATCCTCATATGATGTCACATTTATTTTGGCTAAATAGATTATATATAATTAATTATGTAAATGCATTTCTTACATTCATCGCCCCCCACGTACACCAGCCTCCAGATAAACCTATGTCCCTTCCAAACGGATATATAACTGTAGAAGATGTGAATAGTGTGTGTAGGATATTAAACTGTTTGATTACTATATAATGGGTTAATTACAAGAATTAATATTTTCCTTTACACTTAAGCAAATAAAAACAATATAATACCCAATCAGAAACATTTTGGAAGAAGCCAGCACCTGGAGGCTCCTATACAGTATTAGGGAATTAAATAGATATCAACAAAAACATAAATATAACATTGACAACCTTCCCCCAATAGCTGCAAAAGCAATTTCATAACCACGTGGTAGGAAATGTACACACACATGCGCGCGCACACACACGCACACCAAAAACCATCAGACAACACACTGCTCTACAAATCACAAAACCACATGATTTAAAAACTAAGAACTGAACGAAAGGATGACGGAATGAAGTTTGACATATTACATTACATTATATATTTCTACAACGAGTGGTAGACAATAATCCCTCGCTGGTCAGACTAACTATTTACCGATGCTTTATGTGCAATTTTGTAACACATATTAAAAAGTATACCTGTATTACCAATATTCCTCCTTCCCCCTTCCCCTATCCCTATTCTTGTATCTTACCGGTAACTATTCCCCTTTCTTATCGTTATCGTTCTACCCCTTTTTATGTTTTATTTTGTTTTTCATTTTATCGTTGTGTCGCCTTTTTTTTTTTTTTTACATCGACTTGCGCTACCTTCTTTCTTCTCCAGTTCGTATTCTTAATCACATGTTCTTATCACTTGTCTTCCTCGCTGTTCTATACCTTTTGGTTTTCTTTTATGTTTTTTTCTTCCGCCACCCTCCTTGTCTTGCTGGTATTCTTTTGGATTCTCCCTCATTTTTTCTTGACTGCATTATGTTCTCCCTTCATCATGTTCACTTCCTTGTCGATATTTAGTTAGCATATTACCATTTCTTAATTTCCTGCCACATGGCCTCTGTTGCCTGGCACGTAGAATTCATTAATATAATGTACAAATATTCATGCACACTTAACCCATGAACTGAGACCGTTCTCATATGAGTCTGAACCCTACGAGGGCGAGCGTCCTCATATGAGCCACTGGCACTCAAAACAAAGGAATGTGCAAATAAGTGAGATAATTCGCCATCATACCTCCTATCATTCCCCCCCCCCCCACACTTCAATTATCACCTATTTTTCCTCTTATTCCCTTGTTTATCGGTTTATTTTCCGCGGTAATATCTCCACCCGGTGTCAAGGTCATCTGGGACGCACATAGAGATCGTGGCAAGAGAGAGACTTCACTAGCGAGACATCAGTCTGGCGCGCCTCTCACCTCATGACTGGGCTGTCGGTAATAATTTGTCTTTTTCACCCCCCAAATACTGTTCCACTTGTTTTATTTTTATTACATGTTAATATCTTCATATTAAACGTAAAATAGCCGCATATGAATAAGTAATAACGATATTTATCGTACAATGACAAAATTCATCGGGATTTACCCACAATACCTTCCCCCAGTGGGACGTTTTAAATACTATAGGCTCGCCATTCTCAGGTTAAACACATATTTCACATTTACATTTACATGAACACATCCATACCCGCACATGCATTGCATAGTCAAGTACCGCAGTGATAAGCTGTATATCCTGTGATGAAGTATTTTGATTAGCCATTGAAATATATTGAAACATTACCTTGAACCACATACATAAAGTCATTTTGTTTCGCTCAATCATCGTTAACCATGTGCACAAACCAAAACACCAACTATGCAGAGCACGAGATTACACATAAAAAAAAAAAAAAAATCTGATATACAAATAGAGTATTAAATATACTTTTAAACTCCAACCTTCCACCTCTCTCTCGGTTTACTCCTCCCTCTCTGTCCTTCCACTTCACTCTTGTACACTCTCTTAGTCAGTCTCTGTCTTCCCATACATTCCACATGGCCGAACCATCTCATGGTGTTCCTTTTCACACTTTCCAGCACATCTACATCCACACCAGACTGCTCCCGTACTTCCTCATTCGTCTGCCTATCCCTCCATGTAACTCATTTCCATCCCTCTCACTTTTGGTTTGTCTCTCTAAAAGCGTACACGATTCACTCCCGTACGTCAATGTCGGGAGTATCACACTATCATGCAAGGAATTCTGTACTTCCATGCTGACCACTCTGTTTCTTGTTACTGCTTTCTGCATTCCTACAACTCTCTTCCCCTGTTGCACCCTCACCCGCACATATTCATCCATACTCCCATCTTTACTCGACACAATACCCAAATACTTAAATGAGCTGACATTCTCCATAGCCTGACCATTCAACCTCACCTCACACTCTGTGACTGCACCCCTTTCAAATACCATAACCTTACTCTTCCCCGCATTGTTACGACTGAGGTTTAAATATATCAGGGTTCTTATTCATTGGACTAGTAATGGCATAAATGCTACAACGGAAAGCGCTAGATCCAACCTCTGATGTATATTCCCAGTGAACAAAGAACACAAATACTCTCCAGAGTTCTATATGCAATAATAGGTTATTAAACTCTCAATAAATGTGCGTCTACTCTAGGCTTAATGTTATGTGAAAACAGCCTATTACTACCTATAACCGAAGGTGCTTGGTTATGGTATGCAAAGTAAGGCGGTAAGAGAAGTTACAGCTTACGTTACTTTAATCAATAAATGTCAGGCACCCCTGCATGAAAGAAAGTGCACTAAAGTCCTTCAACACCAACAAGGAATCTTCTTTAAATGTTAGATGCTATCAAGATGCTCGAATCGGAAATGGAACCCAAAAAGGCAGGCAGCGGAACAATGCTCGTGCAGGCTATGCACACAAAAAGGCAGGAGATATAATGCAGTCGGAGCCAAGAATATCCTAAACGCCACAATAATAATAATAATCGCCACGACAATGCAGTATTCCTATCAACAAAAAGAGCCCAAGTCATTTGTGTCTCAATACATCAAACTAGGCTGCGAAATGCTTATGTAATCATAAACGGGTATGCATAAAAAGAGTAATTGGTTTAATATACTTAATGTCTACTGTGACTGATAAAGTCTAGCTAAAGTCAATGATACGAGATACTGGTGCGCATGGCATGCCGCATAGCCTAGTGCAAATCTCAAGTCTGTGCGTCAAATATTACATTATAATGAAGGGTAGCTCTCTTGAGAAACCTTAATACCGAAGTTTTAAGCGTTCTCCTGGCGTACCTCAAAGACAAACAACGAGCTTAGAACAGTGCAGAATGGTATAGGCAAAAATCCCTCATTCGTGCATGCTCTATTCTCAATGGCACACAGACTAGAATTTACCCAATCAACTCCAGTTCTCAGGTATGTCGTGCAGCTTTTAACTAAAGCCAGCACCCATCGGAAACAATACCTTATAGTATCAGACTCCTAGTCTAGCATTATCTAATCCAGCAGAACACTTATAATTATAGGAAGCGGTACTGAACAATATGAATGCCAACCAATGCTTCGTGATCAACTTATCTTAACAACTAACATACATGGGTTATATAAGACCTTAACACACAATACAACTGGCCAGCATTAAGCTGATTATGCAGAGTTAACCAGAGGGGATATAATATTAATAAAAGAAGGTGAAAGATATGGAAAATGAGAGAGATAGGCAGAGGAAAAGGTTCTCAGGTGCAGTGTGGGGGACAGGTATCAAAGGGATAAGAGGGATGCGTTCTAGAAACCAGATCTGAGGGAGAGAGTGGCGAGGAAGCTGTATATATACTAGCACTAGCTCGAACCGCGTAGAAAAGCGGTAACAAGTCCTCTAGCCAATGCTAAAGAAGGTAGCCAAACATGACGTCACCAAGCATGGTAAAATACTCCTTCAACGAATCCCCACGAGGCCAGCCAGCTATGACGTCATCGAGTATAGCAAATCACTGCGCACCTCCCCACACTCAGTTCTACTCTCTCTCTCCCTCTCAAATCCTATCATTACTACTTAATGATAAAACATATACTTTGCAATTAAACATATACAGCCTTGACATGGGTGAAAACAAAGAGCCTTTCTGGACTGCCCAAGACACGAGCTTTCATATGAAATAAAGCACACAACAATACATCAACTGTAGCCACATCCACTGCCCTGGCGATCCTAGCGAGTCACTGTAGGACAAGCCATGCGGTTCTAACGGAGTGGTTAACGTCACCCCCCCCCCCCCCCAAGATTTTTCTCTGAGGCCCAAGGCTCACAAAAATCTGATTGTTAGAACCCATGCTATATCTCTACTTCCCATCACCCAGCGGCAGTAAAATATCTGGCACAGTTCTCAACAAAACATTTTACAAAATTATAACCCTCCCCAACACAATAGGTTAAATCATATGTAGTTATGCTCCTCAAGAGTGAGCTTCTCTAGCCCTGCATTCTGAGAGGAGTGCAACTCAGAATTACTGCTATAACATACTGAACAAATTCAACTATCAAAGAAAGAGTTTTTTATTTGATTTTTATGTTTTTAATTTGTTTATTTCGGCTGCACTATAGGGGCAAGCCTATTTTTTTCTTCTATACCAAACGCTCAACTCCTGCTTTATGACCCAATATGCTGGGCTACAACCGCGAGCCAAGAAGCACCAAATACTATTCAAACTAAAGCAGGAGGCTACCCGTGTGTCAATCTACCCAGGATCATATACCCTTGAAAGACAATCTTCAACCACGTTGTCACAACCGGCAATATGGCGTATGTCCAGGTTATATACCAATAACCTTAGTGACCACCTGGTCAGCCTCATATTCCGATTGTGAAACTGGTCCAAGAACTTGAGAGGGTGATGATCTGTGTAGACTACAACGACCGGACCATAGGCTGGAACATAGACCTCGAAATGCCTCAGTGCAAACACAACTGCCAGCAGCTCCCTCTCGACAACAGAGCAGCTTCCCTGGGCTGAATTGAACTTCTCCAAGCAGAAACTAACAGGATGTTCCAGCCCATCATCGTCCATTTTCATAAGGACGGCACCAGCCCCCACACCACTAGCATCCGTTGCTAGTTGGAAAGGTAGGCTAAAGTCAGGGGCCCTGAGGATCGGGTGAGTGCACAACAGGTGTTTTACTACTCTAAACGCCTTCTCACACTCAGGCGCCCATTTGACTTTCTTATCCTTCCAGTTATCCTCCACCTGAGCTTGACTGTCCCATTCTCCTTCTCCACCTTGACTGCTAAACGTCATCACAGGCATAGTGAGAGGCTCAGGGGGGTGCCTCACATACTCCTTCATGAGATTAATGTGACATAACTGACTTCGCTTCCGTCTGTCTGGAGTGGCTACCAAGTAATCCAGGTCCGATAGCCTCTCAACCACCCTATAAGGACCAGTGTACTTCGCGGATAAGGGATGACCTACAAGGGGCAGTAGAATCAACACCTCCTGACCCACGTGAAACTCCCTGAGTTTAACCTTGAGGTCGTACCTGTCCTTCATGAGGGCCTGAGAGCTAGTCAAATTACGGCCAGCCAACTCCAGACTGGGCAACATCCGTTCTCGACTGTCGAGGACATACTTGAGCCTAGAACAAGGTTTTTCTGCGCCCTCCCATATTTCTTCAACCATATGGAGGGGCCCTCTGACACGGTGTCCAAAGACGAGCTCATTAGGGCTGAATCCCAAACTTTCCCCAGGTACCCCCCTTGCAGCAAATAAAACACATGGCAGGCCAAGATCCCAACCATTCCCACTCTCAAAGCAACAACAACAAAGCACAGATTCCAAGGCTGAGTGCCATCGCTCTAACACACCCTGGCTCTTCGGATGATACGCAGATGACACAACCGTAACAATCCCATGTTGCGGCATTGCTTGAACAAAGAGGCCAGAAGTGAAGTTGGATCCCTGGTCTGACTGAATTACCTGCGGGTAACCATACCGGGAAAAATACACTAGCAAGTTTCGGACCACCGTCTTCGCTGACCCATTTCTCATAGGGTACGAGTCAGGGTACCTTGTTGCTACCTCCATGATGGTCAGGGGATACTTGTAAAAATCTCCTGACTGTGCATCACTGTCCTCCTTCAACTCGACAGCACCGGTACCACATTCAATTACCTCCGGGTCTTCTAAGTGCAATTTACTAATGTCCGAAGGAGCAAGCTTATCTAAGTGTTTGCAAAACAACTCATGCCCCCCTCCTACACTGAATTTAGCCTCCCGTTGCTCTCTCTCTGTGTATCGTTGCTGTCTCTTCGTCTTTTTAAGCCCATCCTCTGCCTTCTTACTAACAGTTAATGGGTCTTCTCCTGACTCGAAAATCTGTCCTAATAATGAGTCCCCGAGAATGTCCGCTGATACTAAACTCTCAACCGCATCAACTTCCAACCCCTTCTCGGTACCTTTCCTCCGCTTGTCTAAAAACTGTTGACCAGAATGTGACTCCCTGGATGCAAGCAATCTGGTGACAACACACGCCATAGGTTGCACCGGACACTTCTCAACTCACTCCTGCTCCTCCCTACTCACGGCGGCTGGCTTCTCGGCAACGACTAAGGGTGGAGCCTCAGAAGTAGGCCCCGCAAGGTCGTTGCCGAGAAGGAGGTCGACGCCCCCAACAGGTAACTTCTCCACAATTCCTACATCCAGGTCACGAGTCACACCATCAACTTCCATCTTACAAGCGGGTATGACCTTGTTGCATTAACTCCCTGAACCACAACCACCCGCGCCGTATTTACAGGTTTACCAGTGAAATTCCTCAACAATGTTTGCGATGCCCCAGTGTCACGCAAAATTCTCACTTCATGTCTTCTACCCCCCCCACTCCACACAACCGAGTCCCCTGTGGTCACTAAAGGCATCACGGACAGGGAATAAGCCTTCCGGATCCTTCTGCACTGGCAGTGTATTTACCTTGGAAGAATTGCCTCTAACAAACTCCGATGTCCTCTTGAACACTCCAATGCCGTGAGCAAAAGACACGGCTGCCGGAGGAGGTCGACTAGGGCACTCATTTGCCTTAAGACCCTCCTGGTGGCACTTAAAACACATAAATTTCGGTTTCGGCTTATACGGTGATGTAAAAGGCCTGTGACTTGTCTTATAAGGCGTGGTGTCAAGTTTGGATTCAGTTTTAGTTTCATTGCTCTTTTGTTTAAATGTGTCATTGCTACGGGGGGAGGATAACGGTCCCTAGCACTTGCATCGTACTTCTGTGAGGACCCGCAACCCCGAATCAACGACAGCCGTCGATCAGCCATTTCTGCTGATTCGACTAGAGTTCTTGGGTTTTTCTCCTTTAAGTTCAAAGTTAGATCACCGCCCGTGCTCTTAAAGAACTGCTCCAACATCATTAACTGCTTAACTCCATCAAATGTTGTTACCTTCTCAGATCGGAGCCAGTTCCCCATAGCATCGGACAAGTCCCGGGCGTGTTCCAAAAAGGTGCTATCTCTTCCCTTAGTTACACCCCGGAACTTCAAACGGTACGTTTCTGGTTGCAGTTCGTAAGCCCTCAGGACAGCCTCCTTGAGATCCTCATACACAATACATGACTCCAAAGGTAACGCATCGTAGGCTTTAAGACCCTTGCCTATTAATCTAGAGGATACAAGTGCTGCCCATTTATTCTCTGGCCACTGGTGTTCCTGGCACTTCTTCTCAAAGCGTGCGAAAAATCAAACACCGGAACCAGTTTCAGTAAGTGCGAGAGAGATTGATCATGAGCACGGTTACCAGCCCCAAGTCGCTGTCCCGTTGTCTCTACTCGCGACTTCTCTACGTCCATGTCGGCACAGTACCTAGTCGACTCTAAATCAACTTGGATTTTTGCTAGCTCTATGTGCTGCTGACTGATAGTTTTTCTCTCTTCTATCTTGGCTCTCTCATCTATCTTGGCTAATTCTATTTGCTGCTGAAGCTTAGCTAATTCGAGCTGAAGCAATAATTCTGGAGTTAACCCTTGAGGAGGTGAAGGTGCTACAATGTTTGAAATTACCGGTGGTCCCCCCAGGGGCAACCCCCCCTGCCAGTCACCACCCAACTGTGGAAGCGTACCCGGGGTCGGCAAACCACTGGGATGGCTGGGAGTCGAGTGTAGGGGAAGCATGGCCGAAGGGCTCTGAGCACTCAACCCATCTCGCTCACCAGTCACCCTGCCCAGTACACACGTTATCAAGTTATCCCTGGTCATGCTGTTAGTAACCGCGTGACCGATAGCTGTGGCCAGGCATTGAAGACCGTACCGATCCATACCCTCCAACCGCTCGGCAGTAACAGGCCATTGCAAAAATATCCTAGCATCCTCCTCACAGTTCACCTGATTAACCCTTTCATCATGCTGCTGTTCCTCAGTTTCGACATTACGTACTGTGTCTTCATTCTCCTCTGATCCGTGTTACGACTGGGGTTTAAATATATCAGGGCTCTTATTCATTGGACTAGTAATGGCATAAATGCTACAACGGAAAGCGCTAGATCCAACCTCTGATGTATATTCCCAGTGAACAAAGAACACAAATACTCTACAGAGTTCTATATGCAATAATAGGCTATCAAACTCTCAATAAATGTGCGTCTACTCTAGGCTTAATGTTATGTGAAAACAGCCTATTACTACCTATAACCGAAGGTGCTTGGTTATGGTATGCAAAGTAAGGTGGTAAGAGAAGTTACAGCTTATGTTACTTTAATCAATAAATGTCAGGCACTCCTGCATGAAAGAAAGTGCACTAAAGTCCTTCAACACTAACAAGGAATGTTCTTTAAATGTTAGATGCTATAAAGATGCTCGTATCGGAAATGGAACACAAAAAGGCAGGCAGCGGAACAATGCTCGTGCAGGCTATGCACACAAAAAGGCAGAATATATAATGCCGTCGGAGCCAAGAATATCCTAAACACTACAACAATAATAATCGCCACGACAATGCAGTATTCCTATCAACAAAAAGAGCCTAAGTCGTTTGTGTCTCAATACATCAAACTAGCTGCGAAATGCTTGTGTAATCATAAATGGGTATGCATAAAAAGAGTAATTGGATTAATATACTTAATGTCTACTATGATTGATGAAGTCTAGCTAGAGTCAATGATACGAGATACTGGGCGCATGGCATGCCGCATAGCCTAGTGTAAATCTCAAGTCTGTGCGTCAAATATTACGTTATAGGGAAGGGTAGCTCTCTTGAGAAACCTTAATACCGAAGTATTAAGCGTTCTCCTGGCGTACCTCAAAGACAAACAACGAGCTTAGAACAGTGCAGAATGGTATAGGCAAAAAGCCCTCATTCGTGCATGCCCTACTCTCAATGGCACACAGACTAGAATTTACTCAATCAACTCCAGTTCTCAGGTATGTCGTGCAGCTTTTTCCTAAAGCCAGCACTCATAGGAACAATACCTTATAATATCAGACCCCTAGTCTAGCATTATCTAATCCAGCAGAACACTAATAATTAAAGGAAGCGGTACTAAACAATATGAATGCCAACCAATGCTTCGTGATCAACTTATCTTAACAAGTAAACATACATAGGTTATATCAGACCTTAACGCACAATACAACTGGCCAGCATGAAGCTGATTTTGCAGAGTTAACCAGAGGGGTATAATCTTAATAAAATGTGGTGAAAGATATGAAAAAGAGAGAGGTAGGCAGAGGAAAAGATTCTCAGGTGCAGAGCGGAAGACTGGTAGCAAGGGATAAAGATGGATGCGTTCTAGAAACCAGATCTGAGGGAGAGAGTGGCGAGGAACCAGTATATATACCGGGACTAGGTCGAGCCGCGTGGGAAAAAAGCGGTAACAAGTCCTCTAGCCACTAGCAAGGGAGCTAGTAGCATGGTAAGGACCTCTCTCAACCAACCCCCACGAGGCAGCCAGCCGTGACGTCATCGAGCGGGGCAAAAACACTGCGCGCGCGCCTCTCACTCTGTTCTACTCTCTCTCTCTCCCAGATCCCATCATTACTAGTTAATGATGAAACATATACTTTACAATTAAATATATAAAGCCTTGACATGGGTGAAAACAAAGAGCCTTTCTGGACTGCCCATGACACGAGCTTTCATATGAAATAAAGTACACTCTAATACATAAACTGTAGCCCCATCCACTGCCCTGGCGATCCTAGCGAGTCACTGTAGGACAAGCCATGCGGTTCTAACGGAGTGGTTAACGTCACACCCCCCCCAAGATTTTTCTCAGAGGCCCCAAGGCTCACAAAAATCTGATGGTTAGAACCGATGCTATATCTCTACTTCCCATCACCCAGCGGCAGGAAAATATCTGGCACAGTTCCTCAACAAAACATTTGTCAAAATTATAACCCTCCCAACACAATAGGTTAAATTATATGTAGTTATGCTCCTCAAGAGCGAGCTTCTCTAGCCCAGCATTCTGAGAGGAGTGCAACTCAGAATTACTGCTATAACATACTGAAAAAATTCAACTATCAAACAAAGAGTTTTTTATTTTATTTTTATGTTTTTTATTTGTTTATTTCGGCTGCACTATAGGGGCAAGCCTAGTTTTTTCTTCTATACCAAACGCTCAACTCCTGCTTTACAACCCAATACGCTGGGCTACAACCGCGAGCCAACAAGCACCAAGCGGAAAATACTATTCAAACTAAAGCAGGAGGCTACCCGTGTGTCAATCTACCCAGGATCATATACCCTTGAACGACCATCTGCAACCACGTTGTCACAACCAGCAATATGGCGTATGTCCAGGTTATATACCAATAACCTTAGTGACCACCTGGTCAGCCTCATATTCCGATTGTGAAACTGGTCCAAGAACTTGAGAGGGTGATGATCTGGGTAAACTACAACGACCGGACCATAGGCTGGAACATAGACCTCGAAATGCCCCAGCGCAAGCACAACCGCCAGCAGCTCCTCCTCGACAACAGAGCAGCTCCCCTGGGCCGAATTGTACTTCTCCGAGCAGAAACTAACAGGATGCTCCAGCCCATCATCGTCCCTTTCCACAAGGACGGCACCAGCCCCCACACCACTAGCCTCCGTTGCTAGTTGGAAAGGTAGGCTAAAGTCAGAGGCCCTGAGGATCGGATGAGTGCACAACAGGTGTTTTACTTCTCTAAACACCTTCTCACACTCAGGCGCCCATTTGAACTTCTTATCCTTCCAGTTATCCTCCACCTGAGCTTGACTGTCCCATTCTCCTTCTCCACCTTGACTGCTAAACGTCATCACAGGCACAGTGAGAGGCTCAGGGGGGTGCCTCCTTCACGAGATTAACGTGACATAACTGATTGTGCTTCCGTCTGTCTGGAGTGGCTACCAAGTAATCCAGGTCTGATAGCTCCTCAACCACCCTATAAGGACCAGCGTACTTCGCGGATAAGGGGTGACCTACAAGGGGCAGTAGAATCAACACCTCCTGACCCACGTGAAACTCCCTGAGTTCAACCTTGAGGTCGTACCTGTCCTTCCTGAGGGCCGGAGAGCTAGTAAAATTACGGCCAGCCAACTCCAGACTGCGCAACATCCGTTCTCGACTGTTGAGGACACACTTGAGCATAGAACAAGGTTTTTCTGCGCCCTCCCATACTTCTTCAACCATATGGAGAGGCCCTCTGACACGGTGTCCAAAGACGAGCTCATTAGGGCTGAATCCCAAACTCTCCCCAGGTACCTCCCGCACAGCAAACAAAACACATGGCAGGCCAAGATCCCAATCCTTCCCACTCTCAAGCAACAACAACGAAGCACAGATTTCAAGGCTGAGTGCCATCGCTCTAACACACCCTGGCTCTCCGGATGATACGCAGATGACACAACCCCAACAATCTCATGCTGCGGCATTGCTTGAAGAAAGAGGCTAGAAGTGAAGTTGGGTCCCTGGACTGACTGAATCCCCTGTGGGTAACCATACCGGGAAAATACACTAGCAAGCTTCGGACCACCGTCTTCGCCGACCCATTTCTCATAGGGTACGCGTCAGGGTACCTTGTTGCTACATCTCCCGACTGTGCATCACTGTCCTCCTTCAACTCTTTCATCTTTTTAAGCCCATCCTCTGCCTTTTCAGGAACAGTTACTGGGTCTTCTCCAGACTCGAAATGTGGTCCTAATAATGAGTCCCCGAGAAGGTCCGTTGATACTAAACTCTCAACCGCATCAACTTTCAACCCCTTCTCGGTACCCTTCCTCCGCTGATCTAAAGATTGTTGACCAGAATGTGACTCCCTGGATGCAGGATCTCCGGTGACAACACACGCCATAGGCTGCACCGAACACTTCTCAACCCACTCCTGCTCCTCCCTACTCACGTCGGCCGGCTTCTCGGCAACGACCAAGGGTGGAGCCTAAGAAGTAGGTCCCGCAAAGTCGTTGCCGAGATGGAGGTCGACGCCCCCAACAGGTAACTTCTCCACAATTCCTACATCCAGGTCTCGAGTCACACCATCAACTTCCACCTTCATTCTTACAAGCGGGTATGACCTTGTCGCATTAACTCCCTGAACCACAACCACCCGCGCCGTATTGACAGGTTTACCAGTAAAATTTCTCAACAGTGTTTGCGATGCCCCAGTGTCACGCAAAATTCTAATCTCATGTCTTCTACCCCCCCACTGCACACAACCGAGTCCCCTGTGGTCACTAAAGGCATCACGGACAGGGAATAAGCCTTACGGATCCTTCTGCACTGGCAGTGTATTTACCTCGGAAGAAATGCCTCTAACAAACTCCGATGTCCTCTTGAACACTCCAATGCCGTGAGCAAAAGACACGGCTGCCGGAGGAGGTCGACTAGGGCACTCATTTGCCTTATGACCCTCCTGGTGGCACCTAAAACACATAAATTTCGGTTTCGGCTTATACTGTGATGTAAAAGGCCCCTGACTTTTCACATACGGTGTGGTGTAAGGTTTGGATTCAGTTTTAGTTTCATGGCTCTTCTGTTTAAATGTGTCATTGTTACGGGGAGGGGGAGGATAACGGTCCTTAGCACTTACATCGTACTTCTATGAGGACCTGCAACCCCGAATCAACGACAGCCGTCGATCAGCCATTTCTGCTGCTTCGACTAGAGTTCTTGGGTTTTTCTCCTTTAAGTTCAAAGTTAGATCACCGCCCGTGCTCTTAAAGAACTGCTCCAACATCATTAACTGCTTAACTCCATCAAACGTTGTTACCTTCTCAGATCGGAGCCAGTTCCCCATAGCATCGGACAAGTCCCGGGCGTGTTCCAAAAGGTGCTATCTCTTCCCTTAGTTACACCCCGGAACTTCAAACGGTACGTTTCTGGTTGCAGTTCGTAAGCCCTCAGGACAGCCTCCTTGAGATCCTCATACACAATACATGACTCCAAAGGTAACGCATTGTAGGCTTTAAGACCCTTGCCTATTAATCTAGAGGATACAAGTGCTGCCCATTTATTCTCTGGCCACTGGTGTTCCTGGTACTTCTTCTCAAAGCGTGCGAAAAATTCTGTTACACCACTCTCATCAAACACCGGAACCAGTTTCAATAAGTGCGAGAGAGATTGATCATGAACACGGTTACCAGCCCCAAGTCGCTGTCCCGTTGCCTCTACTCGCGACTTCTCTACGTCCATGTCGGCACAGTACCTAGTCGACTCTAAATCCGCTTGGATTTTTGCTAGCTCTATGTGCTGAGACTGCTGACTGATAGTTTTTCTCTCTTCTATCTTGGCTAATTCTATTGCTGCTGGATCTTAGCTAATTCGAGCTAAAGCAATAATTCTGGAGTTAACCCTTGAGGAGGTGAAGGTGCTACAATGTTTGAAATTACCGGTGGTCCCCCCAGGGGCAACCCACCCTGCCAGTCACCACCCAACTGTGGAAGCGTACCCGGGGTCGGCAAACCACTGGGATGGCTGGGAGTCGAGTGTAGGGGAAGCATGGCCGAAGGGCTCTGAGCACTCAACCCATCTCGCTCACCAGTCACCCTGCCCAGTACACACGTTATCAAGTTATCCCTGGTCATGCTGTTAGTAACCGCGTGACCGATAGCTGTGGCCAGGCATTGAAGACCGTACCGATCCATACCCTCCAACCGCTCGGCAGTAACAGGCCATTGCAAAAATATCCTAGCATCCTCCTCACAGTTCACCCGATTAACCCTTTCATCATGCTGCTGTTCCTCAGTTTCGACATTACGTACTGTGTCTCCATTCTCCTCTGATCCGGTATAAGACATGATGCTCACAAAAATTTCCCACCTCAATATTTAGAAAAGAAGTACCCCAAACTCTTATACCTCAATATACACACAAAAATTCTCGGAAATACTCTAGGGCTATACTATGTTGCAAAAAAAAATTATTCTTGCTGATCCCCGCAAAATATTCTCCAAAACAACAAATGTTCCCTGCTAATAAATGTAGGTTCACCAAATCCTAGGTAAGGTCGCCATTTGTTACGACTGGGTTTTAAATATATCAGGGCTCTTATTCATTGGACTAGTAATGGCATAAATGCTACAACGGAAAGCGCTAGATCCAACCTCTGGTGTATATTCCCAGTGAACAAAGAACACAAATACTCTACAGAGTTGTATATGCAATAATAGGCTATCAAACTCTCAATAAATGTGCGTCTACTCTAGGCTTAATGTTATGTGAAAACAGCCTATTACTACCTATAACCGAAGGTGCTTGGTTATGGTATGCAAAGTAAGGTGGTAAGAGAAGTTACAGCTTATGTTACTTTAATCAATAAATGTCAGGCACTCCTGCATGAAAGAAAGTGCACTAAAGTCCTTCAACACTAACAACGAATCTTCTTTAAATGTTAGATGCTATAAAGATGCTCGTATCGGAAATGGAACCCAAAAAGGCAGGCAGCGGAACAATGCTCG
>CM064507.1:6371786-6525277 GCA_032716605.1 Paralithodes platypus | reverse complement strand
ATAGGTGTTTTTGTGCGCCGGC
This sequence comes from Paralithodes platypus, assembly GCA_032716605.1. Classification (NCBI taxonomy): domain Eukaryota; kingdom Metazoa; phylum Arthropoda; class Malacostraca; order Decapoda; family Lithodidae; genus Paralithodes; species Paralithodes platypus. The sequence goes on along the minus strand of CM064507.1, from coordinate 6,525,255 downwards.
ATTATTACGTTCGAGGGGGTGGATCTAGTGATTACCGTGTTGTGGCTGTGTGCATTTCTAGTCCAATGATTAAGAGCCCTTCGTTTTATACGAGTCCCGGTTTCGTAACAAGGAGCTTACATATTAGCCGCAGAGTTTTGTTAGAAGTCATTCTCAAGCATTAATTGACCACAAAACTAGTAAATAAGGATGCTACACTTGGTCTCTACTTCATTCTATCTACCAACGGTACACATGCCGTCAGTCATGCACAGACATATTACACTCACTTTACGCCACACAACAAAACTGAGCAAAGCGCACACCACAATGACAAACCCTAAACATCAATATCCCTACAAATATAACTACACAACAACCACATACAACATATTATATAGTCCATCAACTTACAACCGCCTCCTACATCAAGTGCACCACAATAACATCTCAACTTCATAGCATCACTACCCTTCAAAATCTCTACAAGATGAGGAGGAGATTTTACCATTTCACCACACAACATGCTCGCCAACTCACAATTAATTACACAAGAGGAACACTCCTTATAGATACAATTACACACATTAAAACATTACCAACATAAGAGACAGGCACAACAAGACATCCCTGATCCCTCAAATGCTGCACACCAGGGCCAACACCCCTTGCATATTTCATTTTACACTCCCATACCTACATACATGAACCAAATGGGACATTAAAAACACAACCTACCTTTGGGCACCTTCTCCAATCCAAATCAGTATACCAGTTTACAACAATCCCGCCCACACACAAGTACAAAAAAATTACACCACAAAAAAACACAAACTAGCCCTCTATTCAGACACAACACATTGAACACAAGTTGGAGACTGCACGCTGGGTTGGCCACGATTCCACTTAAATCATGCCACTCTGCACACCCTAACTAAGTCATACAGGAAGCCAGTGGTAAACACACACCACAAGGATACAGATCATGCCAAACCTTTCTCCACAAACACACAACTTTATCAAACAAAGAAACATCCTTCACCAGAATAGGACCCTTTCCCAATTAGAAATAAAACATACAAGAATAAAGCAAAATAATCAACCTAATCACAAAACAGCAAAGAACATACTGGAAAAACAACCTTGAAACTATTAATCACAGAACATGTTTAAAAAATACTATGGCGCACCCTGACATGACATCTCATCCCTGAGACATACATCTCACACAATTCTCCCTACACATAAAAGCCTTAGTGCACCTTTTTTCAATAAATTTGTTTAACCAGATCACTGAGTTCCCAAAAAAAACTCTCATAGGGCTGGCCGTAGGATTAGAACAAGATGGATACCTAATCAAGACGAAATAGATAGGAATGGGCAGACGGTGAACAAATCTAGGAAGGTGAAGACAACGCAGCCATTTCATGCCATGTTATCAGTTCAGCAAAACCACACGAGTTCCACAGCAGAACTCTTACAGGGCAGGGCTGACGGATGAGGCAAGAACCCTAACAACGAAGCACTAACAAAGAAGTAGGCTAATCAAGAGCGAACAATGAGACATCAGGACTAAGGAAGAAAAAAGCACAGCGAGATGCAAACAAAAAATGCACTACTGAGACGAATCGAGTCGGATCGACCGCACCAGCAGCCGAAAAGTCAAATCAGGTCAGGAGCCAACAACCTAGCCAGGCCAACTAAGAGGTGCCCGACAGGGTGGCATATGATATAGGCCGCCCTAACTTAACTTGGGGGATGCTTGGAATGAATTGTGTTACCGGGCGTACGTCAACAGTGGGGGTGTGGGGGCCACACCCATAATACTAGGATAGGTTAGGTAAGGTTGTTAGGTTAGGCTAATGTCCTTTCAAAGGGGTATAGTAAACACTATAGGATATACCTGGTCAGAGGTAAGTTCTATAGGTGTTACGCCCGATAACACAACTCTTGCCGGATGCTTCCCCAGACTCCCACAATTTGAACACCAGTAGGATTTTGACAATATGGTAAGGCTAAAAAAAGCACTGTTTCGAAAGGCAAATAATGAAAAAAGAGCGGTAGTACGCCTATAACTGTACACTTTACCTATAAGGCTTACAGTACGGTATTGCCCATTTCTATACCCATGTTCAGAGTCAGTTTATTTACATTATGTATAGGCTTCTTCACGAAAACTGTCTTACAATGCCCGATGCATGTGAAACATTTCCATTAGTGAACATTTCTGAAAATTACCTCTGGTTAGTTTCCACCTGGACTCTCAGTGTGATGATTGGGGTTGTTCGATTTTATGCAGTGATTCAGACCTCGATGATTTCGTCTTGATTCAGAAATATCACAAACGCCCAAAGTTTTCCCCTCTTACGGAATCAGACACTGAAGAACGACCACCCAGAAATAGATTGTGCATAATTTATCGGATACCGAGTCGGATAGCAACAACCAACAAACTTGGGACCGCACCTGTGACAGTGTCTATGATTACCTGGAAAATTTACCTTTGGCTACTAGAGTCGTACAGAAGCAATTACAGTTCGTCCTGGCGTAACCTTTGATTTGGGATTGCTCTCAGATTTTGATAGTGATAGTGACAGTATTAATGACTGAAGGTTACATCAGTGTGCACAGTAATATTGAACATACCACTACTCCACACTCTACTGCAGGCCCTAGTGATATTTCGTTGAACCAACCTTCTCAGTCGTCTGAACAATTTTTGCCTATTGAACATTTTGGAAGATTTAAAGACCTTTTTCAGTTTGTGACGTACAGTGAAGAAATGTGTATTCACTGGCTCAAAAATCATACCCTCATTGTTGGTGACAATATCCCCTGCCCTAAGTATGTGTCTGCCGGTCGAAAGGGGGTACTCAAATATTATAAATATAAATATAAAGACCGTAAATGCCAGTTAAGGCTGCACTGTTCAGGTGTGGGAAAGAAGTGTCAAAATAAGGTTTCCCCATTTAAGCACACCTTCTTTGATGGTATTTTGTGTAAAATTAGTGTGTCACAAGTATTGGAAATTGTCTATTGTTTCCTCAACAAGTTTCCGGTTAATGTCACAGTCAAGGAAGTAGGAGTAACAAACCATACTGTAATTGATTATTTTCAATACTGTCGGGAGTTGTGTGCTACTGTATTAACAACAGCACATAGTGTTATTGGTGGTACTTCGAAGGTGGTCGAAATAGATGAAAGCAAGTTTTTTAAAAGGAAGTATAACCGTGGTAGACAACTGGTAACCCATTAGGAGGGTTGGGTGTTTGGTGGTGTGGAGCGAGGGAGTCATGACTGCTTTATGGTAATTGTACCCGGCCGATCTTCACAAACATTATTACCGATTATTGAAAAACACATCAAATCTGGAACCACGATAATTTCTAATGAATGGAAGGCCTATAACGCATTGCAGGACCGTGCTTACACTCACCACACTATTTGCCACATTCATAATTTTGTCGATCCATCATATCCAAATATCCATACTCAAACCATAGAAAGTAATTGGCGGTACGCAAAGGCTAACTATCCTGACAGAAACACTTCAGAATCTCTACGGGACAGTTATCTACTGGAGTATATGTACAGGCGCAAATTCAAGACACACCTGACTTCCTCCTTCTTCCACCATATGAAAACAATTTACAATTTCATCCCTTCTTAAATGGTAAGCATGTAGTTTTGTTATATTATACATATGTCTATTCATTTTGAGAAGACTTTAGTTTGAGGGTGCTTCGCCCGGCACCCATTTCTATATTCGCCATTTTCCTGGGATCAGTTTTTAGGTATGGAATAAACTAGGTACTAGGAACATATACTAGGTGTCAGGTGAGGGATAGTCTTGCATCACTCGTACTGGGTACTATGAACGTATGCCAGGTGTTAGGTGAGGGTTAGTCTTGCATCCCACTTACTGGGTACTATTGCGGAGTAAACACTGTACACTTCATCTACTTTTCTTTCGGCACCCATCAATCTGTAACCCCTGTCCAACGACGATGTTTGTAACTTTTTCGACCTGTGTGGCGGGCAGATTTACCCTAAACGAGCATCATTCCATGCTCTTCTTCATGCATAAAGAAGAGCCAGAGCGTAATACAATTATGTATCCGTGAAAGGGCTATAATAGAGCTTTCCAATGACACCTGAATCATCCTTGTACGACAACAGGTTCGCTTGCAACTATGTTGCAACGGGAGTACAAAAACCCTAAAATACGGTAATTTCCCGAGATTTTACCCTATATAGCGAGACGAGGGATATGTACACATGTTGTGGTGATATCAGTGGCGGGACTTGATCCACGCTGAACGGTCAGAGCCCGCCTGCGCTCCTCCCACCCCGTGTGACTCTCATAATGCCAATAATGTGCGCAACATCCCTTGCTACTTAAGGGGACCGACCGGTTAATTACAAACTTCCAGGTCTTTCTTTCAATTTAAATGAAATTTGGCACAGGTGTATATGACCATAAAACTAGATAAAAAAATAAAATATTTTTTTTTTTTTTTTTTTTTTTTTGCTTTTTTCTTTCAATTTAGGTAAAACAAAATTGAAAACCATAGCACTGCAGAAAATCATTAACTCCTACAGAAATCCCCATAGCACATGTTTTATGTGATCAAACAACTCACAAAAGGTGTATCTGTAGTTGCTATAAAAAAAAATGTATATATTGTGTATTTGTTCGATTTAGGTGATTACGGATTCAGGCGAATATATTTATAGAAAATTACAACTTTGACGACATATTGTGAAAAAAATGAAATTACTAGATTAAATTGGCTTGATAGGCCTTGTAGTGTTTTTATTTACCTTTCCAATGGTATATACACCACTCCTATAGGTTCAATAATAACTGTAGAATAACATCCGAAAGTGCGACAATATAGGTTCTGAGAAAAACAGGTGAAAGTCTAAGGTAATTAGGTGAACATATTTACTTTTGTTTTTTAGATTTACAATATTTTACGCAGGAACACGGCAAAGTAGAAGATAAAGCATATGGGAGGTTGTAGAGTAGCTTACGCTCTTTCGATTTATATAGGTATGCTCCTCGTACGATCAGTAGTTACTGAGCATGTTAATTTCAAAGGTCGCTATATAACGTTTTTAGAATTACATGAAAAGTTTGGAAAACATAAAAAAAACTATTTCCAATGGGTTTTCACTAATAACATTTCACTGGCTTATGAAGGGATGTTGACTCTTGTTGAGTAAACACCTATTGGTATTTTCAGGATTTCGAGTTTTTAAAGCCTAAATTAACCGGTCGGTCCCCTTAAGTTGTCAGCCGCTCTTTGGGCCTAGGTTCTCTAATGTTACTTAAGTCGTCAGCCGCTCTTTGAGGGTTAATTATTTTAATACCCAACCAGCGGGGGTGTGGGGGCGGCATCCCCCACCCATAATACTAGGATAGGTTAGGTAAGGTTGTTAGGTTAGGTCTGGGGCCGCTAATGTTTTTTCAAAGTTGACTAAATCGAGAAAACCATGTATTCCCATACACTGTAGGAAAGAATATTAAAAAAGGTACCTCGAAAAGGCCCATTCATTTTGTAGATGCAGGAAATTCGGGGGTTAGAGGTATAGTCCTATTTCTATCGATTCGAAACACAGACGCCCGTAAATTGCGCATTTTGGGATATACATGTGGAATTGCCTACGAAATAATGTTTGAAACGCCCGCTTCTAGAATCGGGCGTAGAATGAACATGACGTCACCATTCAGGCTGTGACGTCATAGCTATCGACCAATCACCTTTGCTCTCTCATCATCTGTTATGGGGTTTGTTGTTCATCTTCAGCGTCTGTGTCCGAATGTACGTATTCGATAGTGTAGTACGCTTAGTGTGCAATATACATTTTACCCCACAATTTCCCTCATCTTCAAAGCCCTGCCCACTTTCGGGGTGCGTGTCTTAATATTCTCGGATAATAGGGTATGGTATTATATACTCCGCTCATTTATTGAAAGGCAACAGACATGCTACGCCCGGTCCGCTACCCCATCCGCATCCTCTGATGACAATATTGTCATTAACCTAACAGCTTAACCTAACCAAACCTGAGGGCTGCTGCCCACAGACCCTCGCTGTTCTAAATAATGATGTAGAAGACATAAAATCACTAAAAAGTACTGCAGGAGAGCGAAAAACACCTTCCGAGATTGTGCGTCGAAAGAAAATGGGTTCACAGAAAGCGGAGTTTCCGGGGTATAGTCGTCAAACCGCAGAGGACGAGTCTCACTTTAGTGAAGGTTTTTAATACTTAAATGTATCTAATGTACTTCAAGTCAAATATACATTTTCGAGCGTTATCGAACCAGACTAAGTCTACTACAAATAATATTGACCTATTAGGAGAAACAGAATAGCGACAAAACAAGGTAATGAAGGTGTAGGTTTATCAGGGGCATAAGTGTTACTGCCGTCAATGGGGAGATTTATAGGGAGTTTTTTTGTTTTTACAGTGCTTTATATATTGCACATAAAACGCATTTCCGGTAGTTGAAACAAATTTAAATATGATCCTAGCAACATTCTTATTCTATAATAGCCTTCAAATATTGAGAAAACATTAGTGGTAGTTTCGGTAATAAGTGCCCCTGCTTCTGCCCCCTTACAAATCAACATATTAAGTGTTTGACAGTCAGGAGAACCAGACAATAACCAGAATGGCTGGACGCCTCCACACATAAAGATATCGTTTGTGGGCCTGGAATGTCCAAATGTGGAGGCGAGCCAGAATTGCCACCAACCTGGGAGGTATGGTAGAACTGGGGAAAGGAAAGAAGAGAGACGAAGAGAAAAGCGAGGAAAGGCGTCAGGGTATCGAGGAAGGAAAGAGGAGAGAGAAGGGAGGGGAGAGAAGAGAGACGACAAGACAAAGAGAAGGAAAGGATAGTGGTTGGGTTGGGGAAGAGGTTTAGGAAAGGGGAGGAGACAGGAAAGGGGGTTGGGGAGGGGCATAGAGTACAGATTGGATAGAGAGGAAAGAAAACGCCACACATCTGTAAATAGGGATCCGTGAGTTCGAGAGATGGCAGCACGATCGCAAAGGACAATGGGAGGGTCCCCACAAAGACATTATATATTGACTAGCCTTGGTCCCCATTAATTCGTAATAATCACTACCTTGTACTAATAACGCTATTAATAATCAATTGAACGTTATCCAGAGACTCTGCAGACATGACATTGTTAAATAGACATAATTAGAGGCTACTGTAAAGGCCAGTCATCGTGAAATTGTCGTCATAATGAGGAGGTACACAAGCAAACCTCCTTCAACACCCGCCATTGTTGATGTGAGATTCGGGAGTTGCCAACGTCAATGGTGGGGGAAAATATTCCTAGATGTCATAAGTATAAATGTCCAGTTTTAGTGCTACTTTACAAATTAACATCTACATAATGACAAGATGGCGAGAGGAGTGAAGGGTGCGTGCGTAGCTCTCTCCCTGTGTAATGTGTATCCTCCTCCTCAAAATCCAGAGGGGCTGTGCCGATATAAAGGTGCAGAGGGGACCGGTAATGTACCAGGTCAACACTAAACAAGTATTGAGGGACCTCGTCACACAGAAATCACACATAAGTGAACCTTCTGTCACCATTCCTGCCTGGTCAAGTTTATATATCGGGAAGACACAGCGGCTTGGCAAGTACTCTGGCACAACCTCGCTACAACACCTATTGTGCTACACTCTAATTAGCTGCGGAGATGTAGAGACCAACCCCGGCCCGAGGTCAACACTGAAGAAACCTCACCACCAACCAAGTAAGACAGACATCGTCTTTTCAACAGTCCCTAGCAGAAAAATTCGTTATTACAGACCGGGCCTACAGGTACCCCAGCCTCCCGTCACGCTCCAATTCAGCCCACAACACAACCCAACACGGTCGGCGACCCAGTCTCCCGTCACGCACCAATTCAACCCACAACACAACCCAACACTATCGGTGGCTCAACATGTAACCGGAGCAGCTAGGAAGAAAGGTATCAGTCGCAACAACATCAACAATGGAGCAGCATTTGCAGCCAGGAATAAGGACAACATCATCAAACAGCAAATACAGGTGGGGCTGGGAGGGGTCATAGGGGGAGACATAGCCACAGACAGTCCCCAACCCCCACGCTCACACCCTAGCAGCACAGGTGATCACCACACCGCCAGACATACGACGAACAATAAAAAGAAGCTATGTACAGTGTGCGATATTAGATTCAACAAAAGGAGTCCAACATCACAATGTAGTATTTGTAATGAAACAGTACACGATCGATGTACTTATGTTACCAGCAGAAAAGAAGTGGAATGCGACAAATACAGGGAATTAGCTATTACCCACTCCACCAACACTACATTACCCACAGCTTTACCATTAATACCACAGATATCGGCGACCCCAGTAGCACAACATGCAACAAGAACAACAATAAAAACAGTCAGCACTCGCATATACATCAACAGGGAAGCAGCATCAACGGACAACGAAAACAACAACAACAACAACAGCAAACAAACACAGCCGGACCGCGAGTATCCCCTGCCCCCTCCCGCACAAACAGCTGATCGACGCGGACCAAACAACACCTCCAGTCGTATGATAAACAGTAAGAAAAAACTATGTATAGTCTGTAATATTGGTTTCAACAATAGGAGTTCACTTTCACAATGCAACAGTTGTAATGAAATTGTTCATAACCGATGTACTTATGTTAACAGTAGAAACGAAGTTGAATGTGTTAAATGTAGGAACTCAGCTGTACAACATCGCGAAACCATGTTTTATTTGTGAATCACTCATAACACGACGTCAGAAGATCCAAAACTGTGTAAAGTGTAAACATGTAGCTCACATTAAGTACATCTCTAAGAAGACCAACAGTGAAGCACGGGAATTCCTAACAACTCAGAATCCAGCCAGGAGACATTCAAAATCAAAGATGAATACAGAGTGTTCACCAACAAAGGGCTCCATCTTATCCACATTAACGCCAGATCAATGTACCATAAATTGTCAGAAATAAACTTGCTAGCTAATAAGGCCAAAGCTTCAATAATTGCAATCACAGAAACCTGGCTGGATTCAAGTATAAACGATGGTGAAATAAACATTCAAGGTTTCAATATGGTTAGGAATGATCGCAATAGGCATGGGGGAGGAGTATGTCTGTATGTAAAAAACAACCTCACACACACACAACTAGGACCGACCTCCATGTAGAAAATCACGAAGCTCTGTGGATCGACCTACACCTGCCGAGGACAAGACCCATCACAATTGGGGTATGCTATAGGCCACCAGACGACACACAATTCTTGACCAAATTTGAACGAACTTTGTCATCGCTAGACCCTCGGAATGAATCCATCATACTAGGGGATTTTAACCTGTGTTACAAACAACGAAATAATAGGCTTGTACGAGAATATAGGCATATACTGACAATGCACAATCACAAACAACTCATCACAACCCCCACACGTATCTCTGAGAACACTGCCACAATAATAGACCACATAAACTGTAACAGAGAGGACACAATATCTCAATCAGGGGTTATACAGACTGGGATAAGTGATCACTTCGTCACATATTGCACACGGAAAACCACAAAAATTACCCTAGAGAATCACAAGGTTATCAAAACAAGGTCACTCAGAAACTACAGTAAAGAAACATTTCTGGACATTTTATGGAATACAGACTGGTTTCCAGTGTTTGGAAGTACAAACGTTAATGACGCATGGGTTGGCTTCAGAACCATCATCACAAACATCCTAGACGAAATAGCTCCTCTGAAAGACATACGAATTAAAGCAAGGTCAGACCCATGGATCAACAATGACATACTACACCATCTGGAACACAGAGACAATCTGTTAAAAAGGCTTGCGAAACATAGACAGGATCAAGGTCTGAAGCATGAGTTCAACAGGGCCAGGAATAAACTAAGTAGGAAAATGAAATCAGCGAAAACTAATTATTTTTACAATAAGGCAGAGGAATATCAGAATAACCCAAAGAAACTATGGAGGCACCTAAAAACAACAGGCTACAGCAACAAGACAAGGGATTCGTCTAACACTAATATTGCTCTCACCATTAATGATCAGGTTTGCCACGATAAACGACAAATTTCAACCTACTTCAACTCCTTCTTCACTTCCATAGCAAACACACTTGCACAGAACCTACCTCAACCTCTCAATAAATACACAACAACAACAGCCACCTTTCGTAATTTCTACAGAGATAAAGACATACACCCGAACACATTTGGATTGCAAAATGTTACACCAAAATACACTTTTGACGAGCTGTCTAACCTAAATGTACATAAAAGCACAGGACCAGACAAAATTCCTGCCAAATGTCTACGAGATGGAGCCATTGGCATAGCAGGCCCCCTAACCCACATCATCAACTTGTCAATTAACACCAACACTGTACCTGCTGAACTGAAGGAAGCTATTGTAACCCCTCTATTCAAGAAAGGAAATAAACTAGAAGTTGGCAACTACAGACCAGTTAGCATATTATGTATTGTATCTAAAATCCTTGAAAGAGCGGTATACACCCAAATTGAACACTACCTCAGAAAATTATCTATTCTATAAGTTTCAATCAGGTTTCAGATGCATGTACTCGACAGACTCCTGTCTCATCCACTTAACGGATCACATTCGTAAAGAAATGTCTAAAGGTAACTACACCGGTATGGTTCTTCTTGATCTACAAAAAGCGTTTGACACAGTAGACCATGATATCCTATGTAATAAACTACAAGCAATGGGCATAGGGTCTGTGAACTGGTTTAAATTTTATCTTAGTGGTAGAACCCAAAGAGTCAAAATTGATGATAATATATCTGATCCTATGCCAATTAACTGTGGGGTCCCGCAGGGAAGCATCCTTGGTCCCTTACTCTTTCTCTGTTATGTGAACGACATGGAACTGAGCGTCTCATGTAAATGATTACTGTATGCAGACGACAGCGTGCTTCTGGTTTCAGGAAAAGACCCAATAAGTATTGCCGCTTCACTTTCAAAAGAACTAGACACATGTAGTGAATGGCTAGTGGACAATAGACTATCCCTTCACCTGGGCAAGACGGAAGCCATCTTATGTGGAACAAAATGCAAACTGAAAGACATTGTGGGCTTCTCGGTCAACTGTAATGATATTCCTATAACAACAGTGTCACAAGTTAAATATCTCGGACTAAAACTGGACGCGAGTTTGTCAGGTGAAACTATTTTGGAATCTATCCTGAGTAAGTGTAGAGCACGTATAAAATACCTGTATAGACAGGTGGGATGCTTGCCTGCGGCGACCAAAAAGACCCTCTGCCAAGCGCTTGTTCAATGTCATTTTGACTATTCTGTGTCATCGTGGTACTCTGCATCATCTAAATCAGCACAGCACAAACTTCAGGTCACTCAAAATAAAATGGTTAGGTTCATGCTGAACCTAGGACCCAGATCACATGTTGGCCAGGAACAACTTCAGTCACTAGGTATGCTCAATGTCTCTGACAGGGCCAAACAAATCAGGCTCACTAATGCCTTCAACATTTTCTATGACAGAGCACCAGAGAATCTAAAGAATTATTTTGTTAAAGCAAATGAGAGTAGTGGACATAATACAAGAAACAGGATGTTTAATTTTAAGGTCCCGAGAATCCAAGGACAGGGTAAGCATACATTCTTCTTCACTGCCATCAAAGACTGGAACGACCTACCCCAGTCAGTCCGTTAAAAGAGAACACTGTATTCCTTCAGACGTAGCCTGAAGGAACACCTGATCCGGACAGCTGCGAGAAGGGAGCACCAAGCTTATGTCTACTACTAAATAGACATAAGAGATAGACAAACCAAACTGAAATGATTACTGATTACGGATTACTGATATTTACTATAGGATGTAAGGTATCTTAAAATAACCCCCTAGAAATACTTTCTCTATTTTTGTTTTTTCTTTTTTTTCCTCCCCATTTCCCCAGCTAACCTAATCCCACAAGGACCCCAATGGAAATACGCCTAACAGCCTTATTGGGCTATCCTTAGTTGGAATTATGCAAGGCTGGTACATGTCATATGTGTAATATACTATGTGGTACCAACTCTGTAAATTGCTAACTGAATAAATATTATTATTATTATTATTATTACATGTAACTAATAATATATATTCAAAATTACATTTTAATTCTTGTTGTGTTGCTTGAAGGTATACAGATTGCATCATGTATGAGTATGTTTTATAGTGTATACAGTATGTATACTTAATGTTTTCATCTTGCTTTTATATATCTAATTTATATTAAATAATTTACAAGTGTTTTTACCAACATTAATTAACTCTTAAGTACGTTCCCTCCTTAATCTATTGCTCCCTCGTTTTGCGGATTTTCCCTTAACTTTGGTAACACTACAAGCCAGATGGCAGGCGTACAGATATCAAGGAGTATCTATAATAAGGACAAGCCACTGAGGTGCTTTATTTGTTGTACCATACAACAGTGCTGCCACCAAATCCCTAGGATGCGCGGCAAAATAACCGTGTGACGTCGTCACGCTTGCCTCTCTATGCAATCTGTACTCTATGGAGAGGGGCGTAGGAGAGATGAGCGACGAAGAGGAAATAGAGGAAACGGAAGCGATGGTGGTGGGAGTAGAGGCGAGGGAGGTAGAGGAAATGAGAGGGAAGATGAAAAGATAAAAGGGAGTGGTGGTTGGGGTCTGGAGGTGTATCAAGAAAGGGGAGCGGTAGGAGAGATTAGGGAGAAGGGGTAGTGGTGGGGGTCGTGCAGGGACTTTAAAAAACGAGACAGTGGATGGAGAAGAGGTAAGGGGGGGGGGGGGGGGGATGGTTGTTGGGGGTAAAGTAAGGTAATAGATATTCACCTCGTTTGCTAGTTTACTGAACAAAATCATGACTATGTTTCCATGTACAACCACCAACACTCAGACACACATTGCCAATATTAAAGACATATCCTAACAGTATCAGTGCTGCCGTTTTTTCCGCAGTTATTTGGTCCGCTGTTTACAATTTGTTTTAAGAAAACGTCTATATTGATGGAGTAACTTGGTAAGAATTAGGTGTGCACCTTTTTGTCTGTATGTCTGTCAGTCTGCATGTACGTATATGTTTAGGCATGTATGCATTTTATGTATGCATAACTGTATGTACAGTAGCCCTATGAAGTTCGTAGTCTCAGAAAATGTAATTATTAAATTATGCAATTGACCACTTGTGTGGGGGATAATATGGCCAAAGGTTATCTCTTACCACACCAATCGAAATCTAAAATTAATCAACATAAATACAAATAAAGTCTGAGATCGCCTACCTTATGGTATGAACTATGGTAGCCTATCTCTCAGGATGCCCTAACTAAACATTGTATAAATGGCCATATATATCAATGACTTAGCTATAACTAGGGTCCTGGTTTAGTTCAGAGGATTCCGGCTTCGGTAGATGAGGGTTATAGGTCAGGACTCCGGGCCGGGCGTGGAAATTGTGGTGGAGGAGATCACGGGACACGTTTCTACCGTTCAGATGTTTACTAGCGTCTGATCGGAACTTCAATTTCCGACTCTTAAATAAACTATATTAATTCGTTACCAAGGGTTCATTCCCTCTTCACGAAATCATATAAATAATTATCAGCATTTAAATTATATAATTATAAAGGTGAACATCGTTTCACAACGATTTAGTGAACATAATATCAAGATATTAACGACCCTAAAGCAAACGGTGGATCGCGTATGCGGTCGCGGGAATATTTAAACTGATCCTCTTTACAGTTCTTCTAAACTTATTTCTACAAGGTTTTATAACTAAATTAACTTGATCAAGGTAATCTTATACAGTACTAAATTACCTAACATTAATTAATATCTACAATATATACAATCACCAGGTTCTGGTAGGAAATTGTTCACTCTAGTGAGGTTACCCTATCGGAAGGTTGTTGCCAACATTCCCCAGATACCGGTGTAGTCAATTTATTTCTCACAGATTGGGGCCCGGCGAAGTATGATGTGTCGCATCATGTTATATCACCTGCGGCTAACAAATCACGCCAATTTCTTCTAGACCCCGCAGCAGCTGCTCGTGGTGGTCTTGGGCTCCCTATTACTATGGGTTGCTGTTCTTCTTCCGGTGGGATGGCGAGTTCCATAGGTATGAGACGATCTACAGTTCGGAGAGTGGTTTGTCCTCGAGATACAACCTTAACGGTTCTGATAACTCCTTCGGAATCAGGATAGACTTCATGGATCCTTGCTAAGGGCCATTTAGAGTGAGGTTGGTCCATTTTCAACAAGACTATGTCTCCCACTATCGGTTTGTGACGGTTACTAGCAGAATTCGCACCATAATACCTCTCCCGTAAGCTCAAGATATACTCAGATGCCCAATGTTTGTTCCAGGCATCCAGTATTTTGCAGAGTTTATGGTAGCTTCGTCGCAAGTGTGCATCTGCTTCATTAACGGAGGGATCCACTAATTCCTCAGTCACGTCCAAACGGGGGACTGGGTCCAATCGTCTACCATATAATAAATGAGCCAGTGTTAAGGCCTCAATTTCCAGATTGGAGTCATCTTGATACGTTAGTGGTCGATTATTTACTCTGGTTTCTATTTCGGTGACAACAGTTCTTAACTCATCCAAGGTGACCTTGGACTTGTGAAGAACCCTTTTCAGGCACGATTTTACAATACCTATCATTCTCTCTGTAAATCCATTTTGCCAAGGGGCTCTGGGAGTTGTGAATGACCAATAACAATTTCTAGAATCTAGAATTTGCTGTACTGCGTTGCTCTTTAATAGTTCAGAAACCAACGGTGATGCGCCCACAAAATTTGTCCCATTGTCACTAATCAAACGTCTGGGACAATTTCGCCGAGCGGCAAATCTTCTAAATAAATTAATAAAGGTTTCCGAGCTCATGTCCTCCGCTATTTCCAAATGGATAGCCCGAGTGCTGGTACAGGTGAATAGACATATGTAAACCTTCTTGGGTGGACCATCATCTCCTGTGAGAGTGATGGCACCAGTAAAATATATACCTGGTACCTCAAACGGTGTCCTTTGGTGAATGCGGTCTGGCGGAAGATCTGGTGGTCCAGGGTAAGGAATAGCGATAGCTGTATACCTCTTGCAAATAATGCAATTCTTGATACAGCGTTTAACAGCTTGTCGTCCCTGGGGTATCCAATATGTTTGTCGCATATAGGCTAGAGTGTCTGCTACCCCACCGTGTTTAGTGGTTTCATGCGCTTTTAAAACCATCAATTTGGTGAGGTCGTAATCCTTGGGCAATAGGATCGGATGCCGAGTTTTGAGGGGTAGATCAGCTTTACCAATACGACCTCGACAACATATTAATTCTTGATTGTCTAGATACAGCCCAAGGTCCTTCATTCTTTTGGTTGGCTTGGGATTGGGTTTACGTAGCTGTGTTAATTCCTCATCATACTTTTCAGCTTGTATCCTTCTGATCCATTAGGTAAGTGGGTCTAATTCATCCATCTTTACCTTCTTGCTCAGGAACTTAAACACAAATTTAGTTACAGTTAATAGTTTGTCCAAATTGGAGAACTTGGTGATGTCAATCACTGAAGGCTCTGGGATAATTATTGGGTCCATATGAACTTTATCATCATAATCCTTCTGGTAAGATTTTAGTTCTGCCCAATCACTCTGACGTAGCCAAACCGGACCCTGAAACCACAGAGTTTCGTTAATCAGTTTCTTGACACCAACACCTCGGCTCACCAAGTCAGCCGGATTATCCTTGGACTTAACATGCATGAATGTATAGTTCTTTTGCAGTTCCTTAATTTGTGTACTCTGTTACGCACATAAACTATGTGACTATCATCCTTAGCTATCCAGTGCAAACATATCTCACTATCTGTCCATATATATGTCTCACCTAAAAAGGGAAACATACCATTCAAATAAGTAGCTAACCTAGTTCCCAATTCAACAGCGGTCAGCACCAACTGTGGAAGGGTACGTTGTTTTAATGGCGCTACTCGGGATTTGGACATAATCATAGTAGATCGGACTTCAGTGACACAATAAGCTACTGCACCATACGCCTTAGATGAGGCATCACAAAATATGTGCAATTGAGCACACTCATTATCAGAGGTAGGATCACATCTTCTAGGAAACTTGACTGAGGATACCCTCTCATATTCCACCTGCAATTTGTTCCACTCTTCTGTATTTTTCAGGTAATGGAGTATCCCAACTCAGTGCTTCTCTCCAGGCCTCCTGAACTAAAATCTTCCCTTTAATCGATATGGGACTAAATATGCCCAATGGGTCGAACATCATAGAGACCTGACTTAAGAGTGTACGTTTTGTGAGTTTTATATCGGGAAACTTGAGGGGCTTTAGAGACATCTCATCAGTAGTTGTTTTCCACAGTAATCCGAGTACTGGTTGATATTCTGGTATTTGATAGTCAGGATAGTCTCTTCTTATCTGGTCCAAAAGAATATGAGAGTTTGAATTCCAACTTTGTAGTTGCATATTGGCTTTATTACATTCTTGCCTTGCCAAATTGTAGATTTCAAACACCTCTTCTCCACTGTTGGCAACGCCCTGAAGATTATCCATGTAAAACAGTTGACCCATTTCCGGTTTCTCTGTCTTCTGGAAATGATATCTCAAAGTGCTGCACAACAAGAAAGGACTAGAGCAGGAACCAAACACACTGACCGAAAGCGGTATTCTTTTATCCGCCCACCAGGCTGAAAAGGATCTTCAGGCCAAAGAAACTTTGTGAATTTGCGGTCCTGCTCCTTTAACCCCTTATTGGCGGCGCTCGACTTAAGTCGTGCACCAATTTGCAGCAAGTTAGGAGCATTATTAAGGCTTTTAAAGGGTTAAAATCGAGTGCAAATGGCCGGGAGCGCAGCGGGCCAGACAGCCGACTCCCAGGGCTTACCGCCGCCCATTAACTCATGTTCCCTGTGTTCTCGAGAGGCCGGCAGTGTAGCCAGTAGTGAGCATAGCTGGGAAAAATATACCGATATATGCTAAACTTCAATGTTCGTGGCACCACTGCAAGAGAACCACGAGTGCTACGTAGCTCGTTCTGGTCTCATTTTGAAGCTTTTAGTGCCTAGTTTTTTGCTAAATAATTTTTTGTTCATGCAGATGCTTGATTTATCATGCAGGAGGGCCTGAATATGCCCAAATGAGCCCAAAACACCCCACTAGACAAGGGTTAAACCTATTCTCAAAAGGCTTTGGAGATATCTGCCACAAACCCAAATCTCTTCGTCCTGAATTTTAATAGTACATCACCCAGTATTTCAGTCAGATTTAGTCCTACATAGAGACAATCGTTTAGACTTGCTTCATTCTTCGCTGCTCGAGAACTGCAGTTAAATACCACTCTGATGGGGGTAGTACTGGAGTCCTTACTTACAGCATGATGAGGAAGGTAATGACCCTCTTTATGGTTTATTTCACCTGGGACCTCCTCAAAAAAGTAATTTTCCAACTGCTCTTGAATTATTTTATGATAAATGTCCAGTCGTTCAGGATGTTGACGCAATCTCTCCACCATTTTATTTAATTGACATCTTGAACTCTGGTAGTTAGTTGGTAATTCAGGGGCATTTATCATCCATGGAAGTCCCACCCAGTACTGGCCATCCTTATACTCAACTGTGTCTAGGTAGTGGTTATATGTTAAGATGTCTTCAGGGGTGGGAAGATCTGCTTCTATTCCCACAGTGTCCAGTTCCCAAAGTTTGTGAACAGGTTCTTGTTGCTCTTCTAGAATGTCTCCTAGTTGTGATGGTATTAATTCTGCACCAATTCTAGCTACCACCAGAGATTGTGCCGGAGTCACAAAGACTGGATCCATCCGGTTGTCTGATTCACTTGGGCCACATATGGGTAGAGATCCCATGATTATATATCCACCTGATGAAGAAATTAACTGGATACCGTGTTTCCGAGTCATTTTTCGCAAGAAGCGACCACAATAGTCGGAGCCGATGGTCAGTTGAATTGGACCTACTACGTCAGACTCTATAGTTCGGTCTGCTAGTTGAACACCCTTCTTTGTTAAGAAGTTAGATGCTTCCTTTAAACCCTTATTTACCACAGAAGTGTTCATGTCTTCCTTAACCACCGCAGTCACCTTACATTTATATTTGCCCAATTTAATCAGGGGTTTAACCACGTCAAATGTTTGTGTTTCCTTATTTGACAAAAATCCAGTTATTGCCATGTTCACTCTTCCTACTGTTGGCAAATTCATGGCTCTGACAACATTTCCGGCAATGAAGGTCTTTTGCGCTCCAGTATCAAAGAGTGCTTTGACCGGCATAACCTCTTTTCCTCTGATCAGTTGAATCTCGGCTGTAGGAGTAGCTGCCGGTGTATGCATTGGGTTCCCAGTGGTCAGGGTCATATTTACACTTGTCGGTTTGGGTTGTACTTCACTGATCTTGGGACACAACGCGTTATGATGTACACCAGTCTTGCACCGAAAACATAAATTTAATTTAGTGGCACATTCCTCAGTAGAATGTCTGGTGCTAAGGCAAACAAGACACTTACCTAGTTCGATGAGTCGTGGAAGTCTAGCCTTAAGATTGGGATAAGTCCTACAATACACTGTGGAATGTTGTTCTGAACATAACATACACACCTTCCGGTTTTCTTGGTTTATCCCTGGTGTGGGGTTAATATTTCTGGTTACTTCTTGGGTCACTGGAGAATTGAGACTGGAATTTTTTCTCTCCCAAACACCTTTGTTTTAGATACTGTATTAGTTTGATTATTCTGCTGGACGGATGTCACATAGGTACCAACCTCTTCCTTCTTGAACGGTTTTGCTTTTTCCTTAGTCCCTGTTGTAGACACTTTTGTGTATTTAACCTTGTTGTCTCCTTCCTTGATACCGCTATCCTTCTTGGAAACCTGCATGTGTTTGCACAGCTCTCTTAACCCTCTTCTATCTCTTGATACGTGAAGTAGTTCTTCTTATACCTGTGGTACAATTCATCACAGGTGAGAGAGCTTTTGTTGTACAATATGGTTCAAGAGCCAAGAAGCTGAATCAAGATCTTTCTGGGTACTAAGTGATTTCAAAACACAATTCAAGCTGATCCGGAATGACTGAAGATCCTGGTACGTATGCTTTGGTCCTGATAACTCCAGCAATTTTTAAACTAGGCGCTGTAGAGTCAACTCCGTATCTTCAAAATTCTCCTTGAGTACGTCTAGAGCTGCTGTATAATTGGCATCTGTTATGGGAAGTTCCTTGATAAAGTCCAATGCAAAACCCCTAAGTTGACCCAACAAGTATGAAAATTTATTTGCTGCAGAATATCTAACCTGTCATGAACTAAACCTTTAAATTTGTCCCAAAAGGTATTCCAATCAGATTGCCCATCAAATTCAGGTAAGGTTATAGGTGGCAACTTAAAGCTTTGTTGTCCCGGAGCCGCTGTACCATTACTGGTACCATTACTTCCTGTTTCGGTAACTGTCTCTGTCGCCAAGGATTCGAACCCAGCTAGTTGATCCAAATAATTTTCACGGGCATTTGCATAGGCTTGCTGTAATTCCTCAAACCTTTCAGATTGTTCTTGTTTAATGCAAAAGTCCTCCAATTTATTGCAAGACTCTTCATAATTAGCCCACCGGGTTTTAAGATCTTGGATTTGAGATTTTAACAGCTCCCTTGGACAGGGGTCGCGTCTTTTTACCTCCTGGCAATTATTTAATGCTCTAGTTACCCAGCCTAATTTCCCCACCATAGATTTTCTCAAGAGTGTATCAGTCATTTTGGAAAAATGGGTAATTATTTTCTGGACTATTATTAATGTTTATACTGAAGACTAATGTTCAACAATCAAAATTATATTTAGATATAGCCTAACACATACTCAATTTAGCTGTTAATCTTTAGCATTATATGCGTACCATTATTTGCTACAAATTCAGATGAATAATTAGTTGAAAACATTAAGGCCACAATATAATTTACCTAATACGTGGGAACGCACGCTAGTAGGGGGAGGGAATATATTTATTATTGAATTAAATGTCATATATGCTCCGTCCCGAGCATTTAGCTAGTCTACTTGGTCTTTCAGACGCAGGTGACATTAAAGGACAGAAACATAAAAATGGCCTAAATTATCAAATAATAGGGAGAATTTAGGTACAAGAATGAAGCTAAAGCTGTAAATATTTAGTTAATCATAGTTTTCTTATCCCAGATGTTAGTAGGTACCTGTGGTAGTAGCATTTTTCTAAAAGGGGGGGGAACACATTTATTATTTATTAAATTTGGTATATGCTCCATTCCGAGCATTTAGCTGGTCGACCTAGTCTGCCAGACGCGGGTGACATTAAGGGCGGAGACATAAAATGGTCTAAATAAGAAAAATATGGGGGAAATTTAGGGACTGCAACGAAGCTCAAGCTCTGAGTTTCACAAACGCCATAGAACGCAACATTGCAGGCCCTCCTACCAGTCCTCTACCACAGGATTTAAACGCCATGCCAGTGCCACTCACCCACGGCCATCACCTGGTAAACCAACCAATCTGCCCGTGAATCGACGATGTACTCGTGATAGCGGGCTACCTGCGCGGCTTGAGCTCTATGGTTCCAGTGGACGCCGTCACGACGCAAATTGCGGCGATATGGTCTGGCTCCAAACTGGAACGTTCGATAGCCGCGCAGTAGTCTCTGCAGTCGTCGATTCACGGCTTGGTATATTGTGCGGTAATGACCGCGGGTTACACCTGGCTCACCCTCAGGAATGGGGGGCAGCTCTCGTGGCTCCAGCAAGACGACTGCTACCTTAGAGCCACAGCGCTGCTCAATTAGTTGGATGATAGAGATGATGTCATCCGTAATTTCTGACACTTGGACTGTTTCGTGTACGTCGTTGCCTCCCAAATATAAGATGGTCAATTGGTGAGGCCAATCGAGTACACGATTCAGTCGCCTGTCTGTCATGAAATTACGGGCTCTACCTCCTAGGGCTCGATAGCATCTAATTTCACAGTTAGGGACCTCAAAATGGCGGGGTATCAAACTGTGTCCCACAAATGCGACCTTATACATTTATAGAAATTGGGACCCTAACTGTTAATAACAAAATTGACCTGACCTAACCTAACCCCTAGTCTACACACCGATCGGAATCCTCACTCGGGGCACCAAAATGTTGGGGATAATATGGCCAAAGGTTATCTCTTACCACACCAATCGAAATCTAAAATTAATCAATATAAATAAAAATAAAGTCTGAGATCGCCTACCTTATGGTATGAACTATGGTAGCCTATCTCTCAGGATGCCCTAACTAAACATTGTATAAATGGCCATATATATCAATGACTTAGCCATAACTAGGGTCCTGGTTTAGTTCAGAGGATTCCGGCTTCGGTAGATGAGGGTTATAGGTCAGGACTCCGGGCCGGGCGTGGAAATTGTGGTGGAGGAGATCACGGGACACCTTTCTACCGTTCAGATGTTTACTAGCGTCTGATCGGAACTTCAATTTCCGACTCTTAAATAAACTATATATTAATTCGTTACCAAGGGTTCATTCCCTCTTCACGAAATCATATAAATAATTATCAGCATTTAAATTATATAATTATAAAGGTGAACATCGTTTCACAACGATTTAGTGAACATAATATCAAGATATTAACGACCCTAAAGCAAACGGTGGATCGCGTATGCGGTCGCGGGAATATTTAAACTGATCCTCTTTACAGTTCTTCTAAACTTATTTCTACAAGGTTTTATAACTAAATTAACTTGATCAAGGTAATCTTATACAGTACTAAATTACCTAACATTAATTAATATCTACAATATATACAATCACCGGGTTCTGGTAGGAAATTGTTCACTCTAGTGAGGTTACCCTATCGGAAGGTTGTTGCCAACATTCCCCAGATACCGGTGTAGTCAATTTATTTCTCACAACTTGCGAGTTTCGTTCTATGAGGAAGTTCCAGTTGTAGACATCGATATTTAACATAATTATACCAGCTAAAATACAGTTATAGTACCGTACATTTATAGATACATAAACTCCAATTCATCATACACTTTAGCCATCCGAAACCTACATTATTATTGCATTTATTTTTACTATCAATGTCTACAACTCCAACTTCCTTATATAACGAAACTCTCAAGTGGTCAATTATATTTCTTTTCAGATTGCTGTAGGAAACATTATCACTTATATATTTCTTGATTCATCCTCTGTTTGCATTATATATACCGTTCGGTAAATGTAGTTTATACATTAACTGTTGAGCTTCTAATAAATCTAATTAAGATTGTTGGAACTCTGTAAACTGTAGCCAATATTTGGGTATATAGCTGTGTAGGCTGTATACACCAACAAACAAAATTAGTGTCGCCGCTCCAAAATGTCTACTTTAATTTTGTCTATTAGAATAAGACAAAATTAATGTACTCCTCGCACACCTGAACAAAGCTTGGATATATAAGCTTTGTTCAGATGTGTTAGGGAACAATGTTATCTTATAAAACAAAAGAGAACCCTAAGGTAGAGATTTCGGAGCGGCAAACACTTAATTTGTCCCTGAGTGTACATCTATAGTATGTATGTACACTCATGGACACATGATTTTAACCATCCTGTGAATAAATTACGCAAGTATTCCATTTTGAATCAACCAGTGTATGTATAATCAATATTTTATGCAATTATCAGTTTGTAAATTTATGAAAAAGTATTTTTTTTTTTTCGTATATACAGGTATATCATAAAATTTTAATTACATAATGACAATCCTAGGATGGTTAAGAACATACAGTATATCCGGGACTATACATGTATAGATAATTATATATATATGTGTTTATAAATATATATTTAAATATACACATCAGGGGTATCAGGAAAACCCTCTTTATATAACATACACATCCAACTTCACGACATTGCCCTACATCGCTATCCTCTATCCATAAAATACTACTCTTCCCACTACATATCATACATGTAACACCATACACTTACCTTATAAATATGGCAGTACAATTGTTAAGAGCAAACCTGGTGGTCCCTCGGATATCCACCCCCGGCAGGGTTGGGTTATTGACACAGGGCACTCCCGGTCGTCATCATGCGACTGTGTCAAGAGCATTGCAACGTCCCAAAGCTGCTTGTCAGTACAGCTATTTCTTTAGTAATATAAGGGGACTTCACTCTAACATCAATTCTGTACACCAATTTCTTCAAGCAGAATCCCCTACTCTCCTTTTTTTGACAGAGACTCAAGTAACATCCACATCTGACACATCTAGATTTAATTTCCAGGTTATCAACTGCTCCAAAATTTCAGACCTAAAGGTGGTGTATGTTGCTTCGCAAAATCTGAAATTGCCCTGGAGGAGGTTACTAGTTTCAATTGTCCCTATTTTGATTATTCTATATACAAATTAATTTCTGCTGGTAAATTTAAATACATATGTTGCATCTACCGTTCCCCAAATACTCCTCCAGAGCAAAGTCTTTTTGATTCTCTGTCCTCACAACTCAGTGTCCTCAACTTAAATGCTTCTTCTGAAATCACTGTGTTGGGTGATTTTAATGTCCATGTTGAATGGCTCACTCATTCAGCCAGGACTGATGATGCTGGTCTTGAATGTGAGCTATTTGCAGACTCATTTAATATCATTCAACTAGTCAACCAACCCACCCGTGTACCAGATAATCCTAATCATAATTCCCACCTACTGGACTTATTTTAACAACCAATTCAGAAAATATGATGTTACAGTGAGGTCCCCACTTGGATCTTCTGATCACTGTCTGATACAGGCCACCTGTCTATCACCTACCACACCTTCCCACTCTGAACCTGTTTTGGTGACTAAATGGCATTACGATAGGGCAGACTGGGAGGGTCTTCAAGGTTTCTTTATTGATATTCCCTGGACCTCTTTCTTTTCTAATGATGCACACTCCACCTTGAGCCACATACAAGATTTTGTCAAAATTGGAATGGAAACTTTTATTCCTCATCAAAAGTACAGTAAAAGATCTAATTCACCTAAATGGTTTGACCATAATTGTGCTAGAGTAACTGAACAAAAAGCAATAGCCTACAATGCATACACAAGATCAAAAACACATGAAGCCGTTAATTACTTTAGAAACATCAGAAATCATGCCAAAACTGTATTACACCTAACTAAATCAAACTTTCTCCATAAGCAGGCAAATAAACTTCTAAATAATCCAAATGATAACAAAATATTTTGGTCTACTCTTAACTCATTCAAATCCAACTTCACTACTGCTTCATCCATTCCACCATTAAAATCTACGACTGGCAATCTTGTAAGTGACCCACGAGGTAAAGCTAACCTTCTTGCAGATATTTTCTCCACCAACTCAACCTTAGATGAAATAAATCAAGATGTCCCTGTACTTAATTTTAATTCACCTGAAATTCCCTCACTTAAGATCCACACCAGACATGTCAAAACTATTTTGCAGAATCTCTCAGTAGATAAGGCTCCTGGTCCAGATGAAATTCCTCCAATAGTACTTAAGAATTGCTCCTTGGTGCTCGCTCCTGTATTGGCAAAATTGTTCCGTCTGTGTCCTCATACCTCATGCTTCCCAGTACCCTGGAAAGAAGCAAACATCCATCCAGTTCCTAAAAAAGGTGCCTCTTCAGATCCATCAAACTACAGACCAATCGCTATAACTTCCACTCTTGGCAAAGTTTATGAAATTCTATTAAATAATCACATAATTAAGCATCTAGAGAATAATAAATTAATCAGTGATAGGCAATATGGTTTTAGACGATGTCGATCAACTGCAGACATTCTTTGCCTTCTTACGCATCAAATCAACCAAGATACAGACCAACTTGGTGAAACACATACAATAGCACTGGAATACAAGGCATTTGATAGAGTCTGGCATCAATCCTTATTGTCGAAGATGTCACACTACGGCCTTGCATCATTAGTTCCACTAATTTCTTCTTATTCTCATAACAGAAAAATACGTGTAATGGTAGATGGCCTTTATTCTCAATTTCACTCAATAAATGCTGGTGTTCCCCAGGGATCAGTTTTGGCCCCAACTCTGTTCCTCATTCATATCAATGATCTCATATCTACCACTCATAATCCAATACATTCCTACGCAGATGACTCAACATCCACAGTTCCTTCACATTTACCAATTCTTTCACCCAACCCGATCTTATAAATTCAAAAATAAACACGGCAATTTCTCTGAACCAGGACCTTTCTAGAATTAATGAATGGGGACAAGAGAATCTAGTTTCCTTTAATGCACAGAAAACCAAGTACATTCAATTTTCTAACCGACAGAATCTCACTGACTCCATATATTTTTTAATGATGTAAATATTCCCACTTCCCCTAGTATTGACATTCTCGGTGTAACATTAACTACTAACTTGAGCTGGACACATTATGTTAGACGCATTGCTAAGAATGCCTCTAAAAAACTGGGACCCTGTACAGAGTTCGAGAATTCTTCACTGACGAGCAGTTGGCCGTAATATATAAAAGTCATGTGCGCTCTCAGATGGATTACTGTTCACCTCTGTGGGGTGGAAGTGGAGTGGTTGCATTGAGGCAGTTGGACAAATTTCAAAATAAAGCTATTAGATTAATCAATAACCCTGCAATCACACAGGACCTTCCTACATTAGCCATACGAAGAAACGTTGCATCCCTTGCATTATTCTACAGATATTTTCACAGCAATTGTTCCGAGGAACTTGCTTCAATTGTGCCGCCTCTCCACATCTTTCCCCGTAGAACTAGGGCAGCTGAGAGCGCCCATGAATTTACACTTTCTCCTCCACAATGCAGAACTTCTGCTTATCAGAATTCATTTATCCCCAGAGCTACTACTCTTTGGAATTCACTTCCCTCGAATTGCTTTCCACAAACTTACAATCAACAAATGTTTAAATCCAGTTGTTACAAACATTTTATGAATGGAGGATGCCTTTAGGCACATGGACCTTTTTGTTTATCTGTGTTTTTCCTTCTAATGATTTCTTGCTCTTAATTATTACGATTCAAGTTATGTTCACTTATTTTACTAACGTTGTCTCATCATGTTGTAATCGACAGAATGTGTGTGTTTTTGCGATTAATATAGTGTATTTGTCTTGAATTATGGCATCAGATATTCAGATTGCAACTGTATTATGTGTTACTAGCTTTCATTGACATTTCATGTACTCTGTGATATGTTTTATAAGTTGCATGTCCGACACCGATAACGCTCCCTAAAGTGTTGGGGATTGTACTGAGAGGTAATTATAGACCAACCTTTTAAAAATATTGGAACAGTTTTATGCAATACGTTATTATTATATGAGATAGGGAAGAAAAGCGCCAAGGAAACAAACCACAGAGATGAGGCCCTGCACGCACCAACAACCACTGCCACCGCGACACCAAGACAAGAGGGCACAAGCGAGTCCTCACTACGCTTCACTCGGGTCATCTGCATCACTCAGGCACTTCCCCCGACCCCAGGAAAGAACATACCTGTGAGGACGGCACCTACTGATGATATACCTAACAAAGATAATCCCTCACAACGTTGTAATTAACAAACCGTGCATAAAGATCAACACACCACACGCCCTTCTTGCTCAAAGGAGCACCACCGCCGTGACGCGGATTCCTAGAAGGGCTACCGCAGCCGGCCCAGACCCTCCTCCAGGTACAGCCGCCCCTCTAGCCCTGAAATGCCCCACCGAGGAGAACGACGAAAGTGGTAAGACCATCTCAGCCTACCTCATCATCAGTAGAGTTGAACAGATACTATTACCACACCAATAGGGATAGGATCAGAAAACTTGGTACTATTAACTGAGAAATTGCCTTGAGGGAGTAAAACACTGGTGGAACTACTCGACGCACTCAAAGGTACCTTGGATTAGCTAGTATTCTTGTTGGACCACACTGGTGACCACCCAACATCTTTACATTGCCTTGGTACAGGATTTACTGTAATTAGAGTTGCAATACCGACAAGCACTCTAGTTCTAGTAAACCTACAAAAATAGTAAGGGTGGTTGGAAGAACGCAAAACACTGGTGAAACGGCTTCCTTCTCAGTCAGGACTCGTAGTGGAGGGTATAACGACACTGGTGAAACAACTCCCTACTTAAGTCCTGCAATACGAGAGCGTAAGACACTGGTGAAACGGCTCGTACTCGTATAACCACAACATCTAACATCAAAGTTCTTTCAGAGATTCCTGTATGAAGTCAAGGTCAAGGACTCATAGTGGAGGGCGTAAGACACTGGTGAAACGACTCCTTACTCAAGTCCTACGATACGAGAGTGTACTACACTGGTGAAATAGCTCGTATTCGTAAAAGACCTCAACCCCGTAGATCTTCACCAACTCTGCAACCGTCACACGGCAGGACCACCACCATGGACCAGGTCGTCATCAGGAATACAACGCAGCCGCATCTTCAAAGACTGTCGGAACCTGCCAAAGATCTTCCCCTTGAGACGCCTAGTGGATCCTCGATCGTGCTGTTATATAATTACCTATCCATGTCTGATGTAACATTGCACTTATAATCATATGTTACTGTGCTTGTGTTGGTCTCCTTTTCTCCAGTCAAGTAAGAATCTATCTAATTAGTCAATACAACCCCAGTAAAAACCTGGTATAACATTATTATTATTATTAAGGTAGTAGTAGTAGTAGTAGTAAACATACGTTTTACGTTTTTTACGTTGATATTAGTTAAAGCCAAATAAATTGCCATTTTTAACAAATATGATCAATACCTAAAACACGAGAGAAAACACGAGACTCAGGATATAGTAGCAATCAGAGCAAGAAAAAAATAAAACGAAAAGACCAACAAGAACGGGAAGATGCCAGAAGGAAAGAAGGAAAAACAGAAAGACAGAAAATGGGAGATCCACAAGAACGAGAAGCAAAACTAGAGCCCCGAGAAATCAGAACCAATGCCATCAGGGAAGTCGACCAAAGCCCTTTAAAATTGATACCTTAACCCCATACCCCTATTACTCGCCTTGGACTACGTTGCTGAATGTATGACGTGCCAGGTGAAACCAGCAGAGGGCAGACAGGGTGAAGTCAGAGTAGCTGCCAATTCCTAGGTGCAATGTGATCTGCCCGTACACTGGTCAGTGCAGTCAAACATCATCTAGCCCTATCCAATGTCCTGGTCTAATTCCAATTGCCTGTACACTGGTTAGTGCAAGAAGATACATAGACTTGGAGCTTCCTAAACTGTCCCACTTGCCTAAAGATAGTAAACGAGGAATTGTATAATAACGACGAGTTGTTAGTACACTTTTCCGTACGACTCTAGTTATTGTGCAGATCTTGGGTAATGACTTACTGCCAGTATACTGGTCCGAGTAGTCTGTCGAGCCCAGTTATTGAGCTTTAGCTTGCTACCAGTCTACTGGTCCGTGTAGCCTGCTATAACTCAGTCCCTGGGTAGTGATCCAAACCCTACCGAGAAATTGTTAGGTGGACAGTACACTGGTCCGAGCCGCCTAATATATTCTCTGGCCATATCCAACTTGGGTATCGATAGTTGTCCAGGCCATAATGACTTCTCCCTTACTCGAGAGAGAAATTGCGTAGTGGACAGTACACTGGTCCGCGCTGCCTAGTAAGTTCTCTAACCCTCCAGGCTTGGTATCACCAGTACACTGGTCCGTATGTAGCCTGAGACTTGAGTATAGGAGTTGCTAGATTACCAGTACACTGATCCGAGTTCCCTAGTAATTTCTCTGATCCCTCTCCCTTACCTCTCAACACCTGGATGGTAAGGAGCCAACTCACAGCCGTGTCAAGACCTGTTAGAGGACGTTGTTAGAGGACCACCCACCACCAACCCTGACGTTGAAGCCACTACAAGGACGAGCACGAGGAAGATCCGTAGATGTTGGACCACGGCACCAGAACGAAGAACTTAGCTTGCTGAAGGTTGTATAAGTGTATAACAGACCTCCCTTATTAATTGTTAGGCCTCTATAGACGAGGATACAAACCACAAATATTTATCGTTATAAAGTAGAATATTTTGTACATGAACTCTTTGTGAGATCACATATGGTAATATTTCACTGTATAGACACACACACCCATACAGTGATACACATAAAATCAACCCCAGTGACATTAGCTTTCCACGCCCGTGACCAAATGACTTGTGATTATTTCATTGTGTTTATACTTTCATTTCATGCTAAATTCATTCGATAAATGCTTCCGTGACTTGTCTTAATCTATGTGCGAAGACTCCTAAGTGCGCTTTTTAGGATACCACTATATCCGTGATAAACTATGATATATGAGAGACACTTTGTGAATTATTTATATATATTTTGTAGATGGATT
The DNA here is from genome assembly GCA_032716605.1 of Paralithodes platypus. Lineage (NCBI taxonomy): Eukaryota > Metazoa > Arthropoda > Malacostraca > Decapoda > Lithodidae > Paralithodes > Paralithodes platypus. The sequence goes on along the minus strand of CM064507.1, from coordinate 6,495,776 downwards.
GGGTGGAGGAAAAACACAGGAAAGAGATATGATTCTTTATTTTCTAATTGTTTCGGCTATGTATTACCCATCTTCAGATAGACTGACAAGTCTCTCTGAAGATGGGTAATAAATAGCCCAACACGTTAGCGAATAAAGAATCCTAGCTCTTCCCTGTGTTTTTCCTCCACCCAATCCATCTACCTGTCAATATGAATCATTCACATATATTGTGTGTGTAATTTATATTGTTATTTCAAAGGAGCAGTAAACCTTCAGTCATAATACTTGCAATACATCTTAGCTCCGTGTATATAATATTCTATTCCATATCCATGACTTTGCGTATGATATTTTATGCCATTATATGTGTGAACCATTAGCCAAGTAAGCCATCGTATGTTGTTATCTATATTGAATATGATAACTATATACAGTATGTACTCCTGTGTTGTCCTTAACCCACTGAGCCCCAGCTAGTTATTAATAAATGTACCACCAGGGACCAGCCGGTTTTGAAAAAAAAAAAAATTCCCAGAAACAATAGCGAATGGGTTAGGAATGAAGGAAAAACCACGAAAAACCGATCAAAAAGCTCAAAAAATGGTCCACCGAAATGGATTTTACAAGAGTACAAAAATTAAGGCAATTTCCCCAAAAAATCTTGTTTTTGAGCGCTCAAGCGCACGCGGTTGGACTTTGAGAGTTTTCAACCATCGGCATGGGTGCATGGGATACTTAGACAGTTCCCATACAAATCTGAGCCCTCTAGGTGCCATAGGACCGAAGTAATTGGGACCGGAGTAACACTGACGCAACTGTTGCGTCGCTGGGGTTTAGCGTTACATACATTGCTGACACAAACGCTGCGTCGCTGGGGCTCAGTGGGTTAAACCTCTGCATATATGTGTGTGTGTCTGTGTGTGAATTCCTTCTCTGCCACTCCAGTTAAGTTAGGATCCACCTTTTATCCAGTAAACCCAGAAAAAAGCCTGGTATAACAAAACCCAAATAATAAGATATAGGCTACCTGTGTTTATTAATATTTACGTATATACAGTACAAGTTTTACCATTTAGGAGTAATGAATACAAGGTAATGCTTGCAAATATACTGTATACTGTAGTATACTGTATACTCAAGCAAAACAATAGTCTATAATTATGTATGTATATTCTGACATACGGAGCCCTGTATGTTAATTTAAGAGTTAGAATTAGAGTTGAAGGAGCCAAACTACCCAAGCTATGAAGCAAACTAGCGAGCGAACTAGCGAGTGGGGAAACCAGCTCGCCGCATACCAGCAAACAAGCCTTCACACCTGCGTGCGTCATAGGGGACCCTGCAAACTACCCGACGCTATGACGTATGATCGACGCCAGGAGCTGTGAATGGACCAGGCACCTGTTATGCAACTCGAGGAGCTGTGATTGGAGCGGGCACCACCCCCCGCCTCCTGATTCGTTCCTACACCATCATTGTTTAGTATATAAGACCCGAGTTGTGGGCATTCAAATCAGTCTCATTTGGAGTTGGGGAAGGTGAACTTGCAGCTGGAGGAAGACGGGGTGAAGTATTATAATGGGATTGTGACTGTCAGTCAGATTATATATGTGTGTTAAGTGTGTTCCGTGTAAACACTTACGTTATGTTGGTTAGTGAGATATGTGATTGGGACGTTAACGCTATTATTGTGTACTTAACTATTTGATTGCGAATTAACGTGAACGCTACTATTATGTGTTTAATTATTTGATTGCGAATTAACGTTAACGCTACTATTTATGTACTTAACTATTTGATTGGGAATTAACGTTAACGCTATTATTATGTACTTAACTATTTTAGTTGACTAACTTGTGGACTAAAGCAACTCTTTAAGTAATTGGGTTATGATGAAAGTAATACTATTGTTTTATATTAATACTTACGAGTTCTTTCATTTTCTTTGAATTAAGCTTACATTGCTTAACGGTGCTTAGTACGGTGATGCTATTGTCTCATATTAGTAATATCGCCTTAGACTAACATGGCTGTGTTAATATTACTTCTAGTGATTTCCTAAGCTGAAGAAAATTCTTTTGCTTCAAAATATTATATTTTGCTTTTCATATTATTTGAGTGAGACCTGAATCGAATCTATGAAGCGATCCTGTAACTTAATTTACTCATAATCAAACCTCAATGTTACGTGGTTAAGAAATACATTTAACTAATTATTAAATATATATCTAACTTTTGATGTGACTTTGATATTAATCCTGATGATAATAATAATATAATACTATTAACGTAAGACAAGAACCAAGAATAGGCTAATTACATTAAATATAAATACAAGGACATATCATAAAACTATCTATTCATTTCAAAAAGGGTAAGAGACAGAAATATTCTTACTTTAATATTTATCTTTCAAGACTTTTTATAAAATTAATAGTCCTTCTTTAGCTATAACTTATTCGGTTCATAACCATAGCCTACTAAGCTTCGGTTAAATAATAATTCTTTATAAATACTACATGACTTTAATTAGTTTCAGTATTTTTCATAATTAAAGAGCATCAGTCAATAAAGGATACTAAGTCCTAAGATCCAAAAGGAAAGGAAGCAACAACAGGAAATTATTTTATTAGATTTTACTTTTGTTTTGCCTTCAGCTGACTGATACCTTAATATATATCTCTGTGCTATCTAGATTCATCAAGTTAACCACTTGAGGATCAAGATATGTAACAGAAGAGTGGCGACCTTGCCAGGATTCGTTTCATACAGTTTCACTCAGTTTCATTAACGTTTCACTACTTAAAAATCAAATATTAATAAGGCCTCAACTAATTAATGACTAAGATGCTCGAGTTTTCATAGAATCAGAACCCACAGCCCCTGATATTGACTGTCTGTCAAAATCTGAACTGAAAGTGCTTGCCTCGCATCTCCAGTTAACTGTCTCAAACATGTCCAAAGTAGAGGTGGCTCAGACCATAAAAACCCACCTGTTTCCTGTAGAAGGCGGGGAGGGTGACGGAGCAGTTGGTGGGATCCCGAGTAAACCTAGCAAATTTGATGAACAATTGCCACCTGGTTTTACCGTTGATCAATTATTCGAACTAGAACAAACCAGAGCAAAGACCGAACAAGCCAGAACAACGACCGAACAATATCAATATCAATATCAAATAGCTCAACTAAATGTCCATACAAATGCTCCCGTAATTGCTCCCCCTCTGGGATTGACTATGACTAGTGTCATTCCACCTTTCACTGAGGATAATGTGCAGGATTTCTTTGTTTTGTTTGAGGAAGTTGCTGGAGGTATGAAGTGGACAAGAGATCAATGGCCTTTTATGTTACAAACCGTTTTGACAGGGCAGGCTCGAGCCACGTATTTGTCAGAAGTAGCAGAAGTTAGGCAGGATTATGACAATCTGAATGAAGCTATCCTAAAAACCTATCAATTGCAGCCTGAGGCTTACAGGCAATCTTTCCGTAAAAACCAGAAGAAAGTAGAAGAAACTCATAAGGTATTTTCCAGGACCATGACTAAAACTTTCAATCATTGGGTCAGGAGTAAGAAAGTCACAAGCTACAACGATCTGAAGGAGTTGGTCCTGTTAGAAAATTTCCTATGGAAAATTGATTCTTCTGTATCCTATCATTTAAAGGGGAAGAAGGTAGATTGTCTTGCCGACGCTGCTGACATGGCTGACACATACGTGCTCAACAACAAATTTCGTGGAAAGAAGCCCTACGATAATTCTAGTTCTAATTTTAAGTATCCCAATCACAAATCTGACAGACCCAGTCACAAGCCTATAACGTCTTCCCCAGCTAGCCAAAATAGAATTGTTCCCCCAACTAAAAATGCGACTCAGGGCAATGGTAACAGAGGTGGGCCCCAAACTAATAGTAATGCTCAAAGAGGGAACGTTCCCGTATCCCCTAAAGTATGTACTTTTTGTGGCAAGAGAGGCCACCTAGCTTATCAGTGCTGGGCCAAGGAGAGAACCGAGAGATCGGGGCAGACAGTTGCCGCCGTATCTCAAACTCCATATGTGCCTGTAATGCAGGACTCCCGACAGAAGGAGTACCTAGCACCAAAAGTTCCTTTAATGCAGGACTCCCGACAGAAGGAGTACCTAGCAGCTAACGTAAATCATCTAGACAGGGGTGTAGTAGCATGTGTGGTGCAACCCACTAGGGTTAAGCCAATAATAATTTCACCATCAGTGCAGGACAGTTACCGTCCCTTTATTTCATCTGGCAACGTGAGATTAAATGGTTGTATGCATGAGAGACACAGGTTCTACTAGCACCCTCATGGTGAATCCTTACACAGAGTGCCCACCTGGCGAACCAGTTGTAATGAGAGGTGCTGGAGGCCAATTTTATGCACACTTGGTAAAAGGCGAAATTGAATGTGAGTTACTACAGGGTGAGGCCACCATAGCTTTGTGTAGGTCCCAAGATATCCCTGTGCCTGGGGTAACACTCCTTTTGGGGAATGATGTAGCAGGTGAGAAGGTCCGACCAGACCCCATTTTGTCACTTTCCCCTGTTAACGAGCCACTAACCGGTGAGCTCGAAAAGGAGATGCCAACAGTTTTCCCTGTGTGTGCTGTCACACGTTCAATGTCTCAAGTAGCAGTTCCCTCCGACAGAAATGTACCGAATGTAAGAGTTGATGAAAGGGATGATGAGAGTGTGAATGACGCTCCAACTGTGCCTGATGATGTGACTGAGGTGGATTTATCTGACACCTTTATGGCTCATCTTGACCCTAACGATGACCATGAAACCCCTCCAAATTGTCCTAGTGGCCTGGTAGAGCTACAGAGAGATGATAGTGAATGCAAGGAGTTAGCTGCCAGGTCCGTGAGTGAAGAGGAATGTGAGAAGGAGGGTGGTGAATGTTTCTACCTCAAAGGAGGAGTATTGTGGCGAAGATGGAGACCGCCACACAGACCAATCGATGACGGGGCTTGGGACGTCCCTCAAGTAGTAGTCCCCAAACCTTGTCGTAGAGATATCATGGAAATGGCACATTGTATACCATTGGCAGGACACCTAGGTGTGAGAAAAACTCTAGACAGAATCAGAGCCCACTTTTACTGGCCAGGAATGCGTGCAGATGTAGTGGAGTTTTGTAGAGTGTGTCACACTTGCCAGATGACAGGAAAACCAAATCAGAAGGTGCCTGTACATCCTCTGGTGCCCTTGCCCGTTTTCGAGAATCCTTTTACTCGGGTGGTAGTGGACATTGTAGGCCCATTGCCTAAGACTTCCCAAGGTAACATTTATTTATTAACTATCATGGACATGACAACTCGCTACCCAGAGGCTATACCCTTAAGGACTACCTCTGCTCCAACTGTCATCAAGGAACTGCTCAAATTCTTCACCAGAATGGGTTTCCCCCATGAGGTGCAAAGTGATCAAGGAACTAATTTTACCTCTAAAATTTTCCAGCAGTCCCTGAAGGAGTTGGGTATCGAGCATGTTAAGTCTAGCACCTACCACCCAGAGAGTCAAGGGGTTCTCGAACGATATCATCAGACATTAAAGGGAATGTTACGTAAGTATTGTACAGAGACCGGAGTTGAGTGGGATAAGGAGGTACCTTTTCTTTGATTTGCTACTCGTGAGGTTCCAACTGAATCCCTGGGTTTTTCCCCTAATGAGCTAGTTTTCGGTCACCAGGTAAGAGGTCCTTTGCAACTATTGCAGGATAGCCTAGTTGGCCAGGAGGGGAACCAAAACCTCCTCAAGTATGTTTCAGATTTCAAAACCCGGCTGAGATCCTCATGCGAGTTTCCCGCTCAAAACTTGACAGTGGCTAAAAGCTCCATGAAGAAATGGTATGACAGAAAAGCCCGTGAGAGGGAGTTTCAGCCCGGTGATGAGGTTTTGGTCCTGCTCCCCCTTTTTGGCAAACCTTTATCTGCCAAGTTCAGGGGCCCATATAAGATCATTCGGAGGGTGAGCATTACCGATTATCTAGTAACTACCCCAGACAGGAGAAAGCCCACGCAAGTATTCCATATAAATATGTTGAAACCCTACCATAGGTCCCCTGATTCCTCTCCTCCAGATTCTCCCACTGTGGCAGTGAATGTCAGGACCTGTGGACAGCCTGGTGCGGACGAAGTCTTCAGTTCTCTTACTGACCCGCAACAGACTGTTCCAGAGCCTGAAGGTATCCATGCAGACTTTGACTTGTCATGTAGCCTATCCAACTTTCAGTATAATTCAGTGGCTTGGAGGGAATTACCATCTAAACTATGTCATCTTCCCTCTGATCAAGCGAACCAACTAATCTCTGTTTTATCTCAGTCTCCCAGTGTGTTCCGTGATACTCCAGGGCTCACTTCTTTAGCGGTGCACAACATCGACGTAGGGGATGCAACTCCCATTAAACTATCCCCCTACCGTGTCTCGCCACAACGCAGGAGTATACTGCAGGTCGAGCTTGACTTCATGTTTTCAAACCAGCTGATCACAAGGGCCTTAAGCCAGTGGAGTAGTCCGGTCATACTTGTGCCAAAGCCAGACGGGAGCCATAGGTTATGTATAGACTATAGGCAAGTTAATGCTGTCACAAAGAACGATACCTACCCACTGCCACGGATCAAAGATTGCATTTACCAGGTTGGCCTCATACAGCAGTAAGTTTAACTTAATGAGAGGATTTTGGCAATTAGCTCTCCCTTGTAGCGAGGTAAATATCATGCTTTTGTAGTGCGCTGTCAAGCCTTCAGCTGTGAGATGCCTTGCAGTTCGAATAACGCTCCAGCTACGTTCCGGCTATGTTCTGATGTGGTACCTGGAGACGTTGCCTACTTTGGGTGATATCCTTATTATATCCTCATTATAATCTTGCTGTTGCCAATCTGGTGGTGAATCTATTTATGTATTATATTTAATATTATGTACTATACTCCTTAAACTCTTTTCTAGGGGGGAGGTCTGACATACGGAGCCCTGTATGTTAATTTAAGAGTTAGAATTAGAGTTGAAGGAGCCAAACTACCCAAGCGGCGAAGCAAACTAGCGAGCGAACTAGCGAGTGGGGAAACCAGCTCGCCGCATACTAGCAAACAAGCCTTCACACCTGCGTGCGTCATAGGGGACCCTGCAAACTACCCGACGCTATGACGTATGATCGACGCCAGGAGCTGTGAATGGACTAGGCACCTGTTATGCAACTCGAGGAGCTGTGATTGGAGCGGGCACCCCCCCCCCCCCCCGCCTCCTGATACGTTCCTACACCATCATTGTTTAGTATATAAGACCCGAGTTGTGGGCATTCAAATCAGTCTCATTTGGAGTTGGGGAAGGTGAACTTGCAGCTGGAGGAAGACGGGGTGAAGTATTATAATGGGATTGTGACTGTCAGTCAGATTATATATGCGTGTGTTCCGTGTAAACACTTACGTTATGTTGGTTAGTGAGATATGTGATTGGGACGTTAACGCTATTATTGTGTACTTAACTATTTGATTGCGAATTAACGTGAATGCTACTATTATGTGTTTAATTATTTGATTGCGAATTAACGTTAACGCTACTATTTATGTACTTAACTATTTGATTGGGAATTAACGTTAACGCTATTATGTACTTAACTATTTTAGTTGACTAACTTGTGGACTAAAGCAACTCTTTAAGTAATTGGGTTATGATGAAAGTAATACTATTGTTTTATATTAATACTTACGAGTTCTTTCATTTTCTTTGAATTAAGCTTACATTGCTTAACGGTGCTTAGTACGGTGATGCTATTGTCTCATATTAGTAATATCGCCTTAGACTAACATGGCTGTGTTAATATTACTTCTAGTGATTTCCTAAGCTGAAGAAAATTATTTTGCTTCAAAATATTATATTTTGCTTTTCATATTATTTGAGTGAGACCTGAATCGAATCTATGAAGCGATCCTGTAACTTAATTTACTCATAATCAAACCTCAATGTTACGTGGTTAAGAAATACATTTAACTAATTATTAAATATATATCTAACTTTTTATGTGACTTTGATATTAATCCTGATGATAATAATAATATAATACTATTAACGTAAGACAAGAACCAAGAATAATTACATTAAATATAAATAAAAGAACATATCATAAAACTATCTATTCATTTCAAAAAGGGTAAGAGACAGAAATATTCTTACTTTAATATTTATCTTTCAAGACTTTTTATAAAATTAATAGTCCTTCTTTAGCTATAACTTATTCGGTTCATAACCATAGCCTACAAAGCTTCGGTTAAATAATAATTCTTTATAAATACTACATGACTTTAATTAGTTTCAGTATTTTTCATAATGAAAGAGTATCAGTCAATAAAGGATTCTAAGTCCTAAGATCCAAAAGGAAAGGAAGCAACAACAGGAAATTATGTTATTAGATTTTACTTTTGTTTTGCCATCAGCTGACTGATACCTTAATATATATCTCTGTGCTATCTAGATTCATCAAGTTAACCACTTGAGGATCAAGATACGTAACAATATATATATATAAATGATATTATGTACTCATCTTAACTATAAATCTAGTACATTCTATATTGCACATGTTCCGTCTCTCTCTGAGATTATATTTATCTATCTATCTATCTATCTATATGCTCAGGCCCAATCCCCATTTTGGGGGTAGCCGACTCAAGACAGAGCAAGGACAGGGAAAACACAAAAACAACATAAAACAACAAATAAACACAGATAAAAAGCACAAACTCACACACATCCAGGTCACCCAAGAGAAGACCCAGAGACCAGGGTCACCAAGGTCGCTCCAGCACTCCCCCGGCCCCCGACCACCCGGAGAGGTTCCGATCTCGGCAGGCAGACATGCAGCGGAGCCAAAGCCACAAGCCCTCCCACCACACTTCCAGGCGCACCCTTCATATTAATCGTCTCCCCGGGCCAGGCGCCTGATGGACTATTATCTAGTCCAACTTGCGCCCGACCCCTTACTCCAAATGACCACGTGCTCACTCAACTATTCACAAGCATTCTCCATTCACTCCTGTCCACCACCACTTCCCCTGCCTGATCTATAGTCATTCCTCTATCATCCAAAGCCTTTCTTACACAGTCTCTCCATCTCAATGGGGGTCTTCCTGCCCTTCTATCTCCCCTTGTACCTGACTCACATATTCTCTTTGTAAGCCTTTCATCTCCCATTCGTTCAACATGACCATACCAGCTCAGCACCCTTCTGTCCACTCTGGCTGACAAATGTTCCTGCTGCCCCACTCTCCTACGTATCTCTTCATTCCTCAATCTGTCTCTACGAGTAACTCCACATATACTCCTCAGCAGCTCATCTCCATCACATCCAGCCCTCTTTTCTCCTTTTTCTTGAGAGCCCATGTCTCAGCCCCATACATCACTGTTGGCACAACAATTCCTTGATACAGTGCACTTTTTACTTTCACTCCGAGATGTCTCGTCTTCCACATACTTCCCATTGCTCCGAAAACCTTCCTTCCTTCACACACTCTATTTATGACAGAAAAAATAGTATTGATGAATTAGGAGGGTTCCTTGTTATGCAGTAGTTAATTCACCTTCTTATGAAACTGGTACGATACTACACTCAAATTTCAATTATACTATTTTGTCTTCCTTAAATACAATCTCAGAGATAAACGGAACTTGTGCAGGGAACTGTAGCCTACAATGTAGGGAGACCGCGAATGTTTCGGTGTCTGTATTATAAATACTTGTATGTCAATATAGTTACAGGTATATTTTATATTTGTTTTGAGTGGCATGGCAACTATATGGGCTACTGTACATTATGCAATGTTGTATTGAACACATAAATGGTACTCCGAACCGTATTAAACATTATATATTAATTTCACTCTGCGCGAAAATTAATATTCCGAATTATTTGGATAATGCGGACATTCGGAATACAATTTCCGCACTTCGTCTTCTCACACTTTAAATTCCGCGTTTGGTGACGTATTTCCGCATTCTGGCAGCCCTGCTAACACTACTTGAACGGCTGGGAGTAAACGATATTCCCGTAAGTACTAGTTAAGACGATATTATGATGGCCTTAGCAAACAGAAAACGGTACTGAGGGGTTGGGGCCATCGTTTACTTGTATTACGACCTGCTGCATAGGCTACAGTATATTACGCGCAGGATAACCTTAACATTAATAGAATTTGAGTGCACATCCATAATGTTAATATATACTCGAGCATGCCGTTATACGAACCTTATATGCAGTAAAATGCGAAATGTTAACGCTAATACGTCCACCCACTTCGATGTAAATGCTAAAACTAACCGATGACGTCACTATTACTCTCCCTGCCACCCGTGGTACCACTCTCTCAATCCACGAGTCCAAGTTTTATTTGATGCTATGGATTTATTGGAATTTGTATTAGCTTTCGCATTCCGAGGTTTAATATTCTTCTAGTGCAAAATCTGTTTTAGTTTTAGTATTTAAATGTCGTTGTGAGCTGCATATAAGGAAAATGCTGCATGGATATTTTGTAAGTAATAAACCGATAAATTGGCATCCATAAACATCCCTTCCCCCTCACCCCCTCCACCTCCAACCCCACCCCTACCCATACACATAAAACAAAGGAAGCAAATCTTCCGCGAAAGTCAAATGAGACATGCACTCACGGACACAAGTTGTGACCTTCTTTTTTTTTTTTTTTTCTATATTCCAACTTACTTCCTCTCGGGCATAGGCTGAGAGCCTTAACATTCACCGCTTTACAATGAACAGTGAAGCCCGTGAGGTCTTGTTCCAGTCTAGGGAGTGAGACATGTGAAGCACGTAGAGTACAACGAGCACCTGCCATCTTGCCTTTACATGAGGCACGGTGCTCACTCATGGCCCGAAACGACCCCATCTCTGAAGCCACCTCGTTCCCGTGCTGTCTCACCCCTACACTCGGACTCTCACACTTACACACACACAACGCCACCTGTTGAGCAGATAACTCACCAGGCATTGCACCCCTATAGCATATTTTGAATATGGGAATATTCATACAGTGCTATTTAATCAGGGAACAATGAGGGTATTTTATTGACGTTTCGGTGGGCTTGTGGTAATGCACTGATACCAGGTACAGCACAAATTCCATCCCAATGATATCTTCCCATTGATACATCGGGATTTGAACCCGGGACCTTTGGATTACCAGGCCAGTGGCAAGACCACTCCACCACACCCCCCTTGCCATAGCGAAGTTACATCGAACTGAATCGAATCTTCTCATATGACTGTATCTAATATATTAATATGCATTAAGCTATGTTATGATTATGACGCGTTTTAACAGTTTATTCTGGCTCTCATTAGACGACTTTATCAGCTTAAGAAACATATGTGGGAATCCGAGGCATAATTTGAGCTGGTTTTGACCCGATAAATTTCTAGAGGTCCTTCCATGAAATTGGTCCTGCATGAAATTGTCAACTGATAAACATACTGAAGTGAAAAGCAGTCTCAAATATTGGGAGGTGTTAAGCAGTAGGCACTCACACATAGAAAGAGTCAGAAAGGGTTATAATTAGTGTCCTAGAGTGTACAGTCATAACCAAACTAACAAACAAAGTGTCATAATTGGATTGGTAGGATGATAGTTCCTCTCTCTCACACTCTCTCTCAGTGTTGTGATTGTCCTTAGGTGAGTGTGTGTGTGTGTGTGTGTGTGTGTGTGTGTGTGTGTGTGTGAGAGAGAGAGAGAAAGGACGTAGGTATATCTTAGCTATAGTTAATGTTGATCCCATTCAGACCGCACTTGTTTTCTAAATCATGTAGGGAAACAACTTTGAATATTTAGAGTGATGCAGACTGGTAAATCTATGAAATTATGTGAACACGTGGGGAGACAAACTCCATAGACAAGACTGTTTTACGGAAAGTGTATCTTGTTGATGTACGAGAGAAGGGTCGAAAGTCTAGGATGAATAATGGAAACTATTGGACAGATCCAGACTGATGGACACCAGGGTAACAAGAGACGAGGAGACATACTTTTATCCCATCCAGATCAGGTATATCATCCATTGGGTAACATAGATAATCTAACCAAACATAGCTTACAAGCACAGCATTTTTGATCTACCTCAACTAATCTACCCTATTTAATTTCTATATTTGTGTATTATATCCCTAAGAACATAATTATACAGTACAGTATACTTAGAGTGGTATAGCATGTGTTTCATAATCACCACTTATACCCAATGCCACTTTCACATATGTATCGTTGTCACAATCGTTAGTGTTATCACTACCACCACATAAAACCACGGACACATTATCTGCATTCACCTTCATTTGTGCTACATAACTTTCAACCCGCTGAGTACCAGCTAAATATTTATAAATGTACCACCCAGGGCCGGCTGATTCTGATTTTTTTTTTATTCCAGAAACAATAGCGAATGGGTTAGGAATGAAGGAAAAACCACGAAAAAACGATCAAAAAGCTCAAAAAATGGTCCTACAGAGCCCCTGAAAGCGGATTTTACAAGAGTAAAAACTTTAAGGCAATTTCCCCCAAAAAAACATGTTTTTGCACGCTCAAGCGCACGCGGTTGGACTTTGAGAGTTTTCAACCATCGGCATGGGTGCGTGGGATAGTTACACAGTTCCCATACAAATCTGAGCCCTCTAGGTGTCATAGGACCGGAGTAATTGGGACCGGACCGGCCAGGACGCAAACCATGCGTCGCTGGGGTTTAGCGTTACATACATTGTGGACGCAAACCCTGCGTCGCTGGGGCTCAGTGGGTTAAAGTCACATAGTCATCACAGTCTCCTTAAAATAACAGTCATATTTAATTCCGTCATATAGTCAGATACGTAGCATTATCAGCAGCTATAATCACCACCATAACATAGTCATTGGTATATCATATACATCAGTCACATAATTATCACAATTACAACATCAGTGTTCATGCATGTTAATGTTTGATAAGTAGTAATTGATGCTATACATTTGGAAACAAATTTCAAACACAAAACTAAGAAACAATATAACATCAAAATCAAATAGAAATAATGATTTGCACTACAACATGGACAACATTACACGAACATTCTAAAGAGCACTGACAAACCAACTTTCAAAACATGTTGGAGATATGAATACAATTAACTAAACATATGAGGAACCAAATAATATGACAAACGCTCGATTAAAAGACGAAGAGAAACGTTAATGAAAATAAACAAATGCATATATAGAACATTCATAAGACAGATATTAATGAACTAGGAGACAAAATGCGAATATGAAAGATAATAGACACAAAATGATCAGGACAAGTGAATATCTGATATTAAATAGAGATAAGGGTTGAGATATAAATAAACCACCTATGGAAATAATCCAATCTGAATAATAAAGACATAATACGTTGATCAAGGACAATACCAGTAACAGAGGTAAACATTGCAATGACAGTTTAAAATAAATATACAGTGCATCATTATCTGAGCTTTCAGTGTAAAGCAAACATAGGTTGGAAGTAATGGTAACTTTCTTGTGAGGATAATAACTGAACAAAGGTTATTATTGCAATAATAGTAGTGTTAGCTCTTCTTAGTTAGCATTGGTGTTATAACGTAGCTAGAGATATCTATTGTGTAAGGGTGAAAGTAATGGTATGCATTTTATTATAACTAAGAAACCGTTCAGGCGCTTTGTAGTCAAACACGCGCATGTGTGTGTGTTTGCAAAATGACTTGAGAACGAATGAATGCATGGTTGCCTGAGTTTATACATACAGTAAATACATATATTTATTATTTGAATAAGTGTAACTATATGTTAGCTAAAGTTAGATGAAGTTCTCATATTTATGAGAATAGATGACATTCTATATGTAGCAGAAGGAAAACTGTCTATGGCAGATAATGGAAAAGCAAACAAAAAACATAGACAAACGAGGGTATCTAGGTTATAGAAGGATTAATTGACATACATTATCCGTTTTGATTCTATAACGTGCATATCAATAAATGTATACCTTCAAATGACGAGCAACTGTTTCTTAGGAGATTTCAACGTTCTCCATTGCCAATGGCTCTCCTCTCACACTACTGACAAACCTGGTGAACAAGCCTACTTCTTTTCTATCATAAATGACTTAGAGCAGCTGGTCCAGCAACCCACCCGTATCCCGGATCGCTTCGGAGATCGGCCCAACATTCTTGACTTATTTCTGACTTCTAACCCTTCTTCTTATACTGTCAATCTTTTCACTTCTTTGGGCTCCTCCGACCATAAACTAAATCTCAGTCACCTGTCCTATCTCTTCATTATGGCCACCCGATCCTCCCAGCCGGCGGTGATTGTGGCACTTTGGCGCTGACAACTGGGAGGCTCTCCGGCAGTACTTCTTTGATATCCCATTGAATGACTTCTGCTTCCGTGGCCGAGGACCCTCGGAGTGTACTGACCACATTACCGAGGTAATCCTCTCGGGCATAGAAACGTACATTCCATTTAGTTTCTCTCAATCTAATGCAAACAAATCTTGGTTTACTCACGCTTGTTCTACTGCTGTCCACAACAAGGAGGAAGCATTCAAACGGTACCGACGCCTTAACAATCAAGAATCTCATTCTTCCTATGTTTCTGCCCGGAATCAAGCCAAATATGTTCTTCGACTTGCCAAGCACTCTTTCATCAATAATAAATGCACTGAACTATACAACTCTAGCTCTTCCCAAGCTTTCTGGCATCTAGCCAAGAACCTCTCCAACAACTTTTCTTCCTCTTCTTTCCCTCCCCTTTTCCACTCTGATGGCACAACCATCACTTCTTCCTCTGACAAAGCTGAACTCTTTTCTCAAACTTTTGCTAGAAACTCTACCTTGGATGATTCCGGTGTTATTCATCCCTCTCCACCCCTCTCTCTCCTACTTATGCCTAATATCCTAATCTCTTCTAAAGATGTACTTTCTACCCTCTCTGGGCTTAATACTAAGAAGGCATTCGGTCCGGACGGTATTCCTCCTGTTGTAGTCAAAAACTGTGCTTCCGTGCTGATCCCCTGCCTAGGCAAACTCTTTCGTCTCTGTCTCTCCTCTAACGTCTTCTCTTCTTGCTGGAAGTTTGCTCTCATTCAACCTGTCCCAAAGAAGGGTGATCGCTCTCAACCCTCCAACTAACGTCCAATTGCTCTCATCTCTTGTATCGCTAAAGTTTTTGAAACTATTCTTGCTTCCAAATTCCTTAAGCATTTCTCTTCTCATAATCTGCTCTCAGATCGCCAGTATGGCTTCCTTAGGGGTCGCTCTACTGGTGATCTTCTTTCATATCTTACTAACTCTTGGTCATCCAACTTTCGAGACTTCGGTGAGACTTTTTCTGTTGCACTAGACATATCGAAGGCATTCAGTAGAGTCTGGCACAAATCTTTAATTACCAAACTGCCCTCCTTCGGTTTCTGTCCCTCCATCTGTGCCTTTGTTTCTAATTTGCTTTCCGGCTGTTCCATAGCTGTGGTTGTGGACAGTCATCGCTCATTTCCTCATCCTATCAACTCCGGTATTCCTCAGGGTTCTGTCCTATCTCCTATTCTCTTTCTAATTTTCATAAAAGATCTTCTCAACTGTACATACAGTCCCATCCATTCATATGCAGACGACTCTACCTTACACCACTCAATTATTTTTCCAAAACGCCCCAGCCCGCAGTCCCTCAAAGGAAAATGTAATGAAGCCATAAAATACCTAAATTCTGATCTAGCTACTATTTCCAATTGGGGTAGAGAAAACCTTGTTGCATTTAATGCTTCCAAGACTCAATTTATCCATCTTACTACCCATCAGGAACCTCAAGAGGACTATCCCTTATTCTTCAACAATACAAAAATCAACCCTTCATCTTCCCTCAATGTTCTCGGTGTGTCTTTTTCTTCTGCTCTCACTTGGAAGGACCATATTACCAGTCTCGCTAAGGCAGCCTTGCAGAAGCTGGGTGTGCTCAACCCCCTCAAGGGGTTCTTTACCCCTGCGCAACTTCTTGCTCTGTACAGGGGCACAGTGCATCCTTGTATTGAGTATTGTTCACATGTGTGGGGAAGATCCTCTCACAACGCACTCCTAGACAAAGTAAAAAGGAAAGCCTTTCGTATCATTAACTCCCGTCCACTCACCAACTCTCTGCAATCTCTCTCTCTTTGCTGCAATGTTGCATCTCTCTCGCTATTCTATCGCTACTACAATAATCAGTGTTCCTCAGAGCTTTTCCAGTGTATACCACCTCTTCTACGTAGGGTACGTAGTACCCACCTGGCAACACAATCCCACCCCTACTCTGTGCAACTCTCCAACCCAAGAGTGAAATGCTATTCTCAGACTTTCTTCTATTCAACTGCCGAGCTCAGGAACTCTCTCCCAGAATCAGTCTTTCCCTCTTCCTGACTTAAATTGCTTCAAACTCCGTGTGTCCAGGCATTTTAGCTCGAACATCCCTTGATTTTGGCCCTGTCACTCTTTCAACTCTGGGGGAGGCACTCGCTGCAGGCAGCTATGCCTTTTGTCTCCCTCATAGAAAAAAAAAATGTGGCTCCCATTATAAGTTCCAGAACACTATAATAACATTAATACTAGAACATTAAAGTCACAATCGAAAGGTCCTAGGCTAGGGTCGCGGGCAGTCTCTATATACAGTACACTATGCCTCTGTTCATCAAGCATTTAATAACATCCTGAAGTTAGTGGACATTTGTGACGTGCCATCCGGGTAAGAAAACTGTGATGCCATGGATAATATACAGTAGCTCCTGTGTACCAGGCTGGATAACTCGAATTAGTTATCCATCACACACTCCAATAGGGTCATGTTAAGGCAATTAGCGTGTCAGCCAAGTACAGAGTAATCTATGCTCTCCTACTTTAATACAATTACTAATAACAATCTCCTGTTTGTATTCACTCTACTTGTCGTGGTGTCTACATTTGAGATTCTTCCAAGAAATGTACTATGGACTATAGAAGTGGGATGTGTTAGTGTTCTGTTGTACAATAGACACATTCATTCTCACATACATAAAACATACAACAGTACAACAACAATAGAACTGGGCACACTATATAATTATCCCGAGGAATCCTGAGGTCCATTGTGCTATATTTGTGAACACTTTGTACACTGACATTTCTCTATATTTGTTTTATATTTTATTTTTCGATTAAGTGTTTATCAATGTTTTCGAACGACTATTGTAAACTGCTGAGAGATAATGTGATAGGAAAGGCGGTACAATTATAATAATTGTTCTAATTCTCGGACTCTTCCTTATCCTTAATTACTCACTCACTTTCACTTTCGCTCTCACTGTTACTCTCACTCACTCAAGTTTTGTTTATTTTATTATATTTTATTTGTATTTGTTTTTACCGACTTCAGTTTCCTATCACTCATTGCTTCTCACAATACTCAGACCTTCATATTAATTGTAACACACCAGGCATGTTCTTTTTTTGATAAGGGTGTCCTAAAATATAACATTATGTCTATTTTTTTAGCTAAATTTAAGGATAATACTGTCCCTTTCTTTCCCTTTCACCCAAGATATATTTAAATATTATACAATTTGTGTGTGTTATATTTAGATTAATTGTTTTAATAATATATTCAGGAGTAGAAATATGTTCATGAAGTTTTAGATTATCCACCACCTCTTTTCGACAGCATAAACGAACAAATGAACCTAGCATAGTACTACTTCTGATAAATGAGAATCCCTAATAAATAGTTCTTCTTTTATATAAATTGAGATCAAAGGCAACGTCAACTATGCAAGTTCTATCCCCTTAAATTAAGGTAGAACATACGACTCTACCTATCATGGTCTTTACTTGTGAACCTTCAAACCCTGATAGTCAATTACATACTAGTATATTGTGGCAACGTGTTACTCTGTTACTGGGTTATCACAGACACCCACAATTGTTACACAATTTAAAACGCATAGGAACAAAAAATAACAATAACAAACTTTCACAAATACTGTAGCAACGTGTAATTGTCTGTAGCTGTAATAAACAGTGTGGTATGTGTGTATTTTGTACATATGTTGCTTATGCACATCTCAGACAGATTGTGCTGCCATTACTGTATTATGTTCACCACAATTACCAACACAATCACTATTAATTTGGTGTACGACTATATTTAGCTGTCCTTGCCCCTCAACTACTGTCTCTTCTCTGTCATTATGGTCACAGTTTATCATCCAACTCTCTCATTTCAACACCTGTCTATCCCTGCCTCCCTGTCATCACCTTTAAACACCCTCACCTGTATACTACTACACTCTCCATTTTCATGACTTTTATTCGTGACAAAGCTGAAGAAAATCGCCTGAATGTGGCTCTATACTCGGTTTGAAAGAGTTATTGTCGTGATGTCACTTTCTTTTAAAGTTTTAACTGGAAAACACGGATATTATTTACTTAGAGTTGATGAGGTTTAATCCATTCAATACAATTATATTATGCTTTATTCCATTGCAGCTAACATTAAACAAGTGTATTAAACTCAAGGATTCTAAGGAGTATAAGCTATTTCAGTTAATGTGTGTACGTCTTTGCTAAACAGTATATTATAACGCCTAACATTAGCTAGACCATAATGTATAATTATGGTGTCATCATATTGAGAACTTAATTGGAGGACAGAAGGGCCTAATTATCGTGAGCATTGAGGATAGCATTAGATTCCCTTTGCAATTACCATATGGGATAACTATATCTATACACGCCACAGTTTCTTGTGCTGATTGATGGTGATATACCATAACCATATAATTGTATACCTTATATTGTAAGGTAATGGTGAGAGTATGCATGCAACGTTGTATAAGAGGGTTAATTATGTTGAAGACTATATTGTCATTTTAGTGGAGGTTTCAGTTATACGTTGACAAAAATGGAAACATTATGTGAGGGTTAAGCGGGAGAGAAGGAAACCTAATGACATAAAAAGAAAGAACGTGATAGAGTGTTACTCTGGTGAGGCAGAAGGTCCAATGTAATTTTATATATGACAAACTTGAACACATAACGTTAAAAGTCATAGCTGATAAACAAGAACGTAACATTTGCAAGATACTAAATGGACACGAGAAAATGGACAATGGCAAGGCATCGTGACAAAAGCAATATGTTGGTGAATTGCATGGTGCTGTGTGGAACTGCACATGCGCGATGACTTTTAACTAGCGGTCTAGCGTTCAATCCCAGCACAATACATGTTTGTGCTTGCATTTTTATTATAGAAAATTAATTTAGGTTAGGTTAGGTTAGTTAGGTTAGTCTAATGAAAACAAAATTTATATATATTATTAAGACAAACCCAATCAAACTCGTGGCGCATGCGCAGATCCACATGGTACCCTACACCGCACCAGCATAGTGCTCCGTGCATAGCCTCCTGGATAGAACAGTGTGATGGATATCGAAGCAACGATTAAGAGGATGAGTGGATGATTGTACTTAAAGGTTTAGTATGAGGGACTGAATAGAGTAATGGAAGTCGTGTAATATTTACCTAAATGAAGAAAAACAAACTTAAAAAGTGGTGGAATAAAACAATTGTTTATATTTGCTTCAAATTTAGGAAGAGAATGTTTGTGTGTGTAAGGTTGGCATCCAACTTTGTTTATATTTGTTCATTCTACCATGTATATATTATAATTAATATGTTTGTAAGCGAGTGTTTATTCTATATTTTATGAGAGGGAGTTTCTGTGTTTCTCATTCCATGTGTGTGTGACTTTGTTTTATGTTCATGTTAATATATATCTGCCATTATAAGGCACAGCTGCACACCAACTCTTTGGGTTGTCCTCTATGTCAGTAAATATTATTATGCATATTATTCGATTGAAAAATACCAGTTTCGTGAAAAACGAGTGGAAAACTACGGTTACATAATAACATTGCATGGACACGGCAGATTCTCTATAATATCTTGAGCCGTCTTCAAGATGAGGGTTCAAGATGAGTTTCTATTATGCCACCACAATACAAACCATTGTTGATATGTTGGATACATTTTCGGTATCCTTTTCAGTAAGCACACACACACACACACACACACACACACACACACACACACACGCACGCATACGCACACATCACCATAATAGGCAGTCTCTGTGATCGTAGACCAAACGCAGTTTCCTGTTGTATTCGAGAAAATAAAACAAAATCCTTGAATATTCAGATTCCCAATCAAATTTTCAGCGGGGCATGCCTGATTTATGTTAGCCTTTTCAGCACGAAGGCAATTTATTATCTATGGATGATTGCATAATATATATTTATGAAATAGTTACGAGTTAAAGAGAGGATTAAGTAAATGTGCGAACGCCAATAACAATGGATTATATAAACTACATAGGTTAGGATATAAGTTGAAAACATAAAACCAACTTGGGGATGTGAGAGTAATAAAACGATACATAGAGAAGAGTAAGGTGAAAATAAGAACGTGGACCGGTAACCGCTAATGACTAAGGACAAAGGGTCAAGATGAGATAAATATTACATGATAAATATATGTATATAATGAAATAATATATGAAGATAATGAGGGAGAAGAAAAGTTGACAACAACATTATTCGTGCTATGATCGAGAGTGAGGTTTAGTATACGCCTTATATCCTGGCAAATACTAGACCATATATTTGTTTTCAACTGTGAAATGCCAAATATAATGTAAAGGGGATAGAACATTTATCAATTACACCTTTTTTTGGACAAACGCAGGTACCAGTAAATCCTAACTTACATAACATCGCATTACGTTCGGGGAAACTCAAAGATGGGGAACACTAGAATAATAAGATAAGTGTGACGAGAAAAAAAATGAACTAAATAAATAAAATACACAATAATAAGAAGCAGTGATAGCATCATTGCAATATTAACTTTCCATCCATCACAATGTCAAGGCTACATCATAATAGTAATTATATGTCTGACATGCTTCCCTTCTAAAACATGGCATCCGGGTGGATGGGACTGTCAGCCTTGGTTGGCAACCTGTCTAGGGGAGAAACCTGATACAAATCCGTACTGCTTACCTAAGGGTAAGGCAGGTTAGTGGATGGTTTAGCCGAACACCACTGTAGAAAATTAGTGCTAACAAGATACACAGAGGGCCTCAGAGTCGGACGGATCCTAAATTGAGTGGTAAATCCTGTAAGTCCTTCACTAAACTGGCTCGGGTTGTCCCTCTCACAGGGAATAGGTCCGCTTGGGGGCATTCTGTGTATGGCCACCCTCGTAAGGGGAGTAAGGCGTCCGGCAATAGATACGGTAGGTAGGCAATTGTAGGTAGTAGGGGTAGGCAGCCCCGCCCAGGGAAGTACTACCGCCAAGGTTTCGGGAGACTCAGGGAATAGCCTGAATTCCATTTTCTCTCCCAGGCCTTGGTAGCTGGATACATATCTTTCTGCCTCACACATCAGGGGTATCAGGAAAACCCTCTTTATATAACATACACATCCAACTTCACGACATTGCCCTACATTGCTATCCTCTATCCATAAAACACTACTCTTCCCACTACATATCATACATGTAACACCATACACCTTACCCAATAAATATGGCAGTACAATTGTTAAGAGCAAACCTGGTGGTCCCTCGGATAACCACCCCCGGCAGGGTTGGGTCATTGACACAGGGCCCTCCCGGTCGTCATCATGCGACTGTGTCAAGAGCATTGCAACGTCCCAAAGCTGCTCGTCGGTGCAGCTTTTTCTTTAGCAATATAAGGGGACTTCACTCTAACATCAATTCTGTACACCAATTTCTTCAAGCAGAATCCCCTACTCTCCTTTTTTTGACAGACTCAAGTAACATCCACATCTGACACGTCTAGATTTAATTTTCCAGGTTATCAACTGCTCCAAAATTTCAGACCTAAAGGAGGTGTATGTTGCTTCGCAAAATCTGAAATTGCCCTGGAGGAGGTTACTAGTTTCAATTGTCCCTATTTTGATTATTCTATATACAAATTAATTTCTGCTGGTAAATTTAAATACATATGTTGCATCTACCGTTCCCCAAATACTCCTCCAGAGCAAAGTCTTTTTGATTCTCTGTCCTCACAACTCAGTGTCCTCAACTTAAATGCTTCTTCTGAAATCACTGTGTTGGGTGATTTTAATGTCCATAATGTTGAATGGCTCACTCATTCAGCCAGGACTGATGATGCTGGTCTTGAATGTGAGCTATTTGCAGACTCATTTAATCTCACTCAACTAGTCAACCAACTCACCCGTTTACCAGATAATCCTAATCATAATTCCCACCTACTGGACTTATTTTTAACAACCAATTCAGAAAATTATGATGTTACAGTGAGGTCCCCGCTTGGATCTTCTGATCACTGTCTGATACAGGCCACCTGTCTATCACCTACCACACCTTCCCACTCTGAACCTGTTTTGGTGACTAAATGGCATTACGATAGGGCAGACTGGGAGGGTCTTCAAGGTTTCTTTATTGATATTCCCTGGACCTCTTTCTTTTCTAATGATGCACATTCCACCTTGAGCCACATACAAGATTTTGTAAAAATTGGAATGGAAACTTTTATTCCTCATCAAAAGTACAGTAAAAGATCTAATTCACCTAAATGGTTTGACCATAATTGTGCTAGAGTAACTGAACAAAAAGCAATAGCCTACAATGCATACACAAGATCAAAAACACATGAAGCCTTTAATTACTTTAGAAACATCAGAAATCATGCCAAAACTGTATTAAACCTAACTAAATCAAACTTTCTCCACAAGCAGGCAAATAAACTTCTAAATAATCCAAATGATAACAAAATATTTTGGTCTACTCTTAACTCATTTAAATCCAACTTCACTACTGCTTCATCCATTCCACCATTAAAATCTCCGACTGGCAATCTTGTAAGTGACCCACGAGGTAAAGCTAACCTTCTTGCGGATATTTTCTCCACCAACTCAACCTTAGATGAAATAAATCAAGATGTCCCTGTACTTAATTTTAATTCGCCTGAAATTCCCTCACTTAAGATCCACACCAGACATGTCAAAACTATTTTGCAGAATCTCTCGGTAGATAAGGCTCCTGGTCCAGATGAAATTCCTCCAATAGTACTTAAGAATTGCTCCTTGGTGCTCGCTCCTGTATTGGCAACATTTTTCCGTCTGTGTACTCATACCTCATGCTTCCCAGTACCCTGGAAAGAAGCAAACATCCATCCAGTTCCTAAAAAAGGTGCCTCTTCAGATCCATCAAACTACAGACCAATAGCTATAACTTCCACTCTTGGTAAAGTCTTTGAAATTATATTAAATAATCACATAATTAAGCATCTTGAGAATAATAAATTAATCAGTGATAGGCAATATGGTTTTAGACGATGTCGATCAACTGCAGACATGCTTTGCCTTCTTACGCATCAAATCAACCAAGCTACAGACCAACATGGTGAAACACATACAAGAGCACTGGATATATCAAAAGCATTTGATAGAGTCTGGCATCAATCCTTATTGTCGAAGATGTCACACTACGGCCTTGCATCATTAGTTCCACTAATTTCTTCTTATCTTCATAACAGAAAAATATGTGTAATGGTAGATGGCCTTTATTCTCAATTTCACTCAATAAATGCTGGTGTTCCCCAGGGATCAGTTTTGGCCCCAATTCTGTTCCTCATTCATATCAATGATCTCATATCTACCACTCATAATCCAATACATTCCTACGCAGATGACTCAACACTCCACAGTTCCTTCACATTTACCAATTCTTTCACCCAACCCGATCTTATAAATTCAAAAATAAACACTGCAATTTCTCTGAACCAGGACCTTTCTAGAATTAATGGATGGGGACAAAAGAATCTAGTTTCCTTTAATGCACAGAAAACTAAGTACATTCAATTTTCTAACCGACAGAATCTCACTGACTCCCATATATTTTTTAATGATGTAAATATTCCCACTTCCCCTAGTATTGACATTCTCGGTGTAACATTAACTACTAACTTGAGCTGGACACATTATGTTAGAGGCATTGCTAAGAATGCCTCTAAAAAACTGGGACTCCTGTACAGAGTTCGAGATTTCTTCACTGACGAGCAGTTGGCCGTGATATATAAAAGTCATGTGCGTTCTCAGATGGATTACTGTTCACCTCTGTGGGGTGGAAGTGGAGTGGTTGCATTGAGGCAGTTGGACAAAATTCAAAATAAAGCTATTAGATTAATCAATAACCCTGCAATCACACAGGACCTTCCTACATTATCCATACGAAGAAACGTTGCATCCCTTGCATTATTCTACAGATATTTTCACAGTAATTGTTCCGAGGAACTTGCTTCAATTGTGCCGCCTCTCCACATCTTTCCCCGTAGAACTAGGGCAGCTGAGAGCGCCCATGAATTTACACTTTCTCCTCCACAATGCAGGACTTCTGCTTATCAGAATTCATTTATCCCCAGAGCTACTACTCTTTGGAATTCACTTCCCTCGAATTGCTTTCCACAAACTTACAATCTACAAATGTTTAAATCCAGTTGTTACAAACATTTTATGAATGGAGGATGCCTTTAGGCACATGGACCTTTTTTTTTTATCTGTGTTTTTCCTTCCTCCGTTCATTGTCTCAAAAAAAAAAAAAAAAAAAGATAGATGGATAGACAAGGATGACTGAAGGTTTAGTAAGTTATAATACCTATACCTACACATACCAATAACTATACATAGCTATCAATGACAAGTACAATATTGCGCTACGAATACACAATACAGTAAAGGAAAACATCAATCATTAGAATTAGTTGCATATTATCAATATAAGTAAATTGACGAAAGTGAAACCTACAGTATACAGTTTATATATTGTGGGTCTGTAACACCTAGGTACACACGTAAAAATTTATCTTTAGTGAAAACTATAGAACATATACTGAAATATGCAAATGTACAATCGAAGTGAGAAGAAACATGATGTAACATTAATGGCTCAAAAAGCCTGTTGAACATTTACTGTGTAAATTAATGTGGCAATCAAAATCAATAGCAAATGACCTGTGATTTTAGTTATTATAAAGTGTAACTATAATAATATTATAGAAACAAAAACAAATTAAAAATATTGACATGGTGGTTAATAAATACACTAAAATATAATGAAATACACATAGTAGAACTAGTATCAGTACAAAAGGTGTGTTGTATAAAAGTACGAAGGGGGAGGAACACTCTTGTAAACAATTATATCCCATTAATCTAAACATTACGCGATGCATTAACATGATATAGATCCAAGAAAGAAATTACGTCCATTTATGAGGGTCATAAAATGTTAACACTTTCAATCAGACGGAGGATTCTTTACTTGATGTTTATTGCTGCAGACAGATTGATTTACGCAGTGTAGCAAGGGATTATAGGTATTAACGGTTTAAAGAAAAACTCGATACAGATTTTAACTTTGACTAATAAAATCCCAAAGGAAGTTATATCGAAACACCATTTGAGGAGGAACATTTCATTGGAAATGTTTTGTAGATAGGTTGTTCAGGTAACTAACCTGAGTAAGTTATATGTGAAACGTTGTTAATATAGTGCTCCACCTCAAATGGTGTTATATTAATTCTATCAACTATTTCGGAATTCATTTTAACACAAATCATATCAACTGTTGGGAACTAACATTAACCAAAAAATTGTGTTTTATCATTGTCAGAGTCAAGGCCAATACTTCCACTCAGATTAGTTTGTTACTACGAGTGTTTTACTACACTGTTCTGTGCGGTACTTCCTGGACATATTTAGTCAAACTGAATCGTGGGAAGCAAATTCCCAAATCAAGAGTGCATATTTATGTTAGTTTAAGTGTGAGTTTGTATGGCTTGGCGGGTTGCATACTGGGCAGTTCTGTATGACCTGTGTACATCGTTGATACTATACACACACACACACACGCACGCACACACACACACACACATTCAATCTCAAATGTACAGTCAAGAGTAATACTGGAGAAGCACAAATTTCAAACAATATCGAACACAAACGAGACAATACGGTACATTATTATAGACTAGGCACTTTAGCACTTGACTTTAAAGGTTCAATATTCGTTTGGTTTAACTGTATATATGCTGAGAACTGTACACCTCTTAAAACAACAATAATCCTTTGAGTGTTTTACTGTTTGCAATGATGAGATGGTGACCAGGCAACTTAACTAGTAGATCATTTCAATAAGTAGGTCTCTGCCAGTGTCAACTCAACCAATATTGTTAGGTGAGGTGAAGCTAGGCTCAAACCTCAACTTGGCATTCGTTTAATTACTTGTGATTAAGTTAGCACTGGTTGAAATCTACTGGTTGAAATGGTCTACTGGTTGGGTTGTCTGGGAATCGATGAATGTGTTAAATATACACTTCAGGCAAGTAATCTCAGTATCTTAACTATTCAGCTAAATTTGTCTTTCAAGAGAATTGTTTCAATAATTTTGATCGAGTTACGCAAATAGACAAACTTGCCAGCATGTGAATTATCTAAGCTTTACATACTTAATCAGGATTCTGGAATTATATCTGAAAGTAGTACTAATTCGCAACATATATTAAATAAAATTAATAACATTTGGATTTAATGAGTGAAATAAATGGATAACCCTAACTATAGTTGACAAGAGTTATAACGGAGTTATGCATCACGATCCCCATGTCCATCATTATCATGCTCAACCGCCTCCGGAGGTACTTTACCCCTGCACAGCTTCCTGCTGTGTACAGGGGCACAGTGTGTCCATGTATTGAGTATTGTTGACTTGTGTTGGGAAGATCCTCTCACACAGTACTTCTTGACAAAGTAGAACAAAACAATGTCATCTCATTAACTCACGTCCACTAATCGACTCTCTGCAATCTTTCTCCCTTCGCCGCAATGTTGCATCTCTCTCGATATTCTACCGCTATTACAATAATCAGTGTTCGCCAGAGCTCTCTGAGTATACCACCTCCTCTACGTAGAGTACGTAGCTCCCGTCTTGCAACACAATCCCACTCCCAAGCGTGAAATGATATTCCCCATTTTTCTTCTGTTCAACAGCTAGGCTCTGGAACTCTCTACCTGAATCCATCTTTCCTTCATCCTATGACTTACATTGCTTCAAACTCCGTGTGTCCTGGAATTTTGGTAGCTGGCAATTCTGTTAAATATCGATGCCTACAGCTCCAATTAACTTCCTTAAGTGGAGACTCCCTTCTCTCTCATGCTTAAGCCCATTAGTTCTGAGATTTTACGACGTTTGCCCAATTAAATTGGCGATTATAAAATGTTTCGTCTTATCTCTATCAATATATCTATCTATAAAAAATCTACATGATTACTGTATTTCTTTTTATTATCAATGTTTATGGCTCCAACTTCCTTATAGCCTGGGACTCTGGAGTGGTCCATTATAGTGTTGTCCTTGTGACCCCGTCATAGTTCTGGCGCTGAGGGTCCGGGATCGAGTCACAAGTTGCCTCAACTATCTTATTATATTGTATATATTATATTGCCAAATGGAATTTGGCTTAATTATCCAGGTCAACATGGTGAATTGTATCAACATCTTGGTAGTACCGTCAAGTTACTACAAGCATTTTTAAATATGTAGGTTTAGTACTAGTTACGTTTGACTAAACATGAATAAATGAACCACATTCCAGAATATATATTCAGTCTTGAAAAAGGTAAAACTATTTGGATGTCATACGTTCCTGGAGCTTATTTTCTACATAAAATATTTTAAAAGACTATTGGACCTTTACAATTAGAAAAGTGTCAACTACAGTATATCAGATAATTTGAGAATATTGTTCTTATAATATTAGGATCATAACTCTGCTCTGACGTAATGTTTACTTCCACAAATAAGTCCCAAGGTATTTAGTCTGTCATGTGTTACAGTATATAATAATCAGACTAAAAATAATATAATAAGACTACAGTTATAGTATATTGGTCGATTATTGTACTCCATCCAGTTCGCTCAAATAATATTAGTCAACAGTTTGAGTTCGGTTATAATAAGATTTTAAATGATAGTTTAATATGTTTGATTTGCTTAAGTTTGTGTTGGTATGATAATAGATTTAAGCTCTAGTTATATTATGTTAGTCGGCAGTTTCCTATTGTTAAAACAAATGTCAATACGAAAAATACAAAAATAATAATTTAATGAATAATTAAATGTAATTTAATTTAAACTTCAGTTGTTTTATTTCGAATTAATTTCGTTTAATTTGAAATTCAATTGTTTTAATTACTATTATAGTAAGTAATGGTCAGGAGTGATGTTGTTGATGGTAGCCAAGGACTACCTAGCTCGTAATACTATACCGTGCAAGTCTACAAGGACTCTAACACGCACACTGTGCAGGTGTACTTGGCTGGTCAAGGACTCACATTAACTGTACGAGTCTGACCAAGTCCGAGGACTCTTGCACCTCTAGCACCTTGACTCCACCAACAACACCTCTCCTAACTACTACCTACTCGTCTACTTTCAATTATTTGAATTATACTAGAGTTTTGGCCTGGCTACCGTTCAATGATTCGTGACACCACCCAGGGCCCGGCCCCCCGGACGATGACCTTTCTCACTTTCCGGCAGCTATGGTCTATTGTCAGCTATGTGATGATCAGTGCTGATTGATTTATATGTATTTATTTATTTTTATTTATTGAAGGTCAGCCAGTACCACCTGGTGATCACTCCAGGTCAGCTAGGGACACCAGTCATCACCCAGTTAAGGGCAGCAACTTGGTGTTATTCCCAACAGGTTATCAAACACGGCTTAGCAAGGGACACCAATCATCACCCAGTTAGGGGCAACAACTGGATTTGTTCATCACCGGATTATTTGTCCGGGTTAGATTTCGGTGGCCACCTAACCAGTTAACAACCGTCTGCAGTCGCATGTCGGGTTCCCTCGGATGCTCGAACTGCAGACCGAGCGGTGAGAGACGTTAGCTGTACTCACCCGCCTGCGTCAACTGGCTGATTATATTAAGTGTAATTGGTCTATTTAAGCATACTATTATTATTATTATTATTATTATTATTATTATTATCCATTACTATTAGTATTATTACTACTATTATTATTATGATTAGTAATAGTAGTAGTAATTATATATATAATATCGGTATTTTACTAGTGTTACTGTATTGTTACGGTATTAGGATTGTTATTTATATATATTATATATATTGAAGTAATAAGAATTATTGCTAATTTTATTCAAATTAATATTATGTTTGTGATGGTAGTAATGCTAATGTGAAGAAGAATATCTTAACATATTTGAATAAAAAGTATTTCAATACACAATTACCATGAATTATATATCAAGAAAATACACCAATTACCGCGAATTAAAAACACACTATAATGATGTGTATGTATACAAAATATAAGCCTTTGTCGTGAGTGTTGTTGTAAAACAGATACAACAATATAACAAGTTGTACAGGTCCCTGCACAAGTTCCAGGACTCTCGGAGATTTCACTACCGTAAGAAAAACATGTATAAACCAATTGTGAGTCTTATTTACTTAAAAGTTACATAAACAAGTGAATTAACACCTAACGAGCGGCCTAGGCGGTAAATAATAATTATGTAGGCACCAGCGGGGTGTTTTTAGCCAAAATAGGGCTGTTTACGTGATAATTTTCATGCCTAAATAAGACCCAGAGCGTAAAACAAGCATCTATCCCTGAAAGGGCATAAACAGAGCTTTCCAATGACACCACAACGATCCTTTTATGACCGCTAGTTTTCTTGCAATAACCGCGCAACACGAGTGCAAAAACCATGTAATTCGGTACTTTCCCCATACATTTCAGTATGTAGCGAGTGTGAGAGGGTGGAGGAGGGTGGGATTTGTGTCAGTAGGCCCGCCGCGGTGGTCTGGAGCAGTCATACGCTCGCTACTCTCCTGCCACCACTTGTCTCTCTTTCTCAGCAACATTACGTGCTGAAATTGCCACACGACCTATGTCGCGCGCCGCCACATAGTCCAAATTTTAACTCGACTTATGTTGCGCGCCGCTAAAGAAGGGTTAACTACTGCATAGAAAGAAAATATCCTAATTCAAGAATACTAGTTTTAATTTCATAATTATAATCTCAGAGATAAATCAATCTAGTGCAAGAAACTGTACCAGTACTACTACTACTACTACTACTACTAACAATAATAATAAAAATAATAATATTAATGATGATAATAATAATATGCGGTTATGAGTATATATGCGTATATGTCTGCTTTGAACAATGACCACTAATCTTGGACTGTATGTAACTATTATTTGGCTTACTAAAGTACTGTTTATGTATAATGAACACAGGGGGTAATAATATAATGATTTAAACTGTCCTTCTACTGTAATGGATATAACACAAAATTAATATATCATAAGTACACAAAAGGATAAGACCTTTATGCCTGACTCGATCCAGCGTCTGCGAGCTAAAACAAGCCGGGACAGCTTGGCCGTAGTTTAACCCTCCTCTAGCGGGTGCTCTGTGGCCGTTTTGGGCCTTTCTGGGCCGTTCTGACTGCTATATCAACCATCAGTATGAAAGGAACTGTATTGCGCCGAAAACTAGGTGGAAATCGCTACACAATGACGCCACATACAGCTACGTAGCACTCGTGGAGCACTGACAGTGTTACCTCGAAGATGGAAGTTTAGCTGATTTTGCTACCTTGCTCACTTTTAGCGAACTATTGGTTACACTGTCATCCTCACGCGCGGTGGGGGAACTGGAGTTAGTGTGGGCCGGGAGGCCACAGATGTCGGACGTATGGATCATTACTATCCCACCCATTTTCACTCGATTTCCACCCTTTTTTCACCCGTTTTTTGCCAGTTTTTTCAACTCGACTTATGTGGTGAGCCGCTTTTTAAGGGTTAAGAAGGATCTGTAGTAGTAAAAACGATTAAATGAGATAGTTCGAGACCTGTTTATTGCTTGAGGCCCTTTTTAAATTGAATACAACCGTCTAATAGTAGGCAAAATATAGTTAAAAACACGTCGCCGGTACGGAAGGGGTTAATTGTACAGTTGCTCACATAAGTTTTGTTCCTCGTCGTGATCTTATGTATGAAAGTCAAATTAGTATGAATGAATTACGAGTGCGGCTTTATATAATTATCAGTTGACTAATCAGATGAATTAACTACTGCATAACAAACTGCACTCGTAATTCAATGTGCGCAGTACATATCCAAGCATATGATCATAGAGAGGAACATAACTTATATGGGCAACTGTACCTAATAATATTGTTATTTTCATGCCTCTCTCTCTCTCTCTCTCTATATATATATATATATATTATATAAAATACTATTTAAGCTTGCGAACAAATTGGCTCGTCCCTGTCTTCAGGGATAATTTTCGTTTGCTATGAACACACATTTGATATTGCATATGATAACCAAAATTATTATGTAAGTGTGCGTGATTTCCCTGTACCAGTTTTATATATGTGCAGGTTTTTCTTGACGTATTACATTATTTTGCTGTGATATCCTTGGTTAACGAGTTCCGCTATCACTAATCAGCCATATATTGGAGAGTATGCTACAAGTTTGACCCTCTTGGGTGGAACAGTCTTTATGATAATCTGACTGCCGAAATACCAATCATCAATAGATGTATAACTATTTTAACATAATCCAGCATTGCGCAATACAATGCAGTAGTCGGCAGTATAGTTATTCTTCAATATTTGTATTGGCATAATGACCTTCAACGACGATAATCAAGGAACAGGATTACAATTTACCTTATAAATTTCACAAATTATTCCTATCCTGATTATTGCATAAATTCGTTATGATATACTGAAATTGTAATCATTATAACATATAGAATGTTATGATCATATTGATAAACCCCATAATAGTTGGGACTGATGTGGACGAGATGCCATGGTGAGAGTCCATAGAGGTTTAAATATATCAGTGTTCTTATTCATTGGACTAGTAATGGCATAAATGCTACAACGGAAAGCGCTAGATCCAACCTCTGATGTATATTCCCAGTGAACAAAGAACACAATACTCTCCAGAGTTCTATATGCAATAATAGGTTAATAATCTCTCAATAAATGTGCGTCTACTCTAGGCTTAATGTTATGTGAAAACAGCCTATTACTACCTATAACCGAAGGTGCTTGGTTATGGTATGCAAAGTAAGGTGGTAAGAGAAGTTATAGCTTACGTTACTTTAATCAATAAGTGTCAGGCACTCCTGCATGAAAGAAAGTGCACTAAAGTCCTTCAACACCAACAAGGAATCTTCTTTAAATGTTAGATGCTATCAAGATGCTCGAATCGGAAATGGAACCCAAAAAGGCAGGCAGCGGAACAATGCTCGTGCAGGCTATGCACACAAAAAGGCAGGAGATATAATGCAGTCGGAGCCAAGAATATCCTAAACGTCACAACTATAATAATAATCGCCACGACAATGCAGTATTCCTATCAACAAAAAGAGCCTAAGTCGTTTGTGTCTCAATACATGAAACTAGGCTGCGAAATGCTTGTGTAATCATAAACGGGTATGCATAAAAAGAGTAATTGGTTTAATATACTTAATGTCTACTGTGACTGATAAAGTCTAGCTAGAGTCAATGATACGAGATACTGGTGCGCATGGCATGCCGCATAGCCTAGTGCAAATCTCAAGTCTGTGCATCAAATATTACGTTATAGGGAAGGGTAGCTCTCTTGAGAAACCTTAATACCGAAGTATTAAGCGTTCTCCTGGCGTACCTCAAAGACAAACAACGAGCTTAGAACAGTGCAGAATGGTATAGGCAAAAAGCCCTCATTCGTGCATGCTCTACTCTCAATGGCACACAGACTAGAATTTACTCAATCAACTCCAGTTCTCAGGTATGTCGTGCAGCTTTTAACTAAAGCCAACACCCATCGGAAACAATACCTTATAGTATCAGACTCCTAGTCTAGCATTATCTAATCCAGCAGAACACTAATAATTATAGGAAGCGGTACTGAACAATATGAATGCCAACCAATGCTTCGTGATCAACTTATCTTAACAACTAACATACATGGGTTATATAAGACCTTAACGCACAATACAACTGGCCAGCATGAAGCTGATTATGCAGAGTTAACCAGAGGGGGTATAATATTAATAAAAGGTGGTGACAGATATGGAAAATGAGCGAGATAGGCAGAGGAAAAGGTTCTCAGGTGCGGATAGGGGGACAGATATCAAAGGGATAAGAGGGATGCGTTCTAGAAACCAGATCTGAGGGAGAGCGTGGCGAGGGAACTGTATATAT
Source organism: Paralithodes platypus (assembly GCA_032716605.1). NCBI lineage: Eukaryota > Metazoa > Arthropoda > Malacostraca > Decapoda > Lithodidae > Paralithodes > Paralithodes platypus. The sequence goes on along the minus strand of CM064507.1, from coordinate 6,462,366 downwards.
ACTAGCACTAGCTCGAGCCGCGTGGGAAAAAAGCGGTAACAAGTCCTCTAACCAATGCTAAAGAAGCCAGCCAAACATGATGTCACAAAGCATGGTAAAAAACTCCCTCAACGAATCCCCACGAGGCCAGCCAGCTATGACGTCATCGAGTATAGCAAAACACTACGCGCCTCCTCTCACTCTGTTCTACTCTCTCTCTCTCTCTCAATTCCTATCATTACTACTTAATGATAAAACATATACTTTGCAATTAAATATACAAAGCCTCGACACGGGCAAAAACAAAGAGCCCCTCCGGACTGCCCATGACACGAGCTTTCATATGAAATAAAGCACACAATAATACATCAACTGTAGCCACATCCACTGCCCTGGCAATCCTAGCGAGTCACTGTAGGACAAGCCATGCGGTTCTAACGGAGTGGTTAACGTCACAATATATATACTGTATATATATATAATTTATATATATGCTGTATATATATATATATATTGTATATATTGTAACAAATGATCGCTCTCTCTCTCACACTCGCTCATGCTGCAGATCCGAAACAATGTTCATATACAATAGCTCCCGACACAGTATTTGTTCTGTATTACTTTGATTGGTAGGGTAACATGCCAATTATAACCGCCTGACGATAACCTATAATATAAACAACTTCAACAAGAGTATTAGAGCTCGAAATTTGCGTTATTGTTCATTATTTGGTTAAATATTTTTATTGTTTTTATAATGCTACAGGCCAATTACATATTTTTTAGTAGGGAATATTGGAATTATTACATTATTAATATCAATATTATATTATTTACAAAACTGTACGTATATATATCAGAATTTTACATATTGTTTTATATATTAGTCTATTATATCAAGTATTGCACATTCCAACTATTCAGTTACATGCACTTTCCCTTCTGTGTTTTCGGTAACTACATAACGAAGATACATTTATAACACTAATATTGCGTTAGGTGAGTGGTCTTTATATTTCGTAAACAAAAAACGTATTATTCAAAAGTAATAATGATAGAAATGTATAGCCACACAATATCTTAGCGAGGGGATAAATGGTTAGATGTTTGGGTAATATTAATAAAGGTTAAATAATTAAATTCTAGCCCAGTTAATTACTCAACAAATAATGATAATATATATAAATTAGTGACTACAAGAATTAAGCTTGTTTGAATAATACTGATTATTTATTAAACACACTTCAGTGTCATATTCTGAACCTTACTGTAAATGGCAAATTGAGATTAGGTAGAAGAAATAATGTATTCATTTATAGAAATATGACTGAAGATTGCATACAAAATCGGTCATTAGGATTGCAAGCATTTATTCAGATACTTACTCTACTTACCATTTACGTTGCCATCTAAAATCAATCTATCATATAATCTATACTATGACATAGTTAATAGTTATTTGACTGCCCGGGTTAAGAGTATTGTACCTTGTAACTGTTGTCCAATGTGTTTGAATTCAGTCATGTGTAAATTTCTTGAAGCAATAATCAGAGATAAAGAAAATATATTTATATAATAATAATAATAATAATCTTCTGGTTACTTATATAGCGCCTGTATCTCCTCCTTCGAGGATTCACAAGCGCTTGGCTTTCTTCAGTCTACCAGAGACCATTACCCATCCTCCTTGCTCATGGAGAGATGGTAACCGCCGGCTGTATCCCAGAAAATCTTTTCAATCTGAGCGGGGATTGAACGCGAGACCTTCAAGATGGGAATCAGGCACGCTACCAACTGAGCCAGCCACGGCTGGCTCTCAGTATTACGATTCTCAGTATGGTTTTCGGAACAAACGGGCATGCCTAACAAGTCTCCTCGAGGTTTTTCATGATATTACTAATAAGAACAATGAAAGTAAAGCTGTTGACATTATCTATCTTGATTTCCAGAAAGCCTTCACCAAAGTCCCCTAAAAAACGTGTCTTGATAAAATTAAAAACTTATGGTATTAAAGGATGCATATTTCGGTGATTGGATAATGTTCTTACTGACCGTAAGCAAAGAGTAGTTATAAATGGTAAAGACTCGGATTGGACAAATGTCTCTATCAGCGTGTCCCAGGGATCAATACTTGAACCTGTATGTTTCTTGATTTATATCAATGGTATTGATGATGGTCTCTCATGTACAACTTCAAAATGTGCAGATTATACCAATATTACAAATATAGTAGTGCAGGTTCAATATATATATATTTGTGTTTAGATAAATAATCAAACTGGACCCAAATAAATAGCGTTCAATACCGACAAATATAGAGTATTACTGTACATATAGGATAGAAGAACGAAGAGGCATATCAATCTATGAATGGTAGTTATCTCTGATAAAGAAACATACTTCGGAATAACAATATCGAACAATTTAAAACCCAGCAAATAATGTACTACATTAATAAAACAACAAATAAATAAAGCTATTTTCTTCATTAGTAGATAATTTTAATTCACATCAGAATACATTATTATCGCCTTATACAATTAATTGGTTCGCCCACATCAGGAAAACTGTGTGTAGTTTTGGTGTCCATAGTATCAAAAAGGTCATCTATAAACCGGTAAGAATACAGAGGAGAGTAATTAAATGATCCCAAGACATTGAAATAAGCCAATATGGATGTCAACAAGTACTTAAAAATTGGCCAATTGAATTACAGCAGAGGAAAGTAAAGGTTGTAAGATCGTTGGCAAGCCTTTTCACTCACATGAGTCACAGCATTTCTTTTTCAATTGAGTGGTAAACTTAAGGAATGGACTACTTCGAAATGCTATGGAATGTTGTGCTGTTCAATCGTTCAAAAACCGACTTTCCAAATATCGATGTTAGGCCCCATTTAACTGATATTATCATTAATAGCCTTTCCATATGTTATTTTGTTTGTTTTACATTGACTAGGTAGGTTAGATACAAGCGGCCTCGTAAAGCCCCATATACAGTATATGTTGTTGCTGGTTTTCTTTTGTACTTTATTTCATAACGGAGTCTGGTTTGCTGGTAAAAGAATACATGTATATATATTATGGTATTAAAAGATGAATTTATTTTAATTACTTATTATGAGTATGTAATATAACTGTATGAATTATCTGATTATAAACCGAAGAACGAAAACACAAATGATCGCATTGTTGACTGAAGACTTTTAAATGTACACCGATATTATTAATCAGATATAAACCATAGACAATATTAATATAAGGACGGCATTAATCTTAATTTCGTAGAATTCTACAGTTTACAAAATCGTCTAACGTTAGCAAATACGTAAACCCAAACTGTCTTTCTATGGAGCTGTCCCAACTCGCATACTGGTAATTAATAGTTGCAACGATCACAAACCCATCCAATACAATAATTATATTTGAGTTCTTGTTGTTTGTCTTATGATTACATTTATTTTGAATCATTATTTAAAGTATTGCTGTTATTAAAGGTATACTTAACATATTATTTATGTGAATTAAATCCTTCGAATTATGTATTGCATTATGTCATTAAATATAATGCTTTACTATCAGCATTATTACCAGTATGATTATATACATTATTGAAAATCAATAGTAAGATTATGGTAAGACAAAGGTAAACAAGGTTTTGATATAATATACTAAGAAATATGATTGCACATTCTCTGTATGACTATCTTTTGGTAAAAATATGTCATGCTGACTTTGTCAGGTGTGGGATTCGAACCCACGCACTCTCTCGAATACCAGAACTTAAGTCTGGCGCCTTAGACCACTCGGCCAACCTGACAGTGAAATATATAGCCAATATGTGTTTATTTTTTATTTATTTTTGTGGTAGTTTAATTGAGTGTTACAGAATAATTATTGTCAGTATACATGTACAGTAAAGACTGTGAAGGTGGGATGAACATAAGTGTATAACCACAGCCAAATGCGATGTTCCTTTTTTTTTCTATGTGGATGATGGAGACAGAAGGCAAACAAAAGGCAACGCTGCCCGTAACAAGTGTCCTTACCATGTTTGAAAGGGTGATAACAAAACAAAATCAAGGTACATTAGATGTAATTTAGGTGTGTTGGAAAGAAATGTGGTATGCTAGTTAAGTGTAGTGAAATTAATAGAAGGAGTAAGGTTTTGCGAGAGTAGGCTGGCTTATTCTCTGTGTAGGTGAGGCATAAATAGAAACAGTGGGAGAAGCCCGGGCAAATGAAACATGAGTTCCAGCAACTCCTTACCACATGCCTATGAGGCCTCCCCTGGGTACTGCCCTGCTCAATTGGTGTCAACAATTTCCCCAGTACACATGTATAACACTTCGCCGGCTGACATAACAACAATTCCCGATGGATATATTTTGTTTTGGGTTTCATGCAAAACTTTATTGCGAAAATGATTGTGTAGACATGGAAAAAACAAATCTGACGATACATAAGAAAGCACGATATTCTACTTACATATACAGGAGCCTAGTGAAATATTGACCGAATTAAGATGAAAACATAAATTACTATTTCAATAACAACAGTGGTGTGATTACCGAGGTGCAAGAGTGAAACTACAAATTTAACTATAGCTAATGGAATGAATCTGTTAAATCAGGACTCTCTTTTCAGGCCATCTGGATAATTATAGATCAATCAATATCGCCTAGTTAAATTATCTTCTTAAATTCCGTGCAAAAGCTGGTGAACATTGTAATTGTTAGGGTGAAGAACAAGATCTTGGAATTATTGCCAGGGAAGGTCATTAACTCCTTCAGACTCATATCTTTGGATCTTCTGATCACTGTCTGATACAGGCCACCTGTCTATCACCGACCACACCTTCCCACTCTGAACCTGTTTTGGTGACTAAATGGCATTACGATAGGGCAGACTGCGAGGGTCTTCAAGATTTCTTTATTAATATTCCCTGGACCTCTTTCTTTTCTAATGATGCACACTCCACCTTGAGCCACATACAAGATTTTGTAAAAATTGGAATGGAAACTTTTATTCCTCATCAAAAGTACAGTAAAAGATCTAATTCACCTAAATGGTTTGACCATAATTGTGCTAGAGTAACTGAACAAAAAGCAATAGCCTACAATGCATACACAAGATAAAAAACACATGAAGCCTTTAACCCGTGGAGCCCCGGCTAGTTTTGTAATGTTTGTTCACCAGAACCCGGTCGGTTTTCAAAAAATTGTTTTATTCCAGAAACAATAGCGAATGGGTTAGTAATGAAGGAAAAAACACAAACACCGCTCAAAAAGCTTTAAGAATGGTCCTACAGAGCCCCCGAAAACGTATTTTACAAGAGTACAAAATTGAAGGCAATTACCCCAAAAAACCAGGTTATTGCGCGCTCACTCGCACGCACGTGGACTTTGAGAGTTTTCAACCATCGGCACGGTTGCGTGGGATACGTACACAGTTCCCATACAAATCTGAGCCCTCTCGAGTGGCTACACCTGAGGTTACGGTCGGAGCAATTAGGGTGACTCGTCAGACACGTCGCTGGGGCTGTGCGTTACATACATCGCCGACGCGTCAGACGCGTCGCTGGGGCTGTACGGGTTAATTACTTTAGAAACATCAGAAATCATGCCAAAACTGTATTAAACCTAACTAAATCAAACTTTCTCCATAAGCAGGCAAATAAACTTCTAAATAATCCAAATGATAACAAAACATTTTGGTCTACTCTTAACTCATTCAAATCCAACTTCACTACTGCTTCATCCATTACACCACTAAAATCTCCGACTGGCAATCTTGTAAGTGACCCACGAGGTAAAGCTAACCTTCTTGCGGATATTTTCTCCACCAACTCAACCTTAGATGAAATAAATCAAGATGTCCCTGTACTTAATTTTAATTCGCCTGAAATTTCCTCACTTAAGATCCACACCAGACATGTCAAAACTATTTTGCAGAATCTCTCAGTAGATAAGGCTCCAGGTCCAGATGAAATTCCTCCAATAGTACTTAAGAATTGCTCCTTGGTGCTCGCTCCTGTATTGGAAAAACATTTCCGTCTGTGTACTCATACCTCATGCTTCCCAGTACCCTGGAAAGAAGCAAACATCCATCAAGTTCCTAAAAAAGGTGCCTCTTCAGATCCATCAAACTACAGACCAATAGCTATAACTTCCACTCTTGGTAAAGTCTTTGAAATTATATTAAATAATCACATAATTAAGCATCTGGAGAATAATACATTAATCAGTGATAGGCAATATGGTTTTAGACGATGTCGATCAACTGCAGATATTCTTTGCCTTCTTACGCATCAAATCAACCAAGCTACAGACCAACATGGTGAAACACATACAATAGCACTGGATATATCAAAGGCATTTGATAGAGTCTGACATCAATCCTTATTGTCGAAGATGTCACACTACGGCCTTGCATCATTAGTTCCACTAATTTCTTCTTATCTTCATAACAGAAAAATATGTGTAATGGTAGATGGCCTTTATTCTCAATTTCACTCAATAAATGCTGGTGTTCCCCAGGGATCAGTTTTGGCCCCAACTCTGTTCCTCATTCATATCAATGATCTCATATCTACCACTCATAATCCAATACATTCCTACGCAGATGACTCAACACTCCACAGTTCCTTCACATTTACCAATTCTTTCACCCAACCCGATCTTATAAATTCAAAAATAAACACTGCAATTTCTCTGAACCAGGACCTTTCTAGAATTAATGAATGGGGACAAGAGAATCTAGTTTCCTTTAATGCACAGAAAACCAAGTACATTCAATTTTCTAACCGACAGAATCTCACTGACTCCCATATATTTTATAATGATGTAAATATTCCCACTTCCCCTAGTATTGACATTCTCGGTGTAACATTAAGTACTAACTTGAGCTGGACACATTATGTTAGAAGCATTGCTAAGAATGCCTCTAAAAAACTGGGACTCCTGTACAGAGTTCGAGAATTCTTCACTGACGAGCAGTTGGCCGTAATATAAAAGTCATGTGCGTTCTCAGATGGATTACTGTTCACCTCTGTGGGGTGGAAGTGGAGTGGTTGCATTGAGGCAGTTGGACAAAATTCAAAATAAAGCTATTAAATTAATCAATAACCCTGCAATCACACAGGACCTTCCTACATTATCCATACGAAGAAACGTTGCATCCCTTGCATTATTCTACAGATATTTTCACAGCAATTGTTCCGAGGAACTTGCTCCAATTGTGCCGCCTCTCCACATCTTTCCCCGTAGAACTAGGGCAGCTGAGAGTGCCCATGAATTTACACTTTCTTCTCCACAATGCAGAACTTCTGCTTATCAGAATTCATTTATCCCCAGAGCTACTACTCTTTGGAATTCACTTCCCTCGAATTGCTTTCCACAAACTTACAATCTACAAATGTTTAAATCCAGTTGTTACAAACATTTTATGAATGGAGGATGCCTTTAGGCACATGGACCTTTTTGTTTTATCTGTGTTTTTCCTTCCTCCGTTCATTGTCTCTTAACCCGTACAGCCCCAGCGACGTGTCTGACGCGTCGGCGATGTATGTAACGCACAGGCCCAGCGATGCGTCTGACGAGTCACCCTAATTTCTCCGACCGTAACCTCAGGTGTAGCCACTCGAGAGGGCTCAGATTTGTATGGGAACTGTGTACGTATCCCACGCAACCGTGCCGATGGTTGAAAACTCTCAAAGTCCACGTGCGTGCGCGTGAGCGCGCAATAACCTGTTTTTTTGGGGTAATTGCCTTCAATTTTTTACTCTTGTAAAATACGTTTTCGGGGGCTCTGTAGGACCATTCTTTAAGCTTTTTGAGCGTTTTTTCGTGGTTTTTCCTTCATTCCTAACCCATTCGCTATTGTTTCTGGAATAAAAAAAAAATTTGAAAACCGGCCGGGTTCTGGTGAACAAACATTACAAAACTAGCCGGGGCTCCACGGGTTAAAAAAAAAAAAAAAAATTTTTTTTATGACAGCTTCATATGACCGAGTGAACCAAAAACTCATATGACGCTCCCGCGTCATATGGACTTATTATATTGCCAGAAAATAAGTTTATGATGCTATTGAGCCGGTTTTTTGGCTGGTAAGTCCCATAAGTTAGATCTACATGTGGAAATATCTAGCAACCCCCTGGCGTCCTTGCAGGGCTCCGCGGGGGTAGAAACGGCCAGTCTCTTCCCACAGCCAGTCTACTAGGTGGGTGTGCGCGGCCCTTTAAACCAAGTGGCCTACATTTTGCCCAGCCTGGCTGGTATTTCCGCCGTAATATAACCCAAACGAAGTGCATATATCGTTGGGTTATCGATGGATATTGTGTGTGTTTAGTTTAGGGAATGATTAGCATGTTAGTGATGTGTTATGTGTCGTGACCAAGGTGGGCTCCACGAGGTGCCATGGCTTTTGCCTAAACGTTTTGCTTGTTTGTGTATCACTTTCATATAATATTGAGTGAATTATATTGCTATTTATCATTTCAAGTAGTGTATCTTAATTGTATTAGTGTTTGTTAGTGAAAAAACGTTCATAGGCTAACTGGGGGAGCACATGTCGCCATGTGCCCCCCTGTGCATTGATAATTTACTCGGTGGAAAGTGCTTGGGATGTATGTTTTTTATTGGCAAAACCACTCTACATATACGGCTTGGTGGCCACGAGGGAATCTCAGCAGTGTCTATTGGATAGGTGAATGACTATCATGCTGTCACAGAGTAAGTACAGTCAAAATTTCTGTCGCCACGAAGAGGCGGTGGTGGTGGTGGTGATGGTCGAGGTGGTGGTGGTGGATCTCCACCACTCCTCCACCACCATTTTATTATTTTTAGTATTTTTGTGTTTATTTTATTATTTTTATAATTATTTATTATTATACCTGTTATTCCTGTTCCCCAGGGTGTCTATCGGATCAACCCCTAGGTCCAGAGCAAGGACAAGCCCCATAATCGAGTATTTATATTTTTATTTCATTTATATATATTTTGTTTTATTCCTGTTCCCCAGGGTGTCTATCAGATCAGCCCCTAGGTCCAGAGCAAGGGCAAGGCCCATAATCGAGTATTTATATTTTTATTTGATTTATATATATATATTTTGTTTTATTCCTGTTCCCCAGGGTGTCTATTGGATCAGCCCCTAGGTCCAGAGCAAAGGGCAAGGCCCATAATCCAGTATTAATATTTGTATTTCATTTATATTTTATTTTTTTTATTCCTGTTCCCCAGGGTGTCTATCGGATCAGCCCCTAGGTGTCCAGAGCAAGGGCAAGGCCCATAATTGAGTGTTTATACTTTTATTTCATTTATTTTTTATTTTTTTATATTTGTTCCCCAGGGTGTCCATCAGATCAGCCCCTAGGTCCAGAGCAAGGGCAAGTCCCATAATTGAGTATTTATATTTTTATTTATATATATTTTTATTTATTTGATATATTATTGTTTTTATATATTTTATTATTGTTTTTATTTATTTTATTTTATTTATTTCATTTTATTTATATTTAATTTCATTTATATTTTTGTTTTTTTATTCCTGTTCCCCAGGGTGTCTATCGGATCAACCCCTAGGTCCAGAGCAAGGGCAAAGCCCATAATAGAGTATTTATATTTTTATTTTATATATATTTTTAATTAATTGATTTATTGTTGTTTTTATTTATTTTATTAGTTTTTATTTCATTATATTTATTTTTTATTTCATTTATATATATTTGTTTTTGTATTCCTGTTCCCCAGGATGTCTATGGGATCAGCCCCTAGGTCCAGAGCAAGGGCGAGGCCCATAATCGAGTATTTATATTTTTATTTTATATATATTTTTATTCACCCACCGAGATTCACCCACCTACATTTACCCACTTTCATTCACCCACCGACATTTACCCACCTTCATTCACCCACCTTCATCGTCAAAGTGGATATAGGCCTCCTGGGGAAACCACTCTAAAAAAATAATGAGTCAAATGCAGTACCTCCATGGGTGGCTTGGAAATCAGCATATATCTCTGGTTTGACACCTTGTATATATATATATATATATATATATATTTATGATACCTTGTATATATATATATATATATATATATATATATATATATATATATATATATCCACACACATACATTACCATTACCATTTACCATTCTTTATATTTTGTTTGACACCTTGTATATATATATATATATATATATATATATATATATATATATATATATTTATATATATTTATTACTTTATTTACGTGTACAATAGAATTATTTCTGTATTTATTACCTGAAGAAAACCTGGCTTTCTTGTTTCGTTTTTTCAGTGTCAACCCAGGAGCCATTTCCCTTCTCTTTGGAAAGGGTTGTGGCCCTACAAGTTAGTAAAATTGACAACCTTCATGACTGACATGTCTTCTATGAACATTATAGAATTATTGGCAAGGAAAATTATATAAAAGTGTTGTATATTGTGGTAAAGATATACAACTGTATAAACATTCTCATATATTTTCATAACAATAACAATGCATGGAAACAATTGCGCATAGCTCGCGACCCAATTACGCTATATTATTTTCGTTTTCACCATTAGAAAGAGCACAATTTTCCGATTCCGGTGATATTATGCAGTTATATATGTATCCGAGCCAATAACGCAACGACGAGGTGGGGAACAGCTCGGAACCCGGCTAGCGTCAGCGGAACAGAGACGGGTGAAGCGTAAATATTCGCATTCATAGCGCAAAAAGTATTTGTCGTAGGAATTTCTAGTTTTTTTTATACTCATCAGCATTATTTGCCGTATTTATACAGCCTAAATTTAAAACCATACACTTCGTAACAACGAAATAAATTGAAAATGTTATAAACCATATCAATCAAAATCATATTTTTGTTGTTTCGGTCACTGCTTGAGAACTATTGAAGATAAACAATTTCGGTTTTCAGATTTGGAAAGAGCAGAAAAAATCCTATTATTTGAGCAAAAACAAATATATGGTCATCACCCACAATTTAGAGATAGGACGGTGTGAAGACAATTGCATGGGAAATAATTGTATTACGGACTCATTTACACTTTCATATTTCGATTTATTTACATTTTGTGTTTGTTTATCATGTACTATTAATATTCTTCTTTCCATTGACATATGATACATCACAATAAACAGCATTCTGGTGGATGGAAATAGAGAAATATGTAAGGCTTCGAAAACACTCATGAGCCAAATTCAAGACTCAAAAGCTATGTATACTGCCTCCTCGGACTTATTGGAACGTAATAGGACGGGAGTTAAGAAAGCTAACGGGATTAAGCATCTCAAACCTATTGTAGTGCTAATTTGTGTTCTTGATTGGAAGTTTATCAATTGGCCTACGGTAAGTTTGGGTAGTTTTGGGTATACTGGTATCTGGCATGTATCTAGCGGCCGTGTGTTTACGCTGAGGGACAGGTGACGCTCTAGTCCGGATCGAACCGCATTAATCGTATGTTTTTTTTTTTTTTTTTTTTTTCGTAAGTACAAAATTTGGCTCGAGTTTCCGTATTTATGTAATATTACAGTACTGTTACAGGTGTGGACAAGTTTTGTTTACCCATATTCAATTGTTAAACGTTCTTAACCCCTCATTTTCTCTTAACTTCAAAGCCTTGGGTTATTTTAATATTCCTAAGGTAATATATTTATTTATTGTATATACTCAGTCACATACCCTATACCTGTGGGTGCCCGACTGGAGACAATCGCTAACTATAGGAAACTCTAAATTAACTCTCGAACTACAAACTCATTTAATAAACGACAATGCTAAAAACATTATATCAATTATAATATAAAATTGAAACCTTATATGTGCGAATTATAGCTAAACATATTAACTAACTTTTGACTGTTAAGCATGTGAACAAATGTTGCAAACATTGCAACTCTTAGCAGCTATACAAAATAAAATCAAAATAATTTAGAAATAATAATAAGAATATACTGAACAGACAGAGGTTGAGTAGTTCCTCATATATACCTATTGGCCAGTCGCGGTGGCTGAGTTGGGAGAGCTTTAGATCAGGAAGCAGTAGTTCCCCTCTGAGCTAGGTTCGACTCCTGGACCAGAGAACAGTAGTTCCCCCTTGGTCTAGACCATAGAAACAACTTACACCGTGGCTGGTCATTAATAACGACCATGATGAGAACAATGACTACACTAATGATGCTGCAGGAAGAGTTAAGCTCCTCCACGAGGAGATGCTGTGTTTGGGGTTCACAGTTATTAACGTCCCCATCCTGTGGTATCACTATAGTAGTGTCCCGTTACTTGTCATGGTCGTGTAAAGTCCTCATAAAGACTTTATGATGTTTTATGTAACTACGTTGTGTAAGCTTATAACGAAATTTAGTACTAAATAGCTAACCATATACAGTATATTAACCCCTTGAAGCTCTGACGCATTTTAGCAGTTTATTATGGCTATCATTAGACGATTTTATGCAGCGTAGGAAGGATCTGTGGGTATTTAAAGGGTCAATCAACCCTTCCTAATCTGAAAAAAATCTTCTAAATATGACCAGAAAACAGAAAAGAAATGCGTCTTGGATCTTGAAAAATAGGGATGAGAAGCGGAACATAGATAATTATAAATTAACAGGGACACATGGATAATCATTGTGCTAACTAATATCGTGTAAAAAGAGATGCGCCTGATTTTTGATAGTTATAATAGCACCGCATGTTTTATTATTTACCCCTTTAATTATACATAAAATGTGTGTATCGCTAAAGTGTTATAGTATTCATCAACTCTGCGTAAGCAGAGTTTGGTATCCCCCCCCCCCCCCCGTATAGTGGGTACCACACAAAAAAAAATCTGTCGTCGTCGTCGTCGTTGTCCGTCTGTCTCGAAACTCCTAGACCTTTGGACGGTTTTTCACCAAATTTCACACGAACATTTGTTGCGTGAATGCGAACGTCAGTCAAATGTTTTTTGTTTTAATTTATGCAATAGTTATGATTTTAGGTCCAAAATATGGGCTCACACACTAAGAACGCATTCGTTCTGGGAGCGAAAACATCTCGCTAGTATTTGCTAGGTTAAGTTAGTTTAGTTGGCATTAGAAGTGATGGTAGTAATATTTGGATTTATGGTGATAGTAGTGATAATGGTGATAATAGTAGTGATGATTGTTGTAGTTGTATTGATGATGATGACAGTAGTGATGATTATGACAGTAGTAGATATTATGGTGACAGTAGTAGATATGATGGTGACAGTACTAGTAGTAGTAATGATGGTCATAATAGTAGTGATGATGGTGACAAGTAATGATGATAGTTGTAGTGATAATAATGACAGTAGTGATGATGGTGTGAGTATTAGTGATGATGACAATAGTTGTGGTTATGAAGATCATAGTAATGGTGATGATGGCAGTAGTAGTGATGATGGTGACAGTAGGATAAATTATGGTAATATTTGTGACAGTAGCAATGATGATGGTTATAGTAATAGTGATAATGTTAACAGTAGTAATGATGATTGTAAGATGGTGGTGATGATATTAGTAATGATGGTTGATAGTTGTAGTATCAATGATGCTAGTAGTAATTAAGATGGTAGTGACAATGGTGACAGTAGTAGTGATGATGGTGAGAGTAGTATTGATGATTGTAATTGTAGTATTGATGATGATCATAGTAATGGTGATGATGACAGTAGTCGTGATGATTGTGGCAGTTGTAGTAATGATGGCAGTAGTAGTGATGATGGTAACCCATCGCAGAGTTGGGTATGCCGTTTTGATTTTTGGCAAAACGGCACGTATACTTTATTTATTATGTATGCTATAGACTTACAGAGGAAGAGAAGATTATTATGAATACTATTGCCTTTTAGTTTGTATTGTATAGTTTATAGATGTGTAGGATGAAACACTGATTAACTAGAATAACAACAACAGCTACGATCAGTGATGACTTTAGTTATAAGCCATGTCATTACTACTGTATTGAATACAGGTATACTGGTAGGCTGGCTAGTGGAGAACGCCCACATGGACCTCTATTAAAACACACAGTCTTCATTCTTCAGGTGCCTGTGCTACCATAATACAGGTATACTGGTAGGCTGGCTAGTGGAGAACGCCAGCATGAACCTCTATTAACCCGGCAAGTGCTGGAAGACTTAAGAGTTTCCCCGGGTGACTGCGGGAAGACTTATGAGTCTGGGGGGAAAAAAATCCATTTAAAACACACCAAAACTTTTTTTTTTTGCCCCTGGGCCATGCCAAATATCACTCCTCCACCTCCCCTCCTTCCCCACTTTCCTCACCTCCATCAGTTATCACCTATTTTCCCTGTTATTCCCTTATTCTGTTGTCTATTTTCGTGCTAACATTAGCGCGTTGCAAGCAGGGCATTGTCATCACTGTTACCAAGCGAGTGCAAGAGAGAGAGAGAGAGTATCAATCGACAATCTCTCTCCAGACGTGGGGAAAAGTGGAGGGTAGAGAGGTTTCCTCAGCCATGCATTATGTAACTCCCGGCCTGTATCGCCGAGTTTGACCATCCAAACGCTGTTTCCACTTGTTTTATTGTTGTAACAGGTTAATACCTTTATAATCAACCTATAATAGGCGCATATGGATAAGTATTAATGCTATTTATGGTAAAATAACGATGTTAGTGATGGGAACAGCTAAAATATGTGCGCACAGGAGTGTGGTGTCTCATACCCCCCATGCGCACGTCTTAGGTTAAAACACACATTCTTCATTCTTCAGGTGCCTGTGCTACCATATATCAAAATTGATGATCTGGTTGAAATAGTTAAGAGATCTATGATAAGGGTATATAATATGTGTGTCACCGTCTTTACAGGTTAGACAAAGAAGATAAATGTTTACCTTTTAAATGTAAACATACCCTTCCTAAGCTGTAAACAATCGTACAATGATAGCCATAATATACTGTCAAAACGCGTCATGGTCCTCAAGGGGTTAAGATACATCGGTTTTTGGCCGAGACAGTTTTCTACAGAAACATTGAACATATCTTGCGTAAAGAATAGTCTGGGCAGCGTTACTTAGATTAACGGTGGTCTGGGAATGTGTGGATTCATATTCATAATTGTAATTTGACAGGAATTGAGTTTTTGGCTAGTATTGTCCCGCTTCTTTAGACATTACCATCAATGACAATTACCCATCTTCTTGCTCAAGGGAGATTGTAACCGCCGGCTATGTCTCCGAAAACATTCAGCAACCTGAGCGAGATTTGAACCCCGGTCTGCTGGGTTGCAGGCGGGAACGATACCACTGAGCTAGCCGAGCGACTGTGTGTGTGTGTGTTTTTTTTTTGTTTTTTTTTTCTATGTGATTGAGGGAGGCAAAAGGCATAACTGCCTATAGCGAGTGCCTCCCCCATAGTTGAAAGAGTGACAGGGCCAAAATCAAGGGACGTTCGAGCCAAAATGCCTGGACACACGGAGTTTGAAGCAATTTAAGTCATAGGAAGAGGGAAAGACTGATTCTGGGAGAGAGTTCCAGAGCTCAGCTGTTGAGTAGAAGAAAGTTTGAGAGTAACGTTTCACTCTTGGGTTGGAGAGTTGCACAGAGTAGGGGTGGGATTGAGTTGCAAGACGGGTACCACGTGCCCTACGTAAAGGAGGTGGTATGCACTGGGATAGCTCTGAGGAACACTGATTATTATAGTAGCGATAGAATAGCGAGAGAGATGCAACATTGCGCGGCGGAGAGAGAGAGATTGCAGAGAGTTGGTGAGTGGACGGGAGTTAATGATACGAAAGGCCTTCCTTTCAACTTTGTCTAGGAGAGCGGTGTGAGAGGAACCTCCCCACACATGTGAACAATACTCAATACAAGGGCGCACTATGCCCCTGTACAGAGCAAGAAGCTGTGCAGGGAAAAGAACCCCCTAAGGCGGTTGAGCACACCCAGCTTCTGGGAGGCTGCCTTAGCAAGACTGGTAATATGGTCCTTCCAAATGAGAGCAGAAGAAAAAGAGACACCAAGAATATTGAGAGAAGATGAAGGGTTGATTTTTGTATTGTTGAAGAATAAGGGATAGTCCGCTGGGAGATCCTGACGGGTAGATAGATGGAGAAATTGGGTTTTGGAAGCATTAAAGTTAACAAGGTTTTCTCTGCCCCAATTGGAAATAGTATTTAGATCAGAATTTAAGAGTTCTATGGCTTCATTACGTTTGTCGTTGAGGGATTGCTGGCTGGGGCGTTCTGAAAAACTAATTGAGTAGTGTAAGGTTGAGTCGTCTGCGTATGAATGGATGGGAATTAAGGTACAGTTAAGGAGATCATTTATAAAAATTAGAAAGAGAATAGGAGATAGGACAGAGCCCTGAGGAACACCGGAGTTTATAGGGTGAGGAAGTGAACAATGGCCGTCCACAACCGCGGCTATGGAACGGCCGGAAAGGAAATTAGAGACAAAGGCACAGATGGAGGGATAGAAACCGAAGGAGGGTAGTTTAGAAATTAAAGATTTATGCCAGACTCTATCGAAGGCTTTCGATATGTCTAGTGCAATAGAAAAAGTCTCACCGAAGTCCCGGAAGGAGGATGACCAAGAGTTAGTAAGATATGAAAGAAGATCACCAGTAGAGCGACCCTTAAGGAAGCCATACTGGCGATCTGAGAGCAGATTATGAGAAGAGAAATGCTTAAGAAATTTGGAAGCAAGAATAGTTTCAAAAACTTTAGAAAGACAAGAGATAAGAGCAATTGGACGATAGTTGGAGGGTTGAGAGCGGTCACCCTTCTTTGGGACAGGTTGAATGTGAGCAAACTTCCAGCATGAAGGGAAGACGTTAGAGGATAGACAGAGACGAAAGAGTTTGCCTAGGCAGGGAGTCAGCACGGAAGCACAGTTTTTGAGAACAACAGGAGGAACACCGTCCGGACCGTACGCCTTATTAGTGTTAAGCCCAGAGAGGGTAGAAAGTACATCTTTAGAAGAGATTAGGATATTAGGCATAAGTAAGAGAGAGGAGGGCGGAGAGGGAGGAATAGCACCGGAATCATCCAAGGTGGAGTTTCTAGCAAAAGTTTGAAAGTTTGAGTGTGTGTCTGTGTGTGAGTGTGTGTGTTCATTATGGACTATATTCTACAGTACATAACTATATTTTGCTCACGAGTTGCAACACACATCAAATGTATACTTAGATACCGGGTACCATAATAAACCTCCAAACATCGGGTCATTTATACATTATATGTTCCCATTCACCTTTTGTTATCTAATTAACTTACCTTGATATTCATATTACACAGAATACAACGTATTTTAACCCATTATTTACATTCACACAATTGCTTACATTCTTGGAAACATAATATTCTCAGTGTTTATATTGTGTCTAAAATATAATCATGAATATGAATATCTCCATATATAGTATATACCTGTATATACTATATATGGAGATATCGCAGAGTGAAAGTGTCTAGTGCACCACTAACGGGACCCAGGATCAAACTCAGGCCTCACACTATATTACTGTTTTGACATCGATCTTTTACTGTTATCGTTATTATTTTTACAACTATATTCCATGTATTTTGGACTACATATGGTTGAAATTTAGTTTTCCTTATTGATACAAACTTATGTTGTCAGATAAAAGAATACCTCCAGAACTAATGTATTTAACCCTATTGTTGACGTGGGTGTTCTTTTCAGACACACATGGTTTGCCCATTCAGTTTAATGATATTAAGACTCTTCGCCCTCACGGTATAATATGTTTCTTCCCATTCAGCTGTCTATTTTATCTGGTCGAGCATGCAGTTTAAAATAAATATTTCCAAAAATGTTCAAAAAGGCGTGTTTTGCAGCCGGTTTGGAAGGTGACTCAAAGGGATTCTCTACAACAAAGGCCCAATTATAATTATGGCGATCTTAATTAATCCAGCCAGGGGGTTGTAGTGTACTTGTGAAATGTAACCTTACCTAAACTAGCCCAAACTAACATAACATAACACATATTTTTACCAGGTGCCATGGACACAATTACCTAACAAGAAAATGCCAAATACCAATGGAAATGCAACGGTGTGACAAATCCAAAATTACCCAAACAGTGTCGTCATTTTGGCAAGGCGATTTTAGAAAATGAATTTGGAATATGGAAGAACTGAGAAAGCACGCAATTTATCTACGATCATATATGAAATTCTTACAGCTAGGGAAATCCATTGGTATACAGCCAACTACATGTGGACCTACAGTTCAGGGTACAACAACACTTGAGGTGCCCCAAACAATTTATTCCCACCCGGTTTGGAAGGTGACTCAAATGGGATTCTCTACAACAAAGACACCACTACAATTCTGATGATCATATTGGTTCAGGGGGTTGTAGTGTACTTGTGAAGAATAACCTAACCTAACAAACACTTGTACACTGCTGTCATCGGCACACACAATGACCTAATATGAAAATGCCTTAACATACCGTTGGAATCAGAACGGCGCGGCCAATCCAAATATTTCATACATTTATGAACATCCAAAATGTCCCAAACCTGGTCAAAATATCGTCAATTTTGGAAAATTAGTTGGCAAACTGAGAAGGCGCACAATTAATCCACAGCCATATTTGGAAGTCCATTGGAAATAACATAAATCTGTGCCTATATAGTACTCTGCTTACGCAAAGTTGAAAATACGATGCGCTCACACCAACAAACTCAACACAAACAACTATTTAGGATACATACCCTTGACCAGAACAATAAACACCGTACAGAAATGGACACACAAAACTATAAGTTACCACCCAGTTATGTTGACAAACCCGTAAAGTTGAATTAAGGCTCACCTGATAAACACGATATCTATAATTATACTATACCTGATATACACGCATCAATACAAAATAATAATAGGCTCTCTCTTGCTCTCTCTCAGGTTTGTGTATACTATTTGTACAGTTGCTTACATAAGTTGTGTTCATCATCGTGCTGTATGAAAGCCAAATTAGTATGAATGAATTACGAGTGTGGTTTCTTTTAATTATCAGTTGACTACTCAGATGGATTAACCACTGCGTAAGAAACTGCACTCGTAATTCAACTATCCGCATTATATTTCCATGTATAAGATCACGGAGAGGAACAGAACTTATATGGGCATCTGTACCTAATTATATTGTATGTTCATGCCTATATATATATATATATATATATATATATATATATATATATATATATATATATATGTTAGTAAAGCCAGGTAATAAATTTTCTTTAATACATACGAGGTTGAAAGAAATGGCAATTTCTGCGTTGGAAATTTTATTATTCAAAGTTTCCAGGTCTCTGATGAGTTTTCGCTGGGTGGCGGGAAGTAGATGAAGGAGATGAGCAAAATTCATGGTGGTACAGGGTTACATTAAAGTACATGAAGATACAGGATATACGACGCGTTTCACTGGACAACCAGCATTATCAAGTAAGGATGGAATGATATAAAAGGTAAACAGGAAGGGTATATATAGAGGGTGGAGGATCAGAGGAGGCGAAAATCAGGGGGCAAAAGTCTGCTATTGGTGGAGGGGTATTCTAGGAGAGAGAAAGGGAGAACCGCTTCACGCATGCGCACTGGATGCGGGATGGTGGTCGGTTGGTGGGGTCGAAGCTGATTGGCTGCGTGTCGAGGGGCGTGGCCTAAGTTGTGTGGCGCCTGCGGAAGACGAAGCTGAAGGAGGTAGCGCGGGGGGCTGCGTCAAGGGCACCGGGGGGCGAGGAGGGGTGTTAGGTCCTGTAGGAAAGTGCCTTTTGGCAGAAGGAAGGATCTGAAGGTCCAGAGTTTGGTTGTTGATGTTGGGATGTAAGGCTTGGATATATAAAGCTTCGAGTATAGGTAATCTCCTTGGGTCACTTTCTTTATCGAGTATGGTGGTGCGTTTCTCTAACTCGTTGCGTGTGAGGTGAGGGTGGTTAGGGGTGAGATAGTGGTCTTTGATGGCTCCAGCCTGAAGGTGAAGAGTTAACCGACGTGAAAGACGAGTCTGCGTCATACCAATATAGGAATGAGGTCCACAGTCCTCATAATTACAGGTATGTTGGTAAATGACGTGATCGTCGGTCATCGGGCTCTTTATCTTGGTGGAGGCTGGTTTGTTGCGGAGAACGAGGTTGGAGGTCTTGGGGGATTTGTAATAAATTATTAATTTGATTTTGTTTTCCGGGTTGGTTGGGTGGACATGCTTGGAGATTATTTCTTTTAAGACGGCCTCGTCATTTTTGTGTTCAGAGGACATGTAATTGCGGTAGAAGATCTTAATTTCATTGGGGGGGTCAATGTTGGGAGGGCTTTGGGTGTACCATTTTTCAAGATGGTGGTTGATGGTGCTGGAGATGTCGGAGATGGAGTATCCGTTATTTACTAAAACTTGGGATAGTCTTTCTAGTTCCTGGTGGGTGTCGGCCCAGGTAGAGCAGTGCGTGAGGGCTCTCCTAACATAGGCGGAGATGGAGGATAGAAGATAACGGCGGGGGCATTCACTATCGCCGTTGAGGCATTGTCCTGTGTTAGTTGGTTTAATGTAGACGGTGGTTTTGAACCCATGGTCGTTCAGAGCTACGAGGATGTCGATTTCTTGGAAATTTTACGAGACGCCCCCCGTAACAACAACCACACAATCGCCTCTCTCGACATAGAAAGCCTGTTCACCAACGTGCCAGTGGATAGGACCATTGACATGATTCTACATTGAATTTATCATTGCCCTGATACACCAACACTGGACATCCCGGAGAAGGCCCTGAAAACACTACTGGAGCTATGTACCAAGGAGGCCCCCTTCCTTTGCCCCCGGGGCAACATGTACAAGCAGATAGACGGTGTGGCGATGGGCAGCCCCCTAGGAGTTCTTTTTGCGAACTTTTTCATGGGTACCATCGAGGAAGAGCTCCTAGCTGCCCAACGACCCGCCGTCTACTGTAGATACGTGGATGACATCTTTGTGCAAATCAAGGACCTCCACGAACTACAGGAACTCCAGCGTCGCTTCATGACCTCCTCCGGACTTAACTTCACCTTTGAAAAATTTAACGATGGACAACTCCCCTTCCTCGACATCCTCGTAGCTCTGAACGACCATGGGTTCAAAACCACCGTCTACATTAAACCAACTAACGCAGGACAATGCCTCAACGGCGATAGTGAATGCCCCCGCCGTTATCTTCTATCCTCCATCTCCGCCTATGTTAGGAGAGCCCTCACGCACTGCTCTACCTGGGCCGACACCCACCAGGAACTAGAAAGACTATCCCAAGTTTTAGTAAATAACGGATACTCCAACTCCGACATCTCCAGCACCATCAACCACCATCTTGAAAAATGGTACACCCAAAGCCCTCCCAACATTGACCCCCCCAATGAAATTAAGATCTTCTACCGCAATTACATGTCCTCTGAACACAAAAATGATGAGGCCGTCTTAAAACAAATAATCTCCAAGCATGTCCACCCAACCAACCCGGAAAACAAAACCAAATTAATAATTTATTACAAATCCCCCAAGACCTCCAACCTCGTTCTCTGCAACAAACCAGCCTCCACCAAGATTAAGAGCCCGATGACCGACGATCACGTCATTTACCAACATACCTGTAATTATGAGGACTGTGGACCTCATTCCTATATTGGTATGACGCAGACTCGTCTTTCACGTCGGTTAACTCTTCACCTTCAGGCTGGAGCCATCAAAGACCACTATCTCACCCCTAACCACCCTCACCTCACACGCAACGAGTTAGAGAAACACACCACCATACTCGATAAAGAAAGTGACCCAAGGAGATTACCTATACTCGAAGCTTTATATATCCAAGCCTTACATCCCAACATCAACAACCAAACTCTGGACCTTCAGATCCTTCCTTCTGCCAAAAGGCACTTTCCTACAGGACCTAACACCCCTCCTCGCCCCCCGGTGCCCTTGACGCAGCCCCCCGCGCTACCTCCTTCAGCTTCGTCTTCCGCAGGCGCCACACAACTTAGGCCACGCCCCTCGACACGCAGCCAATCAGCTTCGACCCCACCAACCGACCACCATCTCGCATCCAGTGCGCATGCGTGAAGCGGTTCTCCCTTTCTCTCTCCTAGAATACCCCTCCACCAATAGCAGACTTTTGCCCCCTGATTTTCGCCTCCTCTGATCCTCCACCCTCTATATATACCCTTCCTGTTTACCTTTTATATCATTCCATCCTTACTTGATAATGCTGGTTGTCCAGTGAAACTCGTCGTATATCCTGTATCTTCATGTACTTTAATGTAACCCTGTACCACCATGAATTTTGTTCATCTCCTTCATCTACTTCCCGCCACCCAGCGAAAACTCATCAGAGACCTGGAAACTTTGAATAATAAAATTTCCAACGCAGAAATTGCCATTTCTTTCAACCTCGTATGTATTAAAGAAAAAAAAAAAAATATATATATATATATATATATATATAAGCTACAGTCAAATGAACTCTTACCATTCTTCAGGGAGGATTTTCGTTTGCTCCTCAGACCTCTGACAAGCTTACAAATCCATCCCCAAGACCACCTTCGAGATAAATTTGTACCTTTTTCGGTAGAAAAATGTCCGGGCTGAAGGCCGGTTCCTCATACATTACAGGTTCGCTATTGCTCGCCAGGAAATACAAATCGACACCGAAATTGCATGACATAAAATGGGGCTAAACATCTTAAAATTTCAAATTATTGGACCGAACGTCTTAATTAAAATGTCAATAGTAATGGGGCTAATGATAAGGCCGTGTCTTGCTAACAATGTTAATTAATGTCTTAACAGTTTGTTAAGTTTAATATAATCTTAAAAAACAATAGTAAAAGGGAATCATGCTGGAGGTGACTGTAGTCAGGGTCTTCCATTATAGACTCTCACCATGTCATCTCGTCCACATTACTTCCTAACCCATTTAATACCGATGACGTCCTTTCCGCTGTATGCCAGATACTATTACACGGATTTATTCAGCTTAGGAAGGATGTCTACTCGTTAAAAGATTACAGACTATATCAATTAACCCCTTTAGCTACCATATAGCCTTCCTAAGCTTCATACAATCGTCTATATGTAGCTGAAATATAAACAAAAAGACGTCGCCGGTAATGTAAGGGCTAATATAATGTGGGTTATATATTTTAACACAATATACTACGTTCACAAATTATAACGCATTCTGATATGGTAGCATGTTGTATGTAGCTTCGGGAAAAAGTGCGAGATTTACAAGATTAATTGTAATAGTGTTTTATCCTTTTCATTCCTCGAGATTCCTAAACTAAATAAAGTAGGTTAATAATAACCTTGATAACATATAGATGGGCGTTTGTCTCTAGTACTAAAACTGTTAACATACTTGGAATATATAATAAGCTGGATTTAATTGTCTTTTGTCGGACATAAAATAATATAATGTTATCATCATACAGGATAAGTTACCTGTTATAAGGAGTATATCATAGAATATGCCATATAAATGGTGAATTATACCGTTCAACCTTATTATATATATTAAAATAATATATCAATTTGAAATGTCTATATTCATAGTATTGGTGTTCTGGCAAGGTAGTATCAGTGTTCGATAGAGAGAGTGAGGAAGAATGCGTATGTGTGTGACTGCGTCAGAAAGCGCCGTGGTGGAGTGTGATTATGTATGGACGCTTTGTCCTGGCTGTCCATTGTTCGAATCCAAAAAAGCTGCATATAGAAGAGTGCAATAATTTGAATACTATAAGAATAATAATAATAATAATAATAATAATAATAATAATAATAATGTATGCATAAACACAGCTAGTAATAATAAGTTAATAAAATACGACTACTACTTAGAATAATAGTTATCTTATTGCAATATAAACAATAAAAGGGAAAGCTCGAAAACTTGACTCGACCTTAGAGCTCTCCAACTACGAGCTCCGGCTGTGTCAGTTTCGCCACGGGTCTTCCTAAATATAATATTTCATTCACAGCCACTTAACCTTCTTGCGGGATATCCGTTGTATAATGTTTAGGTAGCTTTATGTGGGTTTAAACAGCTTCAGAAACACGTCTGTTAGAGCAGGGGTTTATATTTGCATTGGTTAATATGAATATTGTATTTTTTCCTTTTTCCATTATATTTCCATCTGGCCAACTTTAGACAATTGTATTCAGCTTGTGAAAGACATCT
Organism: Paralithodes platypus; assembly: GCA_032716605.1. NCBI lineage: Eukaryota > Metazoa > Arthropoda > Malacostraca > Decapoda > Lithodidae > Paralithodes > Paralithodes platypus. The sequence continues at coordinate 6,438,152 of CM064507.1, read as the reverse complement.
CATGGGTTAATGGCTAACTCGATTGGTTATGCTGTACAATATAATGGTGTAATATAATGGTGATACTAAACCATGTTAAATAGCTTAGGAAAATATATATAAGTCACACGCTTTTATGAGGACCCTTCCCCCAGCATAATATATCATAGGGTAACTTAATATAACAGTCCGAGTTATGCATGCCTTACAATGACCCTTAGAAGGTAGAATGAGGCTTTTCCTTTATGTTACTTGGTTATTATGAAACAATTTAAATTAGATTAGGAGTATTATGTAAAAATCGGAGGGTTATTCGAGATAATTTTTACCCTTTTAATGCTCACAGATCTTTCCTAACCTGCATAAAATGGTCTAATCAGAGCCAGAATAAACTGTGCAAATGCGTCATAATCTCCAGAGGGTTTGTATTATGTTATCTACAGTTCTGACAAGCTTACTAAGAAAGTGACGAATGGAACGACCCACCCACTATTTACCCCCTGGAACAGTAACTCACAGCCTGGTCCGGGTCAGTGGATCTGTTCAGGATTGTTTTTGGTACTGTGAATAATGGGTACTGAGTCACACAAACAAGACCTATATCGTGTAGATTATATTTAGAGTATATCCCCTTCGAATGTTCATATACAGTATATTTCTCAACATAAGCATTTTTACCAAGCCATCCAAGGACTTTAGGCAATCGCGTATTTCTCGTTATTATCGTGTACTTAACCTGTTATGACGGAGGACGCTTATGCTTTTCATTCTAGCTATATTTAGATGATTCTAATATATTTTAAAGGTTCTCTGTTAGTCCAAAGGGTTAATTGAGATAGTTTACTGTCTTTTAAAAGTTTGAGGTCCTTCGTAAACTGAATAAAATTGTCGAAAAGTTAGCAGCATACGATGGAAATTACGCAACATGGACTGTCCGAGGATACTGTAAACCAACACAAAATAATACAAGGAATGTATTTTAAAAGACCTGACTACAAAGATGGTGGACAAAACAACATTTGTTTGTGATCCTGGGAGCGCCCTGGTTAGTGGAGACCATTGTATATCCCATTCTGTACCGGTGACGTCCTTTTCATTATATTCTGGCAACTCTGTGACGGTTTTATTCAGCTTAGGAAGGATTTCTACACGTTAAAAGATTACATAATATCTCAATTTATCCTTTAGATACCATTATCCTTCCTAAAGTTCATAAAATTGTGTAAATGCAGTTGAGATATAAACAAAAAGACATCGCCGGTACTGTAAGGGATATGACTTGGATAGTAGAGGTTCCCTCCATGTATCTTTGTGTTGTTTATGCGTGATTTGTGTTCTCTTATACAGTATTCTTATTTATTTTGTGTTACACAAATTGTAGTTTATAGCGCATGGTAATTATATATATTCATCTCGGTTTAGCTAATATTTAAGTTTCAATTAGCGTCATTATTTTGCTCACTGTGTTTGGCAGGCATGTCATTTGTGTTGTCGAGTTTATTTGTTAGCGTTATAAGTGGGTAATCCCCAACTGCAACAGAGGTGTTATTTGGTAGCACCCGGCTGCAGGTAGTATTATCGTACACCTAAAATGGCTACCACGATGACAATCAATGACCAGGGTAATCAATGATATAAATATGTGGTTGTTATCTTATATACGGCTACAAGCAGTTTAACTCCTTAAGACCCTTACTTGTATATTTAATATCGTCGAATAATGGCCATAACATAATGACAAAATATACCACGGTATAGTGAATGGGTTAGAGGGAGGCATGTCATTGTTCTGAACCCCTTCTTCCTCAAGCTAGACATATTAGTTTGGAGATTTCGAGACGTTTGCTGCGTTAGTTTGGCTGAATAAAGACCTTTTGCGTCATTCAGGTGTCTCTTTTTTTTCTCGGTGATTTAGGACGAATCGGCCTTTGGTCAGTATATTTTTAAACGAATCAAATATAAACAAATCAATAAATACAAAACATACAAATACAAAATAATGAAGGGGATTCATGAGGGTATTTAAAGCTTGATAACGTTCTTAGAGGAAAACAAAAACGTAATGAATAAATGAATATATAGACCAATGAATAAACCCTTTCCTCCTCCTTATGCCTTATGATAAGACCCCCACTGATGACATTGATGCGTGGACTATGAGTGTGTGATGACAATAGTCTGTTTAGGGAGAACCGTGGTGGAAGTGACACAGCCGGAACCACCAGTTTAACAGTACCAAGGTCGAGTCAGATAATACCATCTCTCTCTTTTAGTTACGCAATCTGCTTTTGAATTCATTATTATTATGTATACATGTTTTCGGATTATAATATTGGTTATTACTTTCCAAATAGTGTGGCAAGGGAATTCTATACTAAATTTGGCTGTACAACAGAATCAATGACGCTACTAATGGAATGTTGCAGGACCAGCGATATCTTTGGTGTCCGTACAGAGTGTTGTGTTGTGGTGTGTAGGGTTGGTCCCCGTATAATGGTAAACAAGTATTGTTAGTTCTTTGAAAAAGCTATGGGCCGCAAACGTCTAGCAAAAAAGGAATTCAAATTGTTCCTATAAAACCATTCGAGCTTGATGATGAATGATTCAATGTATTTAGGAATGTTTACTAACACCAGCTTCAATTTTGGAATTACATTCATGTTCATGAACTGCGAAACAGACTCATAAGACTGGGTTAAGTGAACAAGGTAAGGCAAAAACAAATATATATGCATCAGTGATAATTAGGAATTGTTGTGAACCCTTTAGTGATAAGTAGATGAAATGCAGGTCATATAATCAACATGAGATTAACCCTCCTGTACCAGCGACCTCTATTACATTATGTTCTACCTATATTTAATACAGGTCATATAATCAACATGAGATTAACCCCTCCTGTACCAGCGACCTCTATTACATTATGTTCTACCTATATTTAATGCAGGTCATATAATCAACATGAGATTAAACCCTCCTGTACCAGCGACCTCTATTACATTATGTTCTACCTATATTTAATGGATGAATAACATCGTCTAATACTAGCCAGAATAAGTTAAAAAAGGACGGTACCGGTACCGAGAAGGTTAATATACTTAGGCGGGAAGAGATTGAAATGATATTAAAGAAAGGGAGACAAGCAGTAAAGGGTTTGGAAGGCTTGCAGACATAAAGTGTTAACGGAAAAAACACACAGGTAAATCGAGTTATGAGAGAGAGAGAGAGAGCATTGAGAATACCAATTGGAAAATGAGAAGGGATAACCACGAGAGGATAATGTAAAAAGGAACCAGAATACACATTTAACGTGTATATACTGTACTGTATATATACTGTATATATACCCGGTATATATATATAATATATATATATATATATATATATATATATATATATACATATATATATATATATATACCCGGTATATATATATATATACTGTATATATATATAATACACATATATATATATATATATATAAATATATATATACTGTATATACTGTATATATAATACACACATATATATATATAATATTTTTTGTTTCTTTTAGTCAATATTTGTAACCACCAATAATTGCAAAAGTAGTTCAACAAGTACTTACGTTGAGCCCTGTGTATGCATTTCTGAACAAGTTAGCTATTATATATTATATATTTGAGGAACATTATATATAACGGTCATTAAATGTGTAATAATACGATGTGTACATAGTGGGCCTTATTCATACTGTATATACACAAACACATTATATATAACGGTCATTAAATGTGTAATAATACGATGTGTACATAGTGGGCCTTATTCATACTGTATATACACAAACACATTATATATAACGGTCATTAAATGTGTAATAATACGATGTGTACATAGTGGGCCTTATTCATACTGTATATACACAAACACATTTGCTTCAACTTAAATAGTAATTGTAAAACGGGTTTAAAAGAAATACGTTCTGAAATAGCTTTAACGGTGTTTGACCCCCACCCCCCACAAATATATATATACATGAAGGTTTAGGGAAACATTGTTCAGACTGAAACACATATTTAGTTAAACTGTTGCCTCATATTTTCGACAACGTGTGCACAATTGGTAGGGTTTCAGGTCTATATTCAAGTTTTGATATTGACTGGATATTTTTAAAACTCGCTCCACCCTCAAACTTTTATATTATCATTAAAATTGTATTATCTTAACTGTTTTACAACTGTTCATATGTGTGCCTGACATGATTTTTCTTAAGATAATCTATTAAGCTCTGTTGCTACTAAATTCCTAACCATAAGATCACAATAGATCTACATTAAGTCAATAGAGTTTAGCGAATTCCATACAACTCTAATCAGGTTTATCCTAAAACGCTTTCTGCCATTCACCCTTTTCAGCCATGTTTACATTAATATCAATCTTTGCTATATATATTCAGAAGATTGCAATCAACTTGGGGTAGTCTATTACCTAGTTATGTAATAGGGAGCATGTATGACCCAACTCATTTTATTGCAAGAAGTCGTGTTTAGAAAGTCGTTCTAAGACATACTATATTCGCCTGTGAAAAGGTCACCAGTGTTTCTCTCTCTCTCTCTCTCTCTCTCTCTCTCTCTCTCTCTCTCTCTCTCTCTCCTTGTGAGTCCTCCATCCTCTGCCACCTTCCTTATTTGTTCAACGTGTTATCTTTCTTGAAATTCCTGTAGCTGTTAGATTTATATATCAATGATCCTGAACTTGTGTCTGCTATTGTTGTTACTTTAATTGACTGACAAGTATCAAGACCAGGCGATTGTATTGATTGTAGGAGAAATATAGCATGTTGCAGAGGTTAATGGTAATAACCTCCCCCATGGCATTTTATTATTATATATATTTATCAATTAGTCAATTGTCATGGAAGTTTACAGTCAAATTACACAACATACATAGTTATACACATTATCTGCATTGAAGTATGACGCCTACCAGCATTGGCAGAATCGCCTCCCGGTAGCCACTAGCGCTCGCCAGGGCAGTGAAATGGGCTACAGTTATCAGAGAATGTTGTTCTTTCTTTCATAGTGTTCGTGTTGTTACAGACAGTCCCGTGGTGGTCTTTATTTTCGTCTGTGACAACGGGAAGCATTTTATATCATGAGTAGAACATAAGATGCATTATAGTGAGGTTGAGAGAGAGAGAGCGAGCAAGCAGCATGGGGGTAGTGAGTGTTGCTTCCATCCTCCCTCCTCCCTCCTCCCTCCCGGAGGAGCTTTTCCCGCGCGCGCGGGCTTTCTCTCGCCTCTGATTGGCTGGTGGTTCCTGGCCCCTTCTGGAGGCCTGCTGCCTTGTGACGTATCGGCCTGTGATTGGCCGACCACCATGACTTTGTGTGATCCTGAGGTTCCCGTGGAGCTACCTTCCTCAGAGCTTGCCTGACCAGCATACCCTTCGCATCTCCCTTGCCACCTGTCCCCGACTTCTACCTATAGAACACTTTCTCTCTCTCTCAACTTCTTACCTCTTATGCTTCTAATCTATTTAACATCATAACTCCCCTTTGGTTCTGCACGATTTCATACATCGGCCATCGTATTATATGCTGAAGCTCTCAGATATTCCATGTTTAGATAGACATTTTGGAGGGGATAACATTTTGTCTGTAGAGGTTCGACACACTCGTGGTGTCTCCCTACCTTTTGCTTGGTTGTCTGCTGGGCTATTTTATGCTAGACTGGGGTGAGGCTATTGTTGTTGTGATTTCCGATGTGTACCAGGTGTTGTTGAACCTGTACAATCGCAACGGATACGTGGGAAGCCTAGGTTGTCTTTCTGACTGTGTACCTCGTGTGTTTAGCACTGTGTTGCGAGTGAGGGCTTTTGCCTCTGCCACCGAACACTGTGCTAACTTGTTTTGCTTTGAATTTGAGAGGGTCGCCAGGAGAGAACCAGATACTAGCGATCTGGATCTCTCAAGAGAGCACCCCGTCAATTAACGTAATTTGGCCATACAGTCTTAAGGACCTCGCTAGGCTACGAGCCGCTTGCTCAGCCATTGTTTCCTAGCCTACTACATCCCAGCTAGACTTTATTCGCCTAGCTGACACCCGATTAAGATTATAAACTCTTTATGTTATGTATGTAGCATTTTTATTCACATTGATAGCAAGTCTTGGTTGTTGTTGAGTTGCACAACCCGAGCAGGCTTTTGCGTTGCCTGAGGAAGTACTTCTTTTGTTGTTGGAGATAATACTATTGCGCATTTATTATTATTCCCGTGCCAGTTAACGCTGTATGTCCATACACTTGTCACATCTTGTTCCTGCTTTATATAACAGTTCAAAATCCGATTCGATCATCTTAAGCAGCATCTGACTTTCTTCAGAAGATTCCTGCTCGATGCTTTAGGACTTTCGTTCACTTTCTTTAATATAGGAGTGACAGTTTATTATTGTTTAGAGTAACTTTAATTATACCTTCTTCTTGTTTGCATTAAATCATTTCAGTGATTTAATTAAGCTCTCTATCCTTTTCCTTGTATACCTTATTAACGTAATTGTATGTTGTTGTGCTCAGGCTGTATCAGAGATCATCAGCCTGTAGTAGTAGTGCATTTATACCGAGTTATAGGAGACCCCGTTATCGCAGATTTAACTCTGGAGGGTATAGGTGTTTTTGTGCGCCGGCATTATAAGTTCGAGGGTTGGATCTAGTGTTACCGTTGTGGCTGTGTGCCTTTCTAGTCCAATGATTAAGAGCCCTTGTTTTATAAGAGTCCCGGTCGTAACAGAAGGTAGACACAAACAGAGGTAGGTTAAGATACTATCATCAATATGTGTGTTAGAACATTTCAAGGTTTACACAAATAATTTAACATTTCTTATTTGGGGCTTGATATCAGAGTCATAAACTTACACAGAATATCGTTTTAAAATAACTTATAAGGCAACTTATCAAAAACCTTTCAAAGTTCCAACCATAAAAGTGTAGTAGACAGTTTTTCCTCCCTATCGCTTGAACTTTACCCATCCGTTCCCTTGATGCGAACATTCTCTTTCTTCAGTCATTCTCTTTCTTCAGTCATTCTCTTTCTTCAGTCATTCTCTTTCTTCAGTTATTCTCTTTCTTCAGTCATTCTCTTTCTTCAGTCATTCTCGTTCTTCAGTCATTCTCTTTCTTCAGTCATTCTCTTTCTTCAGTCATTCTCTTTCTTCAGTCATTCTCTTTCTTCAGTCATTCTCGTTCTTCAGTCATTCTCTTTCTTCAGTCATTCTCTTTCTTCAGTCATTCTCTTTCTTCAGTCATTCTCTTTCTTCAGTCATTCTCTTTCTTCAGTCATTCTGTTTCTTCAGTCATTCTCTTTCTTCAGTCATTCTCTTTCTTCAGTCATTCTCTTTCTTCAGTCATTCTCTTTCTTCAGTCATTCTCTTTCTTCAGTCATTCTCTTTCTTTTACCTAGAAACATACCGTCCAAACATATAAGTCAGAGTTGAGTATTCACAAGTTAATCACATAATAAAACTTAACCACTTATTATCAGCTAGCCATTCGGTGTAGACAATAAGTTAATATTTTACTTTGTTTACGCCCTTAACCATCCAATACTTTATTCATATAATAATATTCATCCTATATATTTATGTCTTATGAAATACCATAACGTAGACTCACACACCCAATTAAGAAAAAAAGTCACATAATACAACATGTATATATCATGGAGTTATAAAATACATAAAGAACTCTAAACTGTAGCTATATTTCATAATTACAATGTGAATATATATGTATATATATATATATTATATATATACATATATATAGTATATATATATATATATATATATATATATATATATTATATATATTTATTTATTTATATATACATTTTAATACCCCTGTTCGGACTTGAACCACCGACAGTGAGGACGAGTGTCCATGTTTTAATTCACTACACCACGGTGTGATAAAGGATACTTAACCTTTTCCTATTTACATAAAGGAGAAGGGTACCTGTAAAAATCCCTGTATGTTATCCTTGAATATTATGAAAATATCACTTTATTAGGGCATATGAGAGAGAGAGAGAGAGAGAGAGAGAGAGAGAGAGAGAGAGAGAGAGAGAGAGAGAGAGATACTTTAACTATTTAAAAACTCATTATACTTATTAGTTTTCCGAGAAATATAATACTGTACTAGACCCGGATTTGTATTATGCTTAATAATCTCAATCACCATATACAGTACAGTATTATACTTGAATATTTATTTACGCACCATAAAATAATCAACTTTGTGTTGTCTTTAAGATATAACATTATTTGTGATTGTGTTGTCTTATTGTTTTATGCAATAAATATTTCATCTAGTGTTCTTTTTCAAATGGAATATCTGTTATTTATTACCCAAGCTGTTCATTACCAACATTTTCAAACATGACTGTCATTACACTTATATAGTTGTCATTATTATTGTAGCTGTGGTGTACCGTTTATAATACGGTGTAGACAAATGATATGATAAAACACATGTGTACAGTGTTTTAATATGTAACAACACTGACAGGTTATTTACAAACTTGCAGTTTTGATTATTGTAAACTGTATCACCTCTGTTTCGCCATCTCGTAATTCTACCTCATGCCACCTAATGACTTAGAACATATATATTCCCAAATTTGAAGACAATAAATACGACAAAATCCTCATACTTATCAAATTAGTGTTATCTGCTACTAGACTCAAACACATACCTCTGCAAAAACTATTCCAGCATCAATGACTTGGATTCGTTGACATCATAATACTATAATTGGAGTAATGTTTAGTGATCACACAGACGGTAAGATACGTAGGTACAAGACGGATAAGGCATCTTATAGTACCAACCAGCGGCGCACAATGCCCTACAAGGCCTACATAAGGTAGCATCAGTCATATTACAGATGTGAGTTGTGTGTTTAGGTACATTATAAGTATGCACTGGTCACAAAATCAAACATATTTTCCAGTGTTGTATCGGAAAAGTTATTGATATCAATCTTGAGTACTGTTCATGACAATGATATAATTCCTGAATTCCTGAATGATGCATGGAATCTTAAAATGGAAACATTTCAATATAGTTGAGAATATGCAGTTAAAAATATACACAGGAATGTCGAAGGGAGGTTGTAAGAAATGTCATGTTCAGGTGTCCAAGTCCGGCTATTCGAGGAGGTAAAGATGAAATAATATACTGTATATGTTATACGAACACAATAATTATAAAGACAGAACAAAATAAAAATACTCAAAAAATACGAAATATAATACATACAAAATTAGTATTCAAGTCGGAACTGAGATGCTAAAAGCATAAATAGGTTAAATTACGATTGTTTAGTATGAAGAAATATAACCATCCAAGATAAATCATAAACATTTATATTAACTACCTTACTGGAGGAGAAAATAAACGTCCAAAGGGAAGACAGAAAAAGTGCGAGAAAACAAAAATAGATGGTTAAAGGGAGCATACAAATTAAACACAAGTTTCAAACTGCAAGGTATAGGACACAACAAAATCAGGAGAGCCCGAGAAAATGAAAATGTTCACAAACTTGACTCAAAGGTCAAATACTTTATGGAGAGGTGAAGGATAGAGAATACGTTTCGGGAAAACAAAATATAATAATAAATAAATACCAAATATATAACGTTGAGCAAAAATATATGAAACCCATATAGGCTAGTATTAATAGATAAATACACAAGGTTTCTTGATGAATAACAGTGAGGAAAACAGACAAACGTAGGTGATTGGACTAATGTGAAAGGCTAGCGAAAAGGACATAAATTTATGAGGAAGATACAGATAGGCCTATGTAAGGATTGGAGGAAGACTACAAATGGCGTGAGGGAAGTGAGACATGTGTGTGTATATGTGTGTGTGTGTTAGTGATAGAAATAGGGGGGGAGAGAGAGATAGAGAGGAGTGGAAAATAAAGACATATAGGTAACATAATAATCCGAGGATTCTTACACTTTGAGACTTTAGTAGATTGTTGCATTTGGAGTTTTAGGTTTTCATTATTTGCCTGCTATATAGTTTCGTTCAATCTCTGACATGTCATAAATAATCGATACCTGCACAGTTCACCAAATGTAATACATAAATGTAATCATCCTCCATCCCTGTTTTCTATAATTTATCTTAAGTGTTCATATGTATATATATATATATATATATATATATATATATATATATATATATATATATATATATATATATATATATATTTATGGTTTATTTATCCTGCTAAGGTTTAATTGATATTATAATTTAGCATGTTACAGTATACTGTAGTGCAGTATATCTTTCTCTTCTGTTAACAATGTTTTATACTTTCTATCTCTCTCTCTCTCTCTCTCTCTCTCTCTCTCTCTCTCTCTCTCTCTCTCTCTCTCTCTCTCTCACTCTCTCTCCGGTGATAACCTATTTGTGCGTATTTCAAATTTTTTGTTTTCGGTTAGACCTATTTAAGTAAGTGAAGCGACCTGAAGTGAGTGAAGTGTTATTACAGTGAGATAAGTGTTTTTAAAGTGTATAATTAACTTGATGTAAAAGTACCATTTTCAGGCTTAAATTGTATTAGAAGTGACGTGAAGTGATTTAAAGTGAGTACAGTGATCTGAAGTATGTGAAATGAATAAAGTGTTCTGAAGTGAGACGAGACAAGTGATTAGAAGTGACTTAGAGTAAAGTGATTTGAAGTTTTGTTATTGTCACTATGTCTCGCGCCTGCACAAACTGTTCCGGTAGGTTTGGCCCTACCATGTTTGCCTGCCCCGATGTTCATGTCTGCCGATTCTGCCAGCTCCGAAAAAATTTGACAGCTAAACTGAATGAAGCTAACATCAAGATTAACGCCCTCACCAAGAAGCTGGAAATACTCCAAGAATTTGCGACGCTCAACGTAGGAGTATCATCAAATGAAGCAATTACTACCACTGCGGCATCTTCCAACAGCCCAACGCCTGATATACCGGTACCTGCTTCAGTACATGCACCACGTCAGGAAAATAATGACTCGGCTTCATCTCAGGACAACTTCTGCGTCGTGAGAAACAACGTTCGCCCCATCACAAGGAGGATCATCACCGAAACCATGTGCCAGAACCGTTACCAGATGCTTGTGGACTTAGACGACGAAGACGAATTTGAAGAAATTCGGCTCGTAGGAGATTCCATGGTTCGTGGATAACTTATGGAGTTCTGCGCCAGGGCACCCAGGACCAGGAAGCGCTTTTCTATCCCAGGTGGCGGTGTGGACGACGTTGCAGCTGCAGTCAACGAAGTTTCAAATTTAGCCCCCTCACGCACAATGTACATCATTCATGTCGGATCTAATGACGTGCAGCGGACCCGATCGGAGGACCTCATGCTGAAGTACCGGACACTGATTCAGAAGTATAAGGAAAAGTCAGGCAGAGTCGTCATATCAGGGATCGTCCCCAGGATCGGTGTGGAGAGCCGATTCTTCAATATAGCCACTAGCGTAAATCGTCGTCTGGCTAACCTCTGCAGGGAAGAAAATGTTGGATTCATCAATACCTGGAATGACTGCTACCGTGAAGATCATCTGTTTGTAGCGGATGGAGTCCATCTAAACCAGGTTGGAGCAGCAAAGGATTTTCGGAGAAAAAGCAGAGCCAACGAAGGACCACCAGGGACGAAGGTCGAGGTCCGAGGACCACCAGGGACAAGGATCGAGGACCGTGGACGATCAGGGGCGACGATCGAGGACCGAGAACTACCAGGGACGACGATCGAGGACGGCGAGAACGGAGGACCACCAGAGACAATGATCGAGGACAGAGGACACCGAGGACCGAGGACAACCAGGAACGAGGATAGAGGACTGAGGGCAGACAGGTACATAAATGTAGATCCGAGCAGAACCAATAATTTTAATAAAGAGCGTTCCGTGAATTCCAAATCCATAACTATGAATGTTTTCTATGCAAATGCTCGTAGCATATGCAATAAATTTTCAAATTTAGAGTAACTAGTGTTTAGGGAAAATTACGATGTTATTGGCATAACAGAATCTTGGCTCAATACAGAAGACAGAGACTTTTTAGCAGAGTATTCACTTCCCGGTTATGTAATGTTTGAGAAAAGCCGAATTAATAGAAATGGAGGTGGAGTTGTATTTTTTACCAAAGAAAGTCTTAACCTGCCCCTCATGTCAAAACCTCAAATTGTGAACGTCGACACATCTTTTGTGCTAACAAAGAATAATAAATGTACAAAAATAATACTTGCAGTAATATACAGACCTCCAGCTCAATCAGTGCAAACTGACCGAGAAATTTATGAACAAATTGCAGACTTAAGTAACTCGCAAGATACCGTAATTTTTGGCGACTTCAATTTACCTGTGACCAAGTGGGGAGATTGTATTACTTCACACTCTGGAAAAGACCTGTATGCAAACTTGCAAGAGAGTTCGCTATATCAATTTGTTAGATCTCCAACCCGTGGAAATAATGTCCTTGACCTTGTACTCTCAACAAAAGAAGAATTGATAGAGAATTTGAATGTCGGTGATGAATTCAGTAACAGCGACCATCGTACGATAACTTTCAGTTTAAAGTTTACTAGTAACGAACCAAATAGCCACATCGAGAAAGTCTCTAATTTCAAGCAAGCACACTTTCGTAAACTTAGAGCAATGTTTAAAGAAGCTGACTGGAGCTTTTTAATTAACAATAACGATATAAATACATCTTGGGAATCATTCGCAAACACTTATCTAAAAGCAGTGCAAGACTGCATACCATCGAAAATACGGCGTACAGGCCATAATGATAAGCCCAAATGGTGGAATAAAGATATTTCAAACAGTCTGCTTGCTAAAAAGTTTGCTCATGATAGATTAATATCCTCACAAAATTATGAAGAACGGGTGACATTTGTAGAACTACGACGTCAAAGACAAAAGGTTAATTAAGCAAAGTAAAAAGACCCTGGAGTTACATGTTGCGAATCAAAGTGAAACAAACCCAAAATAATTCTATAGTTATATCAGAAAGAAGAGAGTAGTTACTTCAACTGTATGACCGTTAGTTGATGAAAATGGAGAATATACCAAAGACGAAGTACAAATGAGTAATGCCCTCAATACCTATATTGCATCAGTTTTTACAACAGAAGACCTCATTGATATCCTTACAGCATCCCCCATTCAGATAGATAATTCGGATGTTCTAAGCAATATCACCATTACAGAGAGAGAAGTATTGAAACGTTTAGATCAACTCAAGGTAAATAAAACGCCCGGACCTGATACAATCTCACCTAGAGTTCTAAAGGAAACTAAGGATGAGCTCTCCAAACCACTGACATTGCTATTCAATAAATCCTTGCAGTGTGGAACTATGCCTGATCAGTGGAAGCTAGATAACGTAACACAGATTTTTAAAAAAGGCAGCAAATCCCTACACAGTAACTATCATCCAATTAGCTTAACCTCAGTTGTATGTAAAATGCTAGAAATGCTCATAAGAGACAACTCGCAAATCACTTAGAGGAAAATAACATACTTAAAGATACTCAACACAGCTTTCGTAGCAAACGTTCCTGTTTAACAAACCTCTTAGACTTCTTCCACGATATCCTCAACTTCTATGATGAGAGTAAAGCTGTAGATATTATATACCTTGATTTTAAAAAGGCCTTTGACAAAGTTCCCCACAAATTTTTACTGCTAAGACTAAAAGCGCATTGAATACAAGACGGTGTGTTGAAATGGATAGAAAATTGGCTCAGCGACAGAAAGCAAAGAGTAATCATAAACGGTAAGGCATCTAAATGGACCAATGTAAGTAGCGGGGTACCCCAGGGATCGGTACTAGGACCAATTCTCTTTCTAATTTACATCAACGACATAGATGAGGGTCTCACCTGTACAATCTCAAAATTTGCTGACGATACAAAATTGGGAAATAGCATACTCTCTAAAGAACATGTTGACGATATGCAACACAATCTAGATAAGTTGTCACGTTGGTAAAATGAGAAAGCAAACTATTCGATAAATGGCACTCAGCTTAAGAATGTAAACAGAGAAACCGATCTGGGAGTAACAATAATATTATAGAGTAACCTAAAACCGGGTCAACAATGTTCAGAAGTTGTTAAGAAAGCAAACAAAATAATTGGCTTTATAGGCAGGTCATTTGAGCATAAATCCAAAGAAGTTATCCTAACCCTTTACAATTCCTTAGTCCGCCCTCTTCTGGAATACTGCGTTCAATCCTGGTGCCCTTATTACCAAAAAGATATAGACAAGCTAGAACGAGTTGAACGTAGAGTTACCAAAATAATACCTAGCCTAAAGAACAAACCATACAAGGAGCGTCTTAAAGAATTAAATCTATTTCCTTTAACCCAGCGCAGATTTAGAGGCGACTTATTTCAAGTGTTCAAAATCATCAAAGGCATCGACAATATGAACTGTAGTAGATACTTCACTATCGACCAACCTATTTACACGCGGGGAAACGGTTGCAAAATTATCGGTAAATCTTTAAACTCACACGAATCTAAGAATTTCTTCTTCAATCGTGTTGTCAACTTGTGGAATAGGCTTCCCCGAGACGTTATAGACTGCAGCACCGTTGATTCATTTAAACTTCGCCTAGACAAATATCTTGCATCAAATCCGCAACTGACTGCATTTGTAAATGAATAACTTTATTTTATCTCCCCCTCAGTTACTAACCCATCTGTCCCCTACTAACTTCCTGATAATGCCACGGACATTAGTTCCCTTTCCAATGTTCCCTTACCCACTCTAAACCACTGTTTGGACAATTAATCCTCAGTGTTTTGGAGGACAAGCAGCCTAGAAGGGTCACCAGATATGTTGTTGCTTGATTTCCTGTGTATTCCTTTGTACTCCTTTGTACTCTCTCTCTCTCTCTCTCTCTCTCTCTCTCTCTCTCTCCCTAATATAATTAAGTCCTGACCACCTCGCTGGGTTCGTAAGGTCTGTACGTGGCCAGTGTATCTGTGTAAATCTATGGTAATTATCTCTTTCTCTTTCTCTCTCTCTCTCTCTCTCTCTCTCTCTCTCTCTCTCTCTCTCTCTCTCTCTTTATTGTGCTACATAATTATACACTCACACATTCCATTTATTCCACCCCAACAACTATTATTGAACTAAAATGTTATTTACCGGAATCAATACACAAATATTGGCTGCCGCTCCTGTGTATTTCCACGCGTATTTATGTTTGCTATTATGCGTGTTAGTGTGTGTTATTTGCTTGGGATATATGTATTTTGTTCTTCACTTTTGGGAAAATCTTCAAATGTATGATCAATATTAACCCCTTCTTTACCAGCGACGTCTTTTTAACTTTATTCTGGCTACTATTACATGATGTTATTCAGTTTCAAAAGAACCTCCAGCAATTAACAGGCTTCGAACGATCTCCCTTAACCTTTTTTACTACCGCATATTCTTCTTAACCCTTAATTAGCGGCTCACCACATAAGTCGAGTTAAATAAAGCTGGACTATGTGGCGGCGCTCGACATAACTCGAGTGGCAATTTCAGCACGTAATGTTGCTGAGAGAGAGAGACAAGTGGTGGCAGGAGAGTAGCGAGCGTATGACTGCTCCAGACCACCGCGGCGAACATACTGACACGAATCCCAGCTCCCTCCTCCCTCTCTCACTCGCTATATAAGGAATTATATCGGGAAAGTGGCTAATTACATGCTTTTTGCACTCGCGTTGCACGGTTATTGCAAGAAAACTAGCCATCATAAAAGGATCGTTATGGTGTCATTCGAAAGCTCTGTTTATGCCCTTTCAGGGATAGGTACTTGTTTTACGTTCTGGGTCTTATTTAGGCATGAAAATGATCACGTAAACAGCCCTATTTTGGCTAAAAACACCCCGCTAGGCGGTACATATAAATAAACCGCATAGGCCGCTTGTAAGGTGTTAAACTGCACATAATCGTCTAAATATAGCAAACAAATAACATTACAAAGACGTCGCCGGTACAGAAGGGGTTAATGTTTAATGCTTAAATATCAGGCTATTCAAAATAAAGCCCTAAAAATCACCACAGGCTGCACAGCTACTACACCTACAGATCACCTACATAAAGAAACCAAAGTCCTGAAAGTCAAAGACCATCTGGACATGAGAGGCACTCAATTCCTCGCAGCAGCCTCCACGAACCAACACCACCCACTACACTACATGGCAACACACCCACATACACCAAGAAATATCAAAACAACACCCAGCACACGCTATCACACACACATACTATCTTCTCTCCCTCCCTGCCCACCCCAAACCACCTTCCAGAAGCACATCCATACTCATATCTCTCGCCGCCCCATCCACTCACTCATAGACAACACGCAGCTGCAGGCACGACCTCCCGAAATGCATCCTTCTCAATCCTCCCTTCCTCGTGAGGACACAGTCCACCTGGCCAGGCTGAGATGCGAACACCATCCAGTTCTTCGTCGCCGACACCTGCCCAGGTTGTAACATAGCACCCCCAGACCATTAAACACATCATAGAAGACTGCATTTCACACAACCACCTACGCCAACAACACAATCTACACTCCTTGAGAGCTCTGTGGGAAAGCCCGACCGTGGCCGTGGCCTTCCTTAGGGACTCGGGGTTGTTCGGCCTGGCAGCTTAGGGAACAACAACAACAACAACTCATAGCATTCCTGAACTGAGTATAAAGCTTTACTACTCAATTATCATCACCAGTTTAGTGGCTTACATTTTCTGCATACTCTATTTCAGGTCAAGAGCGCAACAAATACGGCGACAGATCACTATGATTCCACAGCCCAACTAGAAGTATAACTATAAATTACAGCAATAGGACATTCGATCACTCAATTACATCCATTTAAAGCACATACAAACATATGGCATTAAGATTAACACATAATAATACATACACATATATAAAGCTTCCCGTTTCACCCGACTACCTCCTTCACTTTTCCTCATTTACATACCATCGGCCAACACGGAATAATAACGTCACATTTCCTGTCCAGTATATGAAGATGTCTCACTGGAGCCGACTATAGGGTTCTGGATTGGTGTTGGGAATACCGGAACACACACTATATTATATTATGTATATTTAAGCAAGAGAGAGGTGTTGAATCAGTGTATAAATTAAGACCATGCACAGGAGACTGGGAATAAGCTAAGTCATATACCACACTATATACCTACTTAGAAACGTACACTCATATCTCTCTCTATCTCTATCTCGCTCTCTCCCTCTCGCTCTCGCTCTCGCTCTCTCTCTCTCTCTCTCTCTCTCTCTCTCGCTCACACACACACACACACAATACCTGCAAGTTTCTCTGATGTCTAAATTTGCTGTTGAATACTGTAGGCAATACGTTTATGCAGCAATTTGAAACATGTGGCATGATACTTTTTCTAAAACACCTATATCCTATATTCGGATTGGGGAGATTATAGACACCAATCGAGCAAGGCAATACCCAGGGGAGGCCATATAGGCATGTGGTAAGGAGTTGCTGGAAATCCTTTTGAATTTGTTTGGCTTCCCTCCCTGCGTCTGTTTGTGTCTTACCTACGCAGAGAGTAATCCAGCTAGCTCTCACAAACACCTCCTCGTCCTATCCATTCCACAACACTAAACAAGCACACCACTCAACCTTCCAATATTGTACATAAATTATACAAAACGTATTACTGTTAAATGGATTGAGAATAATACATACACAAATGTGAGCCCAGTGAATTCTCGATAGCAAACACATGTTATATGAAATGGTGTGGGCGACGTTCTGGTCTAACGTGATATATGGGTGAACGAGTTATAAAGATTGGCTATAAAGGTTTGTAGACCATTTTCGTATATGGCCAAACGAGTTCAGGAAAGCGTAGTTTTTATCCAACCAAGTTGATCTAGTTTGTATAATTGGCAGCAATATATATACTGTATATATACAGCATACAGTAGATAGATAGATAGATAGATAGATAGATAGATAGATAGATAGATAGATAGATAGATAGATAGATAGATAGATAGATAGATAGCTATAGATAAATAGACAGATAGAGAGAGAGAGAGAGATAGAGAGAGAGAGATAGAGAGAGAGAGAGATAGAGATAGAGATAGAGATCGAGATCGAGATAGATAGATAGAGATAGAGATAGATAGAGATAGAATGGAGAGATAGATAGATAGATAGATAGATAGATAGATAGATAGAGAGATAGATAGATAGATAGATAGAGATAAGATAGATAGATAGAGATAAGATAGATAGATAGATAGATAGTTAATTCTTTATTTCATAAAAGGTTACATGGTAACATTTTACATATATACAGATAGATTCAGACTCAAATCTTTATTTCATAAAAGGCAACACAATTAACTTTTTACATATATACAATAGAGATAACAGTAACCTCATACATTACCGCATTCTAGGTTCATGGTTTTGTACAAACATAATTCTTGACTTGATAGCATTTATATCATTAGTTTTCAAATCTGATACGTCATATTCATGTAATAGGATATGGTTAACTTCCTTTCCTAACGATAAGTATTCATCAAGGTTTAATAAACATTTCTGTAAAAACTTGCAAGGTTTTAGGAGACATTTGTGAGCAAATCTAATTTTTAACCAATTCATTAAATGATTAAATGTCATTAGTCCAGCCAATTCACATGCATGATGATTACTTTCCCAATATTTTAATTTCAGCATTTTCTTTATTGCTTTGTGGTAACCAATTGCAAATTGCTTAAGAGGAAGTTTGCACTTTTTGTTATAAAACCATAATTCAGAACCATAAAAACTTGAGCAGTAACTTTGGAACAACTGAGTAAAAACCCTAACATTAACATTAGAAAATTTACGTAAAATACAATTAAATTCATTATAAAACTTGTTACGACACCTAATTACGTCTTTGTCATTATTTAAATTATCATCTATTATAAACCCTAGATACTTTTGTTCATTAACAACATTCAATATCTCTCCACATAGCATCAACTTTGGCTTTAAGTTTTTATCTTTATTGTCTTTGAAATACATGCATGATGATTTATTAATATTAATGTCAATATCAATTTCTTTTGCTTCATTTCCAAGCATATTCAGTAAAAACTGTAATCCCGATGACGATGGTGCTAATAAAACAATATCGTCAGCGTAAGCACTAATATTACTGGATATATTTCCTAGTGTGCACCCCTTTTTACATTTAGACACTTTTTCAATCAGCTTATCTATATAAAGATTAAATAATATCGGAGACAAGACTCCTCCCTGTCTTACTCCATTCATTATTTTCCAGGGTTTTGATATTGAGTCTTTATGCTTAGTAGCAACCAGTTGATTTCTATAAAGATATAATATTATGTTCGCATAAAAGTGTGGAATACCTGCTTCAATAAGTTTACTTATTAATGTGAAATGATTAACTTTATCAAAAGCTTTTTTTAAAATCAATGAAAGCTGTATAAACATTTGAGTCTTCTAATCTGTATCTTAAAATTGTTTCTTTAAAAATCAAGCACGCTGAGGATGTAGAGTGATTAGCCCTAAACCCATGCTGCCTCTCATTAAAGTTCACATAATGCAAAATTTTATTTTTTAAGCAATATTCAAATAATTTTAAGAAAACTGGCGATGATATAATAGGTCTATAATTATCCAAGGAGCTTTGATCTTTATATTTATCTTTAATAAGGGGCAAAATAAGTCCGGACGTCATCTCATCAGGCAAATGTCCATGTGCAATAAATGATGAAAACATTTTAGCAATTAGTCTTACCGCGCTTTCAGAACAAAACTTCACATGATTAGAATGAATGTTATCATGGCCAATGACCCAATTTAGCTCAGATAATGCCAAACAAACATCCTTGGTGTTGATAACTCCCAATAATTTGCCTCTTTGCACATGTACATTTAACTTGTCTCTTATAAGTTCATATTTATCTCTTTTCTGGCATTTGCTGTCATCAAAAACGTTTTTAAAATTCTGCGAAAATTTCTCAGCAATTTTACTGGAGTCACATTCACTTTCAATTTTAACATTTAAATAACACTTATTATTTTTAGTTTTCCTGACTTCTTTCCAGAATGCATTATATCTTTTATTGCTTAAAGACTCAGCTAATTTATCATTTCTAATATTGATTTGATTATTTTTAATATATTTTAATGCGTTCTTAAACAGTTTCCTGGAAGATGTCATATTGTCAAGTAAATCACCATATACAGGGCAACCATTTTCTTTCCATTTTAAGAAATGTTCTCTAGCATTTTTATACAACCCACCAACATGGTCATTCCATCCTGGTTTTATCTGATAATTTTTTGTACTTTCAATTGCATATTCCTCAGACGACTCTTTCAGTATACTTACAAGTGAGTTATAAATGTAATTCAATTCTGCAATATGACTATTGTTTTCACATTTGTATGTACAACAATCTAAACAACTAAAGTTCATTAAATCAGACTGTACAATAGTCTTACTCATTTTGTCTTTATAGTTTGTAACAACATCATTTGATGTAAATAACTTCCAGTTTATGAAGGTAGAAAACTTAGATTCAGGAATAATTTTTATATTGTCTAAATTAATATTAATTTTAAAAACTAATGGAAAATGATCAAATAAGGCCAGGTCATATCGTACATTAATGTCAGTAATATAAGTGTTCATATTATCCGAAGCTATCACATGATCTAACCAACTAGTAGAGTTATTACCAGGAGACAAATAAGTAAAAGTTTCGTCCGGTAACACTTCATCAATAACACATAGGCTTTTATTATCAATTAGGTTCAATAGCTCTTCCCAGAATCTGCCTTTACAGTAATTTGCATTCAAATCACCACTAATAATAATATTGTTAATATTTTGTTCATCAATGAAATTTTCTAAAACAGCAAGTGACTGTCTATATTCATCTATGCTATCATCATTCTGTTTATCGCAAGGCAGATACACATTAATAATTAAATATGTTCG
This sequence comes from Paralithodes platypus, assembly GCA_032716605.1. NCBI lineage: Eukaryota > Metazoa > Arthropoda > Malacostraca > Decapoda > Lithodidae > Paralithodes > Paralithodes platypus. The sequence continues at coordinate 6,417,099 of CM064507.1, read as the reverse complement.
TATTTTTGTCTTCAATGTTACACCTACAATTCTGTCATCACAAAACACTGACTCAATCTTATTACTTAATTTTTTGTTCCACATTATCGCCACCCCTTTCGACGGCCTACCCTCTATTATTCCCTCATTAGTTCGGTCTTCAACGCTGGCTATGCAGTCAAAAGATTCGTTTATAGTGTTTATAGAGGGAATATCATCCTTGAGCAACATTAATTCTTGCAATAAAATCATATCATATTCTAAGGTTAACTTGTGTACTGTTTCTATATTATTTCTTACAGAGTTACAATTATAAGAAGCAATACTAACCATATTTTGAAATTAACTACAATTTATACAGAAGTCTTTGATTTAGCCATATAAAACTTTCTCACATTAACATGTTTTGGCCAGCATTCCGGTTGAAGTAATTGTTCCCTATCTTCTAGTGTGACTGTCAGTTTGAAAGACTTCCAATCTTTTTTAGCTTGTAAAGATTCTAACTCAATGCATTTAATGGCCTCAACTTTTAGTTCATTTTTTGTGAAGTCGAGAATGTCATCACTATCAGATTCTAGATCGACATTTCCTATGTATATATCTACAGTTCTACGATTGCCTTTAAACTTTGTGTTGCTGAATGTCTTTGTACCTCTTACACCAATAGGTTTACGTTGTTTTTGGTTCCGAAGCGGCCTTTACTCCCTGATAATGTCGTTTTCTTCCTACCAAAGTGTATCCTTCTTTATCCACAATGGTGGTGTGATGTTCCGATCTTCCATCCTCCATGACAGTGGTGCCAAACCCTGTCACGCCACTGCCGGTAGCACTGGTGCCAGCTCTTGAACCTTTATCATCTCCATCAGTGATGCCAATTATTGATCCTCCTTCCTCAGTATTGGTGGTGCCAGCTTCCTTAACCATCTCCTCCGAAAGAATATATCCAGGTCTTGATATTTTCTTGTTTGGGGTATCTCGATTTTGTTTATTCATTGCTCCATGTTTTGGCTTGGTTACTCTCGTCTCTAATATTGGTTCAGCAGATAATTGTGTCAGGTAGATAGATATATATATAGATAGATAGATAGATAGATAGATAGAGATAGATAGATAGATAGATAGATAGATATAGTCAGTCAGTCAGTCATAATTTTATTTCATAAAAAGACATATACATACACTTTTTACAGAGTTATTTACGTAATCTACATTAAGCTAAAAGTCCTTAGCGCATAGTTGGTTCTGTGTTCTGTAAATAAACAATTCTTGATCTGATAGCATTGATATCATTTAGCAATAAGTTAGTAAATCCATACTCATGTAGGATTATTTTTTCAACATCCTTTACAAGAAAAGATCTATGTAACATGTAATACATGTTCTTCTCTATAAAACTACATGGCTTTATGAGATTTCTATATACAAATCTTATTTTCATCCAGTTAACCAAATGCCTAAACACCATCACTCCACATTCTCTACAAGCACTGTGGTTGCTCTCCCAGTACTTCATATTCAATATTTTCTTTATTGCCTTGTGGTATCCAATGGAAAACTGCTTAAACGGTATATAACATTTTCTATTATTAAACCAAAGTTCAGTGCCATAAAAATTCAAACAGTAGCTTTGAAATAAATTTAAAAATACTTCAGTACTCGTGTTGCTAAACTTTCTTAAAAGACAATTAAACTCATTGTAAAACTTATTTCTGCATCTTATCATATCCAAGTCATTATTAAGATTACAATCGATTATAAAACCCAAATATTTGTATTCAGAAACAATATTTAATTTGTTATTGTCTAAATATATGAAAGGATTCATTTCCTGTCCATACTTATATTTAAAGATCATACATACTGATTTTGCAGAGTTAATAGATAAGTCTAGTTGTTTAATTTCATGATCCATAATATCTATCAATGTTTGCAGACCTCTAACCGAAGGAGCCAATATTACAAGATCGTCTGCATAGGCGATCACATTGCTGACTTGTAAACCTAGTCTACAGCCTACATTACTTGCAGATAATTTACTTAATAAGTCATCAATATAAATTGAAAACAACAAGGGAGATAAAACCCCACCCTGTCTCACTCCATTTTTCATAGTCCATTCAGTTGAAATTGAATCTTTAAATTTGACAACATGTTGGTTTCTGTAAAAGTAAAATAAAATATTAACCAAGAAATTTGGTAATCCTAGTTTTAAAAGCTTATTTGCAAGTTTGAAATGATTCACCTTATCAAAAGCTTTTGTCAGGTCAATAAAACATGAAAAAACATTAGATCCCTCCGTGGTGTACCTTAAAATAGTTTCCTTGAGAATTAAACATGCAGTAGAAGTAGAATACCTCTCTCTGAATCCATGCTGCCTATCATTTAAACTAACATATCTTAAAATTTTGTACTTCAAGCAGTACTCAAATACCTTCAATAATATTGGCGATAACGTAATTGATCTATAATTATCAAGTGATGTATTATCTTTATACTTATCTTTCAATAAGGGTACCATAATTCCAAAGTTCATTCTTACAGGCATACAACCATGTACAACACAAGAAGAAATCAACTTTGCAATTACTACTATCAATTCGTTTGTACAATACTTTAAATGAAAAGAATGTATATTATCTGGGCCAATACCACAATTGAGGTCAGATATTGCTGTAGATACATCATGACTATTTACCTTACCAAATATTTCACCGTCACGTACATTTTTCACCAATTTATCTATCATGAAGTCATCATCATTCTGACATTTACAATCATCATATACATGTTTAAACTTATTGGAAAATTTCTCTACAATACATTTTGGGTCACATTCTCCATCTATTTTCATACTTACAAAAACTTTATTATTCTTTATTTGTCTAACCTCTTTCCAAAATGATTTCAAATTGTTATTAGATAGAGATTGAGCTAACTTATTTGTTCTAATTTGAGACTCATTTTGTTTAACTTGTTTCAATACATTCCTAAAGTCCTTTCTAGACTCCTTCATTTCTTCTAACTCAACTCCTGCAAGTGGACGTCCCCTATTCTTCCAAGTTAAAAACTTACTTCTCGCAAACTTATGCATATCCTTAATTTCATCATTCCAACCTGGTATAACTTTATGCCTTTTTAATGGTTCTTTCTTAAACAAAGAAGATGAATTAAGTAACAAACTAATTATACTGTTATAAATTAAATTTAATTCCTTGATATGCTGTTCATTATTACATCTATATACACTGCAGTCCAAGCAATTAAAACTTGATATATCCAATTCACCTAGATAATGATTAATATTTGATTTATATATCTGTAAATTATCCACAATAGACAGTTTTTGCCAGTCGATGAATTCTGACGGTTCAATGTGTACATCTACTATACCAACATTACATATGTCAATGTTTAGCTTACATGCCAGGGGAAAGTGATCATAGAGGGCCATATCATACCTTATAGTAATATCATCTATTATTTCGTAGATAGATAGATAGATAGATAGATAGATAGATAGATATATTGTCTTCTTTGTAACAGATATACACACCACTGTGAACTGTAAAGTGTGTTTTTCCAAGTTATCGACTTGACTTAACTTAGGTATGAGCATACAGTAGATGAAAGTTATAATATTGTGATGTGCTCCACTTATTATTTTGCTGTAGTACCTTTCTGGTACTAGGAATCCTCCTCCCCTTGTATAATTCTCATACTCGACGAAAATTAGAAAGGGGCGAGGGAACGTGAAAGTGGTCCCGGACCATGAGATTAGGAATATAAAATGTTGTTTCTGTCCGGGCTCTGTCTCGTGTTGGCCACCCCCAGCAATGGGGTATGTGCCTGAATATATACATACATACATACCTTTCTAGTGTTCGTTGCCCTCTCTTCTGGCTGTGTTGACCTTATATAATAATCATAGCCATATATCATTGAGGACATACAGTATATGTCGGGTGGAGTAAAATTATCATTGTCACATAATGCAAACATATATCAATGTTGCACGTACGTTTATTTATATTACAACATTGCAACAATAAAGCCTTTTGAATTAAGTTCCATTGAATCTACAAGTCTTGAATGAAAATTAGATATCTGACGAATGTGATGCTGTTCTATGCAGCTGATATAGTTTTTCAGGTACAACGGGACAGAGATAAAGCAGCATAAAAGCTATTTCGAGATACATAAGAGAACAAGAAGGTAGCAGGGAGTACAGCTAGCAGAGAGTAGACAGAGGTAGTAAAGTAACAATGTGAGTGGCAGTATGTTCAAGACTTAACAAGGAAATGGAAAGGAAGGCCATGGTGATGTAAGGTATAAAGATCTGACCCTGTGAACAAAATATATTCTCACTCACACTCACTCTCACTCTCCTATTTCTTATTAAAGTTACGTAGGCATTTTATTTTATTTTATTTTATTTGTTGTAAATGTTCCGTACCTTATGTGGAACTGGTGGTCATAGTCAAGCCACACAAACCATAACTCACTGAAGGCTTTAATCTTCACAGCTATGATCATTGTAAAACCCTTTGGTAGATGTTAGCAAGACAGGCATGAAGGCAGGAGTAATGATATACAGACTGTATTTTTAATATGGACATTTGAAGGACTAGTATGTCAAATGTGGTTGAAGACGTGCTAAAAGTCGTCACTCAGTACGTGGAGTAATGGCAAGATCACATGGAAGTGAATTATAAAAGCATGTGCAAGAATAGCTTTCAATTAATGTGATGTTAATATGATGTCAATATTTAGTTGATACTTCAAGATAATCAATAAAAATGCGAAGGGTATAAAACTCTTGGAAGAAAAGACGGAGGCAGGAGCGGTTTATGAGGGGGAAATAGCATAATTGAGAGAGGATAAAAGGAGGAGGTTGTTTGGGAGATGGTAAAAGTGAATGGCTCTCCGGAGGAAACACAGCTCCCGTAATGCTATTGTAAAAGGTCTATACAAATTGGGTCATTTACATAATGGAGTTACAGTTTATGATTAGGAACATCGCTGAGGAGAAAACACTTACGTCATGGTGAAGACGTATGTACCTTTATGCTCGAAATCGTAAGACAGAAGGTAAATTGGCTTTTTTGTAAAGTACCATCGTTACGGTTTTATAATAAGATGCCTTGATCAATACAAACATGGGCTGGTTATGTAAGATCATATATAAACATTTCTACCTATTTTGTATTACAGTATATGTACAAAATGAAAGTAAATTATTCTACCATGTATTTTAGTTTGGCTGAAATCGATATATTCTTGTAAGAATGAGAATAATAACATATACTACAGCGACAGCTGAAAAGTTAATATTGATGTTTGAAACACCCACGGTAACGTTCTTGGTGCAAACATTTTGGAGGCTTTGATAATTTTATATTGGTTGATAGGGAACTTGTTATTCACATTTTTAGTATACAAACTTTAATAAGGTAAAATGGGGATGAGGAAGGGAAATGAATGTGTATAAGTAATATTATTGTATTTCCCAGATTTGTCGATTTGATAATACATTGTCCATTGTTTGCCTGAGCTGAAGTTAATCGAGTTATACCCCCCCCCCCTCCCTTGATAAAAATAATCCTTTCTAAAGCTGAACAGTATAATAATGGACAATTTATCAATGTAAAATGGTCACTGTTCGTTGAAAATTACATATACATGTCTGGACTGTATACTAGTGTATAAACAACTTGTGTTATATAGGCTAATTCAGTCTAGTCCACAGTACTTGTGATGAACGGTAGTTAGTATGTAGTAGGTACACTATTTACCTGAGCAACATTGGCACTTCATGTCATATTGTTACATAACACAAAACATATACATGAATCACTGAAACATATACATGAATCACTGAAACATATACATGAATCACTGAAACATATACATGAATCACTGAAACATATACATGAATCACTGAAACTAAATTGAATTAAATAAATTGTTTGGATTTGACATCGGCATCTCGAATATGTTGATGAAGTACCTGACTAATTCAAAAATACATAAGCTTGTGTTTTATTGTTTAAAAAGGCCAAATACGTCTGAATTGTGCAAGATCCATTTATAAAGGCCTGATAACATAATTGGCTAGGTCACTAATACCTACCAAATAGTAAAGAAACATGAATTTGAATACTTTCCGAATTACTTATTATGAATAATATATACTATGCCTACTAATTACCATATAATATATACTATGCCTACTAATTACCATATAATATATACTATGCCTACTAATTACCATATAATATATACTATGCCTACTAATTACCATATAATATATACTATGCCTACTAATTACCATATAATATATACTATGCCTACTAATTACCATATAATATATACTATGCCTACTAATTACCATATATTATATACTATGCCTACTAATTACCATATATTGCTAACCCTACTCAAATGGCATATTGGTAAGTTTCCTATTTTGCTTATGTCTAAATAAGCTCAACATGTTGAGTTAAAATCATGTTTACATTATCATCATAAAATACTAAATCTCATTATCTTCATGATAACCATGTTGCAAAATGGTTGCCACTAATTTGTATTTGGATGTCAGTCGCACAAATATTCAGTAAAAAAGTATCTCTCATACGGATCAATGGCCAATAAATGCACTGGCATTGTGTGTGCTGTGATATTAGTTTCTGCAAAGTTTGGATTTTGTGTGGTTTATTCCAATTAACTATACTGTATGTGAAGCTTCAGTACTGCTAAAATGGGTCAGTGAGCTCCCATTTAGTTATTGGGAATTGTGTCATATATATACATTTCATACAGAGATCTATTTTAATGGTATTGTTTTATACACTATTAACATGAGAGAGAGAGAGAGAGAGAGAGAGAGAGAGAACATTGAAATTGCATATACTATAGTCTATTCGCTGTAAGTAGGTGAGAAATCATGACCTCTAACCTCTGGAACTCAATAACGACTAGAGTAATCGAGCTAATATTTCTACCATTTGGGAAGAGCCAGGCAAGGAATAGATGTGGAAGCTTACAGCCAATTTGCTCTAGCCCTTTTTGAGTTACAAAGGGTAGAGGTAATAATTTCTCGCCTACTTACGGCGGATAAACTATAGCATTCGAATTTGACTGATCGTAATTTCTTCTGGGTGATTTGTTGTTATTCCGTAAATTTAATGGAAAATAATCCCTTTGCTGTCTCATTTCCTCACCATAATGAGTCATACCTTCATCAAAAGGGGAGACTTTGACCTTGTATAAAAGTTAAACTAGGTTAACAAATCCAGCTGCCTAACATAAAAAGACTGTTACATTCACGGTAGTCGTATAGCTCAGCGGTAATGGACCTTACAACATGTAGTAATTACTTTAGACTTGGAAAGTCTGATGAGGAGGCAGTTGTATCAGATGGACATTCTCACCGTACTATCGTTGCACGCAGTTCGTGGAATTAAATAGAGGGAGCTCAAATACTTGGGATGGTAAAGCTTGTACAGTTAACTCATTGAATGGCATGTACTCTCTCTCTCTCTCTCTCTCTCTCAAAGGAGGCCGGAGGAGCATTTTATACAATTAATATAATTACCTTATTCACTGCCACCATTACTTGTACAACGTATTATCAAACAAGAGTAAATGGTCACTAACATATGCAGCACATATAACTCGCGGTGCTCTTTGTGTAATTCAGAATAATGAACCAGTTACAATGGAATCTTCTCTTTATAACACACATTCCCTTATACCCAAATCAATCATTCTGATTCATAAAACAAAACAAAAACACTATTTTGTTCTTGTATTTATTTAAACACATCGTCGTGTATGTTCTTTTAATATGATAATATATTCATGCGATAGGATACTTGATATGGGCCAGGCAGATGCCTGGAGTCTCTCTCAGGAGGAACCTCCAGAGTGGAATTGGTTGGTGAGTGCGGCTACGCGCTGTCACGGCGTATGCTCCCATTGATTTATTGTTATATTAGAGCTACTACACACAAACAAACAAAACAATAAGTGTCAGAGCAATATTATAAAAGTTAAGTATACATTGAAAACATTAGCCTAGTGTTATCGTGCCAGTAGAAAAGTTGTATAGAATCAGTCATTTACTAAAATCGATTTATCTCCATCATACCTTATGATATTGCTTCTTATGTTTTAAATTGCCAAGGGAATTGCCTGCTTTGAATATATAATTACAATGCAAGCAACAGTAAGTCGAGAAAAGGTTGGCTTTGTGTTTGAACTCATGTTATACTTTAACTCAAGTTTCCTTAAATTATCCTTATAACTCTACTGTTATATTTGGCTTCGGTAATAAAACTAATAATCGAAGGGGTAAACATAATTAGTTAACTTTCTTATTATTATAGATGTATCCAACGTTAAAATATTTAGTCAGAATATATAATTATATAAAAGTCTGTCATCGATGTGAAAAAGGTTCTCCCCGCCGGGCCAGATTGGTGGGCGAGACTCATTATTTCCATCAGCAAGAAGTGCCAGTTTATTTAAAGATTAAATCCAATAACCAATAGTGAGGAAGAATGGATGGAAATAGCGCAGTTTATTTTTAACAGGTATTCAGAAACAATGGTTAATTAATGTTTATGCAGAATAGGTATGGTGTTCTGTGCACGGATTTGAGTCTCTCTCTCTCTCTCTCTCTCTCTCTCTCTCTCTCTCTCTCTCTCTCTCTCTCTCTCTCATATACCTGCAGTAAGGTTGGAGTAGGATTCACACGAGTATACTGTATATTATTTTGTTATGGCCAAGAACATTACTTAAGTCAACATAGTTAGATGGTTTTGAAAAGTATTGGCAGGTAAACCTATGACTGAATAACAAACACGACACCATTTTCATAAAGGTAGAATTAAAAAAAAAAGTCTTGCCAAGGAAACATAGCCAGAATATGGCCTTCGTATGGATCCACCTTAATACAATAGGTGGGTATGTTACTGGTCTCTGGAATGCAAGAAGTAGCGAGTGACCTTTCAGAATATTATATGCCCTTCATATTAATTATATTCCCCACCTCTAGGAATACGACACAGGCTCACCAGGGATTATAAATAATAGGGAATGGGCTGACTTCAATGCTGACAGAAATAGAGCTGGTGAACATAGTGTGAAACCAAGTTAAATATTCAGATGTTTTGTATTGGCCTCAAGACCTTCCAGAAACAGTGAGTGACCTTCCCGAATATTTTATAATGTCCACATCTCTGTTTCCCATACTCTAGAGTCTAGGAAGACGCCACAACCTCACCGGGGAACGTAAATTATCTATGAGCTACAGGGCTCTGATTGTGGGCGAGGTCTTGTCCAAGATAACTCTCAAACTGTACATTACATAACATAATATATATAAATTGATGTTGAAGTTTGTCTCTGTTGTGAGTTAGACCACGACGTATCACGTAAATGGACAACATAAGTACAGCAAGATAATAAAGTTAAATCACTCACTATGTGATACCTACAGAACAAACCCGTAGTAGGTTGTTATCCCACTACAACCCCTCAAATGAGTGCGGCAAGAGAACAGATCGTCAGAGATAAGTTGATTTGTTGATTTCATTAATTGAGTTTAGAAGTAAAGTTCGTTGGTGCAATAATATGAATAAGAGCTAAGCAGTGGACGTATACCAAGTAAAGGGAAGAGAGGAAGATCACTATTGTTAGCAAAGAAGGAGAAAAGGAGAGAGGAGAGATACAGGAGAAGAGAGATACAGGCAGTAATATGGTAGTAATAAGAATTTGGAAGTGCAGAAGCGTTTGGAGTGTAAAGATGCGATTGTTGAAAACCCAAGTAGTGCACTGTATTATGAATAACCTGTATTCAACTGTAACAAAGCTACCTATGAATGAGGAATAAAGGGTTCACGGTCACAGATTACTAGTTACTGTCCATGAATGGTTATGTGATAGGTATTTTGCTTTCGAAGACAGGTCAATTAGAACATAATTATTATGGTAATCAGTATAGAGGGGTAGACGGAAAACAGATCAGATGGGCTGTATTGTCAGTCTTCAGACAGCCCTACCAATAGGGAACACGTCGTATGGGCTTCAAGACCAACCAATCAGAATAACTCTCCTCCTTGTTTAAACCATCTCATTTGCTTCGATGGATCGTAATCACTATCGGCAAGAGTGTAGTGTGGTGACTAATACGGCCCTTAGTGAGGTAGGCTATTATAGGTCAATGTTCTACTGTAACAAACCCAGTGTATGCTAATAAACCACACTCATGTTGAAGTGTAGTGGTATATTGTATCTATCAACCTTTGTTTGGATGCAATTGCATTTATTAGGGTCTTATAATGTTCTCACTATAAATGCATTATTTATAATTCATATTTACGGTCTTGACTTCAATTTTCTATTTCAGTATCGTTATCCCTTTTCTATCTTGAAACGTATTATATTTAGAATTATAATCGGAGACCCTATGTTAATTTCTCAGTAGTTCTGTGTACATCGTATAGTCCATGAGCCAAGACCCGAATTTTGGGATATCGGTACCACCCGGGGTGACTAATTCTCTTAGGTGTTTTTAGCTTGCTACATGTCTCTAGTTTATGTTTTGATATGATAGCCCTTGCACATTGGTAGCTTAATGGTCGTTATCACTTCTTGAATAGACATACCCTACCGAAAATTCCGAAATTTTTTAAAATGTCAAATTTGGGGACAGGAATGCCTAAATGTCAACAAAATGCATATAGTAATTGTCACATTTAATACAAGTCCTGTAAATACACACTAAGCATGCCATGGGCTTGTACATACTATTATGGCAAATTACTACTCCTAAATATCATCTACGTCAGACTCGGAATCTGACTGTTGTGCCACCGGCTCTTCTTCAATAGCCTTGTTCTGACATGTCTGTAACCTGCACATGTCCGTGCATTTTAGACCATTGCTGAGGCAAGTACACTTAGGGAGTTCGCATGACCGCACACACTTGCAAGACAGTAGCTGCATAACAGCATCTGGTGCTGGTGAGCCTCGCATCCAGTTGACGGCAAGCTTACCGTCCTCATCTGTCATCCAACCGCAGTCTGTTGGGTTCGCAACAAATGGCTGGCTCTGAAGACTTCTCCTCCAGATCGCAGCCTGGTAGTTTGCACGCAGTGCATGCATGAAGAGGCAGTCCTCACAAGGAGGGAGTTGACTTGACTCTACCTCTCCACGTCTTGCACAGAACAGCTCATACCGAAGCTTGTTTACCTTAGTTGTGTGGGTAGATGGTAGGTACATGTGGCAGGTGATTTCCTGTAGCTTCTCAAAGAGTTCAGGAGACACTTCCCATGAGCGTCCAAGTTCGTGAAAAGCATGCTGGTATGTCTTGTCCATCTTCACCTGCTTGAGTGTCGTCATCTTCCCTAGGCCAGCGAATGCACTGACGGTATCACAGCCTGTAAAGGCATGCATACCAATCAATGAATCACACACGCTGCCTCCCAGTGTGCGGCTCAGTGTGGTGATATCCAGGAATCTTGTCCGGTTCTTCGTCCCGCACTTCTGGAACAGATGGGATGGGATCTTGTGGCACATGCCAAGACACAACACCATGACGTCTGTATCTTCTGCAGTGATGATGACAGACTTGTTCCCAGATTCTGCTGCATGAAGTGCATGGAGAAGAAGGCGTGTGTCTGCTTCTTCTTGAGTTGACTTAAGCTCAGGAGCCTCTTCCCACTGCTCTTTGGTGATCTTGAAGCAGCGCTGCTCACATGTGACATACAGCTCCTTGTCCTTGAGCTTCTCCCTGTGCTGTGGTGCCTTCCATTCTTCTACCAAGAACTTGATAAGACTTGCCTTGTTGGAGGAACTACCGAGTAACTTTCTCCACTGCTGGATGTTGTGCCCAGGTTGAATGTTCTTGAAATGAATTCCTGTGCCTGCACTTCTTTTGGCTCGTTCTGCATCCTTGATGGATGTCTCCTTGTAGATATCAAACACAACATCAATGCGCCTGCTCTTAGCACCTTCATGAACAGCGTGACTCAGTGCTGTACCTGCAAGCTGTGAAAAAGTTTTGTCGTTTCCCTTCAGTTTGTGGACCAGGGTCATCCCATCAATTATGGTAGCAGAGGGCTCGGGTATCACTTCTGCAGGAGAAACATTCCTCTCTAACTCCTTTGCGAGGGCAGCCTTGTTGGTCTTGCGGAGAGACCCATCACCGCTGGCAAGTGCCCAAGGCAAAGGCCCCAGGGGATGAGCCAAGACATCACTCATTTTGAGCTTTCTGTTCTCGGCAACAAGGATCATCTGGCCAAATAGGTTCCTGTCAGCCTTTAAGATAACCTCCTTGGCATGGTCTTGTGAGCGTGGCTTCATTCTGATGTTAGTGAACGTTCTCAGTTTCGTCTTCGTCATCGTGTCATGAAACTGTATAGTTGGCGTATCGATCTCCAGGCGCTCTTCCTTGAAGGCTTGATATGCATCCTCTCCTATTCTGTAGGCCCCTAGAAGGTCTTTGACAACTTCTGGTGGTGCCATAGTCGCAGTTGACAAACTGACAAGATCTTCTTGCTCTGCGTTGAAGGGGTTCAACCAGCTGGTCTCCATCAGTTGAACTAAAGATTGGACATCGGCCTCATCTCTTCTAATCCTGGGCATCTGTAGGTCTGGGTGGCTGAAGTCAGTATACTTTTGGCCTACTACCATAGTCCTGAGCTGCCTTAAGTACCTGCTGCGATACTCCGATGTCAGGTAGTACCTGGCGACAGCTCCGCCTTTCAGGCTGAAGCCTTTTGTGCCCCCTGGTGTCTGGGTGTCTTTGTTGATCGTCTCTTCGATTGTCTGGTCCACAGGGATCCGTCCAAAGGGATTCTTGCTACCGATCTGGACCGAAAAGCCACCTTGCATGAAGTGTTCATGGACCTCTGGGTGTTCAATGGGCAGTCGAGACATCAAGGCATAGTAGTAGGTTAGGAACCGGGCATAGTTCACTTTGTCATAGGCAAAACACCACGGTATCATCTGTCGGATTGCTCCTAGGTGGAGCATCCAGTTGCCTTCTCTGGAGGCTCGAATTAAGTCCAGCATGATCTCAACCATGTCCAGGTATGACATCCAGAATGCTGAGAGGTTGTGTTCATCTCTGAGGGTCTCAAGATAAACTTGGAAAAGCTTCATGATATGTGTGCATGATTCACTCTCCATCAGCTCTTGAAAGAGTCCCTGAGACACATTGCTGTGAAAGCTGTTGATGTCCTTCAGTGTTTCATCTAGATGGTGTATGTCCCTTGAATGGTTTTCTTCTAGCCATGAAAGGAAGCCTTTCCATGCAAGCCTCATCAGTGCTTCATACACGAGCTTGTGTAGTCTCACTGCTCTGTTGTACCTCTTGCCGTTCATCACTCCTGACACTGATCCTTCTGCGATGATACCTGATTCCACACACAGATCTCTAAGACCTGCATCTTGAAACCTCTTTCCTATGGTGGAGATGAGATTACAGATTGTGTGGAAGACGCCCATCCTGATGATAATGTTCTTGAACTTCTCTTGTTTCCAGATAACTTCGGCAGCTTTGGCATAGAGTGCTTGATCAAACACGCACACAATCTTGTTAAGCTGTAAGGACTGCATGATAGCATGCGTTTGTTCCAAGATTTCATTAACGGTGGACATTTCTGTTGCGGGAGCATTGATAGTGGGCAGGTAGCTTACAGTGTCCTGAACCACTGCAATGTCTCTGCGCATTTTGATGTTGAACCCAATCCAACTGCTGATGGACTGGTCCTCATGGTCTGACATTCGAGTAAGAAGCCAGATATGGTTCTTTGTCTTTGAATCCTGGACTTCCTTGGTAGTGTCGACATACGCAGTCTCAATCCTAGGTGGCCCTGCCCGCCGCCCAACATTGTATATTGGCAGCATTGATGATGTCTGAGTGATGCTTCTTATCTTGGACTTGGTAATCTCTGGCAGGACTTTCTCTGGCACAGAGCCTGCAACCTTGGACTGGACAGCAATGCCATTGACTCTATGAGAAGTACCTGCTCCACTTAGGGTCTCTTCAAGTCGGTCAATGTTATCCCAGGCCAGGGTTGTGAATACACCAGGGTAGATGTTTGCTGGCAGTGGAATGTCATCCTTTGAGCATTCCAGCTTCTGGATACAAAGGGCTGTATCGATCTCCTCAAACATTGAGTAAGACACAATGAATTCAGTAACAGCGACCATCATTCAGTAACAGCGACCATCGTACGATAACTTTCACTTTAAAGTTTACTAGTAACGAACCAAATAGTAGCATCGAAAAAGTCCCTAATTTCAAGAAAGCAAACTTCCATAAACTTAGAGCTATGTTTAAAGAAACTGACTGGAGCTTTTTAATTAACAATAACGACATAAATACATCTTGGAAGTTATTCGAAACCACTTACTAAAAGCAGTGCAAGACTGCATACCATCGAAAATACGGCGTCCAGGCCATAATAATAAGCCCAAATGGTGGAATAAAGATATTTCAAACTGCCTGCTTGCTAAAAAATGTGCTAATGATAGATTAAAATCCTCACAAAATGACGAAGAACGGGTGAAATTTGTAGAGCTACGACGCAAAGCCAAAAAGTTAATTAAGCAAAGTAAAAAGACCTTAGAGTTACATATTGCGAATCAAAGTAAAACAAACCCGAAAGAATTCTATAGTTATATCAGAAAGAAAAAAGTAGTTACTTCAACTGTTGGACCGTTAGTCGATGAAAAAGGAGAATACACCAAAGACGAAGTACAAATGAGTAATGCCCTCAATACCTTCTTTGCATCAGTTTTTACAACAGAAGACCTCAGTGATATCCCTACACCATCGCCGATTCAGATTGATAATTCAGATGTTCTAAGCAATATCACCGTTACAGAGAGAGAAGTATTGAATTGTTTAGATAAACTCAAGGTAAATAAAACGCCAGGACCTGATACAATCTCGCCTAGAGTTCTAAAGGAAGCTAAGAATGAGCTCTCCAAACCACTGACATTACTATTCAATAAATCCTTGCAGTCTGGAACTATGCCTGATCAGTGGAAGCTAGCCAACGTAACACCGATATTCAAAAAAGGCAGCAAATCCCTACCCAGTAACTATCGTCCAATTAGCTTAACCTCAGTTGTATGTAAAATGCTAGAAACGGTCATACGAGACAGACTCGTAAATCACTTGGAGGAAAATAACATACTTAAAGATACTCAACACGGCTTTCGTAAAAAATGTTCCTGTTTAACAAACCTCTTAGACTTCTTCCACGATATCCTCAACCTCTACGATGAGAGTAAAGCTGTAGATATTATATACCTTGATTTTCAAAAGGCCTTTGACAAAGTTCCCCACAAACGTTTACTGCTAAAACTAAAAGCGCATGGAATACAAGACGGTGTGTTGAAATGGATAGAAAATTGGCTCAGCAACAGAAAGCAAAGGGTAGTCATAAACGGTAAGGCATCTAAATGGACCAATGTAAGTAGCGGGGTACCCCAGGGATCGGTACTAGGACCAATTCTCTTTCTAATTTACATCAACGACATAGATGAGGGTCTCACCTGCACAATCTCAAAATTTGCTGACGATACAAAATTGCAAATAGCGTACTCTCAAAAGAACAAGTTGACGATATGCAACACAATCTAGATAATTGTCATGTTGGGCCCAAATTTGGCAAATGAGTTTCAATGCGGATAAATGTAAAGTACTACATGTCGGATACCTAAATGAGAAAGCAAACTATTCGATGAATGGCACTCCGCTTAAGAATGTAAACAGAGAAACTGATCTGGGAGTAACAATATCGAGTAACCTAAAACCGAGTCAACAATGTTCAGAAGTTGTTAAGAAGGCAAACAAAATAATTGGCTTTATAGGCAGGTCATTTGAGCATAAATCCAAAGAAGTTATCCTAACCCTTTACAATTCCTTAGTCCGCCCTCTTCTGGAATACTGCGTTCAATCCTGGTGCCCTTATTACCAAAAAGATATAAACAAGCTAGAACGAGTTCAACGTAGAGTTACCAAAATGATACCTAGCCTAAAGAACAAACCATACGAAGAGCGTCTTAGAGAATTAAATCTATTTCCTTTAACCCAGCGCAGATTAAGAGGCGACTTAATTCAAAATCATCAAAGGCATCGACAATATGAACTGTAGTAAGTACTTCACTATCGACCAATCTAATTACACGCGGGAAACGGTTGCAAAATTATTGGTAAATCTTTTAACTCGCACGAATCTAAGAATTTCTTCTTCAATCGAGTTGTCAACTTGTGGAATGGGCTTCCCCGAGACGTTATAGACTGCAGCACCGTTGATTCATTTAAATTCCGCCTAGACAAATATCTCGCATCAAACCCGCGACTGACTGCGTTTGTAAATGAATAACTTTATCCTCCCCTCAATTACTAACCCATCTGTCCCCTACTAACTTCCTAGTCCTGCCACGTTAGTGGCAGGGCAGTAGTTCCCTTTCCAATGTTCCCTTACCCACTCTAAACCACTGTTTGGACACTTGATCCTCAGTGTTTTGGAGGACAAGCAACCTAGAAGGGTCACTAGATCTGTTGTTGCTTGATTTCCTTTGTACTTTGTACACACAGTGACCAAGACGATTCAGAGTTCGGATCAGTTCTGTGTTTCCTGTCAAAGACTTTACAGCATTGGTCAGCAGTACGTGCTTGGGTGGTTTTGTCTTGCCACTGGTAACAGCAAAGACCAAGTCACTGCCAAAGGAAGTGGCAAGACGTTGAGCTCTTTCAGAGGGAGTTTCACACTCACACTCTCCTGTCAGCAGGGTGTGCAGGAATTGAGTGACTGCTGCAGGAATGACATTCTGATCTGTATCGGGAGGCCATGGCTGACTCACATCTTGTTTATTGATCTCATTCCTCAGCTGCATTCCTGCTTTGGTTAAGACATCTTCAGAGTTAGCTGCTCTTGCTTCTTGCAGGTCTTTTGCCATTTTGTGTGCTTGCCGGGCAAGGTCGTCCATTGAGAGGCTGCGTGGATAGATTAGAAGCTTTCCTTTCTCATCTGGGACAAAGCGTAGTGATTCTCCAAACTCGGTTTCAATCTTTCGGCGAACATGTTTCTTTGTCGCTGGTTTCAGTTGGATAATACCACGGGACATCATGGATCTCTCAAGCCTAGATGTGAGGTTTGTCATAGGCAGTACCTCTGGGTTGGGGAATAATTTGGTCCTTATATACAAGCAGAGTTCCTCGAGGGCTTCTGTCTCAACCTCTTCGTAGCGTGCTTCCTCGCTTTCTTCCTGATTTTCACCTGCACCCGACCTGGCGGCCGCTGGGAAATCATCTTTTGTGAAGAGTTTGTAGCACGACTTGTGGTAGTGACCCTCTGCAGCAACAAGGTCTCTGCTAACTAAACCAAGGATTCTCTGGTTGAGTTTCCTTATTGCTGCTCTGCGAATCTTCTCATCTGCTCGTAGCTCAACACACTGTATGAGTGGCTCCCTTGTCTTTGTTGTTTTTATGTACTTGCTTGACTTCTCGCAGAAGATACATACTTTGGCATACACCCTGCTAGTACTAGGGGCATCCCTTGATGCCCTCCTCCTGGGGTCGACGCTTGCTGATTCTATCTTGACACCCTTGGCAAGGATAGAATCCAGTGACTTCTTCATTGTAAAGAGACTACGACATTTACGGTGATAATGTATGTGTGGTATTCCTCCTTCTTCAAGGCCCTTGGCTGCTTCCAGGACTGGATCATGCTGCCTGATTTCTGCAGCCCTGAGCAATGTGTTCCAGGAGTCCAAATCCTGTGGTGACACCAGAGCATCGCTGTCATCATCAGAGCAGTGGATGATACAGTCGATCCGTGCTCTCTTCCTCGCAGATGGTTCCATCCTGCCGTCAAACAGTCGACACACACCTGCAAAAAATATCACCATTAAACCATGAACAAACAAACACATTACATGGAAACCACTCTACATATGTTTGCTCCTTCCAATAATAAATTATCCCCAAAATATAACAAAAAATCCCCAAATATGAAATAAACCCCTAAATATGGAGAAACTTGAAATACACATCGGAATAATTCTTGTAGAGAATCAAATAAGCTACAAGAGCTGTTAGAATATATTTTTCAATGTTCCCCATATTTAAGGATTTATTCTAGATTTAGAGGAAAATACCCAAAATATAGAGTATATTCCGAAATATGAGGAAATTTGAAAAATACCTAGGAACAACTCTGGTAGAGAATATAATTCTACATAGGTGTTCAAAGTTTCGCGATGATTGTGTGATGGATTTTAAAGAAAATGAGGAAAACGCCGAGCGTCACGCTAAAAATCTTTATTTTTGGGTAGCGCCCCTATTGCATCAAAAAAATTAGACTAAGCTACCAGTGCGAGAAGGCTATCATATCTTAATGTACTTACAGTCACTCTATAAACATTTTAGTACCATTCGTGTTTAGTCACCCCAGGTGGTACCGATATCTGGCCTGGCTCATGGACTAGTAGTAGTTCCTGGAAGTTATCCGCGTTTCCAACTTTAAAGAGAGATGTGGAGGTGAGGGCTGCTTCTATGTTGCTACTTCCTCGACTGCTTCATCGTGTATAATTATTGTGGTGTGTGTGTGTGTGTGCCTGCCTGTAATTCACCGAACTTGATTGTCAAAGGGATTCAACGCAATGCAAGCTTCAGCCCAATATTATCGCGCCTCCTTAACTGGGGAAGTATTGCATGAAGTGCATGTCATGTTTTAGTGTATCGTTGGCTGTGGATGTGAGTGTAGTCTGTAATCAGTCAACTTGCGACATCTGAAATCGAAGGCTTTGGTTGATCTATACGGTACCAGTCTCACTCGAAGGCTTAGGTTGAACTATACGATACCCTTCTCACATTGTAACAGACCACCAACCACCAGAGGGGACGTCACAATTTCGTCCACTTATACCAGGTTCCTATGTATACTGCTAGGTGAACAGAGGCTACACCATTAGGAGACTTGCCCAAATGTCTCTTTCCCGCCTTGGTCTCCAACCCAGAACCTGAGTGCGAGCCAGATGTGCGATCCGTTACGCTACGAGGAGGTGTGTGTGTGTGTTTGTGTGTGTGTGTTATTTATTTATTTAAAAACAACTGTGAGATTGATGTGTGCTTCTAACCCGTGCATTAATATACTTAATTTTGTGTACAAACTAGATTTAGGCGTCTTGCGTGTTGGATAAGATAATATGAATCACTTCAACAATACCTTCTGTTTTTTAATATTGTTAATTGGATGACATGTGCGAAGTATAAATATGTAGTCCGGTCGTTACCGTCCCCATGCGCGAGAACAAAATGTCTAATCCTTAACCTTTTCCCTGCAGTATTTGTGCTCATAGTTCGCCGAATAAAATAGAGTAGGTGAGGCCAAATACCTGGGACAGAACGAATGTCACAAGAGAATGGAATAACACGTACTCTCTCCCTTTCTCTTTTTCAGCAAGAGTTTCCGAGAATATTTGTGTGCTACTGTTTATATGTTTAGGTATATAATGTATATATACATAAATTAATGAATATATATATATATATATATATATATATATATATATATATATATATATATATATATATATATATTATACAGTATATATTATATACTGTATAAATTATATATAAGTGGTGGGCATCGCTAACAATAATTATCCACTTCCGTAATCGCTATATCGCATCTCCTAAGTGTAGCCTTCCTTATTGATTTATCCGACAAAACTTAATTAATACGGTTCCGCTGATCGAAAACCGTTAACGCAATCCGGATTTGGGATTTTTAATTAAAAAGGTGCAAAAACGATGGTAAATTAATTGGTAGTGTAGTAAATGTGTGTATTTACTTATTAGGTATCACATGCTTAACCCTTACAGGTGTTCTAGCATATACTTCACCTCAAGTAAGGCCTCACTCATTAAATGGTGTTATTTTAACCTATTTGTTATTGTGTGGACCGCGAAAAATTAGTAGGCAACAAATTGTATAATTATATTATGGGCTTTATGACCTTAGGGCATGACTTTTTCTTACTTTTGGCCCTTGGGCCATCATGAGAATAATATTATCGTTATCAATAAAGTAATTTGTGAGTCCTCACTTTGCTTTATTTACTTTGTTTACTATAAGAGTGAGGGAGACAAAAGGCAGAACTGCATGTGGCGAGTGCCTCCCCAAGAGTTGAAAGAGTGACAGGACCAAATTCAAGGGACGTTCAAATCAAAATGCCTGGACACACTGAGTTTGAAGCAATTTAAGTCATAGGAGAGAGTTCCAGAGCTCAGCTGTTAAATAAAAGAAAGATTGATAATAACATTTCACTCTTGGGTTGCAGAGTTGCACAGAGTAGGGGTGGGACTGTATTGCAAGACGGGTGTTATACGTACTCTATGAAGAGAGGGTGGTATACACTGAGAGAGGTTTGAGGAACACTGATTATTGTAATAGTGGTAGAATAGTGAGATATATGCAACATTGCGGTGAAAAGAGAAAGACTGCAGAGCATTGGTGAGTGGAAGTGAGTTAATAAGACGGAAGGCTTTCTTTTCTACTTTGTCTTGAAGTGCTGTGTGAGAGGATCTTCCTCACACGTGTGAACAATATTCAATACATGGACACACTGTGCCCCTGTACAGAGCAAGAAGCTGCGCAGGGGTAAATAACCTCTGGAACTATTATCTATAGCTAGTAAACAAGACATTTTACGGTTTTACCTCAAATTACAACTTAATCTTGGTATTGCTAACAAGAAATTATTGTATTGTCGATAATTATAGGGAAATGCTAAATTGTAAGTGGTTTGGGTTTTGTGGTTTTGTAATACAGTATTTTGAGATCCAGATGATGGTCCGCCACTGAAACAAGTTGTCAATCACTGTCAATTTGATCCTCCTGTTACGACAAATAGGGATGTATAACTGTAGTCAAATATAGTAAGGATTTTCAGTTTCTAAAATACAGAGAGAATTAGCAGTCAGATTTAGTGGCCTTACAACTTGAGAAATAAAACCATATTTGTGCCTTCCTTGCTTATATAAAATTTTGGTTGTGAACCTAAACCAGTAACTCCGTTGACTAAAATTATCAAAGTAGAACGAATTAATATGCGAGGTACCCGGTAGTAATTGATTATTTAATGTAGTTAGAAATGTATATCATGCAGGAGAGACTATGGCAGCCTTGAGATATTCTATTCTAATGACCGGCTTTACTGCTGCCTGATTGATTAACGTTCAAACTTAAACCTTTAAGGATTTTGGCGTGTTTTGAACGTTTAATCTAGCAATCATTATACAATTGTATGCAGCTTAGGAAGGATCTGTCTGGAATACAATAGTAAAGGTTATCTCAAGTAACCTAACTTCCATATACCCTTACCAATCTAAATATCATCGTCAAATAATAGCCAGACAAATTGCTAAAACGCGTCATTATCCTCAAAGGGTTCAGAAATGTTTTCGAACGAATATATTATATACCGTATATATCAAAATACACATTTATTAGTTCTGTATTAATATCATAGCTGCAGACACTGAATTCCATTTAGGTGTCAATTTGTAGTCAGGGCGAGCAATAGCGACCTGTACCTTAGAGGAAATCGGTCTTCGGCGGAGACAATATTCTTTCAATAAATGTACACATTTAGTTTGAAGGGGGCATGGGGGCTTATTTCATGTTTGCACTACGTCTGCGAAGGCGTTATTTGTAAGCCTAAGGAACAAACTGACATGAACTGCTTGAAAATGGGAACAGCAATAAAAATCCTCAACAAAATGTAATCCATATATCTTAAATACCCACAAAATGTCGGTCCTAACAGTGTTAATACATCTCGATGACCTTTAATTATCTTAATTTATAATTTACTATCAAAGTTCGGACATGTGTTTTTATACATTATCTTAAAGAGCAAACATTCTGGGGGCAATACAGTTATTCTAGTTATGCATAATCTCACAACTGTAGGTAAATTAAAACATATAATAGGCTACATATAATAGGCTACATATAATAGGCTACATATAATAGGCTACATATAATAGGCTACATGTATGTAAATGCCGTGAATGCAAAGATACAATTTAAGTTCTACGTTTGATTAAATTTTTCGATTCTCTAAGAGTCAAAGTACATTTACGTGTTTGAATAGACACCATATATAATATATACAATACGTTATTTCATATTTGATGCAACATACCAGCGTGCCTAAGCCACAAGAAAATCACTGAATCTTCAAATATTGTTTTATTCATATGTGCTTAATTAAAGCTTCCCTGGAGATATATATATTAGAGCGAGCGTCTATTGCTTCTATACCTTCATCCAGTGTTTATAGGTAATGTACACTAATCCTTATTCATATCCTCAAATAGCTACATATAAGCTTCCTCCTGGAGACATATCATCTTCCTCAGAGAGATACAGTATATTAGAGACTATAACTGAACTATATTAGCCATCCTGTAAATAATGCTCGGGCAGCTAGATCCATGGCAGTGTGTCCAGGATCAGTTCCCTCAGAGGCCCCACATAATCAAGGACTCTACTGATGCACCAAATGTAGCAAACATACAGTATTGATAACGGTGTGATACTGACTAACTAATTAACTACCACTACGGCAGTGTTCTCGGCATGCTGGTGTGGCCGTGCGTGTGCTTAGGACGTACTCTGCGACAAGGAGAGCTGACTGACTCACACTCTGTCTGCACATGACATTGTGTATTGCCAGAATTTACAAATGTATTATTGCCTTTATGTTTAACTATTACAGTACACTGTATATATAAACTAATCTCTCCAATATGTAATATTTGAATCATGAATCTCACTGGATGGTTAAGAAAGTATGTACATTACCGTACATCTGCCAACCTTTCCAGATGTTATAGAGCAACTATTGTTGTTTAATGATAACAAACCAGTACATGATATATCTATGTTTTACATTGATAAATAATGGTACTGACCTTCCCCTTAGTATAATCATACGAAGCTAGAATAGAACCAATTTAAATTTAATTTTGTAGAACTAAAATAATATATATATTGTTCAGGTTAGGAATTATGTGTTCTATTTTGAAGGCTAATCAGTTTAGTTGTAGCGATATTATATCTGATTGAAACCTTATTATATTGTGGGGTGTTTGTTTTGTTTAAGAATCACCCGAAGGCCAGATATTTAAAACACCAATACCCCTAAAGTCTCCTTATACCAGATATTTAAATGCCGGGACATTACCTTCAGCCACTGGCAAACAAGCTCCTTGGCTCCGTTCTTCCATGTACACCCTCAGCAAACAATGACATTTCTTCCAACATTTTACTTAATTAATTCCACTCAAATCCCTTTACATTATCAAGACCAAGGGATAGTAATTCAGCTGCCATGTAATTTACGTAACAGTCAAAACGGATTCAACGAACAAACATTATTATTCTAGATGAAAGCACTTCTGTGTGTATGTACTTTAATATCAATCCCTAAACGGCTCTCTCTTGCTCTCTCTCTCTCTCTCACTCATATGTCCTGATAACGTTATCCTTCCAAAGCCCATCCCCACCATTAGCCTGCTAAATGTATGTTGAGAAAATCCTGCACCTGACCTTCAGCCCCACACAAATGGTGACGCTCACATAAAGCTTAGCACTAGTTGAGCTGATTTAAGGTTTTTATATTGTAATTATTATTATTGTTGAGAGTTTCAACCATTCTTTCCCGATTGACCCCCATGAGACCTATTTCAATCTTAAAATCACTCAGAAGACCAACCTTTTAGCTAAGAAAATTACCTTCCACTTAGAACCCAGTTAAGCTAGATGTGTAGATTGTTGGATAGAACTTTGCCCGGACCGCAGGCCATTGCGTTCTAAATTAAGTAGTCCACGAACTTTATTTCAGTTTAGGCTGAAATATGTCAGTTTTCTGTATGCACTCACGTTTTCTTTATCAGAAATGGATTGGCAGCTACCGGTATCCATGTTCTAACAAGTGAAATAAACAAGTTCTTGTTTATTGTTTCGTGAAAGTGGAGTTGCTCAACAGTATTACATATATATTGTTCTTAATCAGGTATATATGTCATGCTCTATGATTGCTGAATATTATATTTTTTTTTTCGAAGTGAATAGTTACGAGCGTTTTCAATAAAATAAGTGTTTTACAAGTGGTTATTAATATGTGGGTCATGCAGTTTTGACAACTCATTAGTGCAGACAATTAGTTAACTTAACCTAACGTACCAAACCTAAAATAGATTACACTTAACTAACCTAACCTAGCTAACTGAACTGAATCTAACATATATTATCATAACTTAATATAATGTAAACATTAACCTAACTATGCAGATATAAATTTGCAGATCATCCAAGATAGAGGTCATTTAGAGACAAATCCATTAAAGTTTGACGCTTAATAATCCCAGCTGTGCACCCTAGTATATCCATTAACTCATATTTCGAATAGTTATGTTAGTTCAGAGAAGGCTGGGACACAAAATAAGAAGTTATAATATTGTGGCCGGGAACAGGTTATGTCCGTAATAAAGCAGCCACAGGCTCCCTGGGGTAATGAATACAAAATCATGACTTGTTACAAACAACTTGCCTTATTTGTGTGTTATGTCCTGTCTTCCATTTGTGTGTTATGTCCTGTCTTCCATTATTTGTGTGTTATGTCCTGTCTTCCATTTGTGTGTTATGTCCTGTCTTCCATTTGTGTGTTATGTCCTGTCTTCCATTATTTGTGTGTTATGTCCTGTCTTCCATTATTTGTGTATGTCCTGTCTTCCATTATTTGTGTGTTATGTCCTGTCTTCCATTATTTGTGTGTTATGTCCTGTCTTCCATTATTTGTGTGTTATGTCCTGTCTTCCATTATTTGTGTGTTATGTCCTGTCTTCCATTATTTGTGTGTTATGTCCTGTCTTCCATTATTTGTGTGTTATGTCCTGTCTTCCATTATTTGTGTGTTATGTCCTGTCTTCCATTTGTGTGTTATGTCCTGTCTTCCATTATTTGTGTGTTAAGTCCTGTCTTCCATTTGTGTGTTATGTCCTGTCTTCCATTATTTGTGTGTTATGTCCGGTCTTCCATTATTTGTGTGTTATGTCCTGTCTTCCATTATTTGTGTGTTATGTCCTGTCTTCCATTTGTGTGTTATGTCCTGTCTTCCATTATTTGTGTTATGTCCTGTCTTCCATTTGTGTGTTATGTCCTGTCTTCCATTATTTGTGTGTTATGTCCTGTCTTCCATTTGTGTGTTATGTCCTGTCTTCCATTATTTGTGTGTTATGTCCTGTCTTCCATTTGTGTGTTATGTCCTGTCTTCCATTTGTGTTATGTCCTGTCTTCCATTTGTGTGTTATGTCCTGTCTTCCATTTGTGTGTTATGTCCTGTCTTCCATTTGTGTGTTATGTCCTGTCTTCCATTTTATTTTTGGGAAAATAGTTATATATCTAGGTAGTAGTTTTACGAATAATGGCTTGATTAGACGATACTTAAAAACAAGATAACCAAAATGTAAGTAAGATTGTTGATGGTAGTTTCACTGAAAGCTTGAACACTACATGACAAAATATCAAGATAAATACTGTGCATACAGGGTGTCCCAGGAGGAAAGGGCATAACTTTGGGAAATTATAGAACAAGGTATTCTAAGCATAAAATATTCTATAACAAAAAGTCCAAATTTCAACCTTTAAAAATATATTGAAGGTTTTATATAGTGCCCTCCCCTGCATCACTGAAATGGACTCTTCCATGTCAAATAGTTTCCAACTACTCCAAAGTGAGCTAATATGTCCATAATTATTTTGCAACTTACAGAATTATAGTATCTTTTAAATAACATGGTAAAATAATTGCAGAAAGATGGAGGTGTAGTAGGCACTAAGACAGCTAGGCCGGCCTTATGGGGAAATACTGAAGAAAATACCATTTTCAAAATGCAATATCTCAATACCGGTCGAGATTTGGACTTTTTGTTATAGAACATTTTAGGCTTAGAATATTTTGTTCTACCATTTCCCAAAGTTATGCCCTTTCCTCCTGGGACACCCTGTATAAGGAAATATATGCCTCAATTACCTATAACAAACGATAACAATATAACGAGAACTTCAGAGCCGAAACTTCAATTGTAGATATGGATTTACAATAAACTAAAATAAAGGAAGGACGAACAACGAAGCAGGATGCGAAATTAAGATAAACCCCGCCGTATTTCGATGTGAGCTATCCTTTCACTCGCTCATGAATTCTGACCCCTGTTGTAAGCAGCCACTCTGTAGGACGTTCTGCCACTAAATCCCCACTGCCTGCTTCCCTTTCTTCCTGTTCCGCCTCTCACACAAGACGAAGCTGCCGGGAGTTGCGTGAGATGTGAGAGGAATGGCTAAGAGAAGGAAGAAAGTGCGGGACCAATGGATGAGAATGAAGGGGGTAGCACACAGAAATGTCGTTGTTACTTTTCGGTGGCCAACATTTTTCCGGCAACGTTTCTGGGATTCTTTACACTGCTGTCGGTAACTTGACTATATACATTAAACTTGGGGACACAATTATTATAAAATGTTACTTCATGAGGTGACAGCGCTGTGTTGACGATAATAGTAAAAGAGTACTCGTGTGATACTAGTTGAAGGGAGAAGTACGAGGTAATGGTTGCTGTGAGGGGAAAGGCAACATTAACAACTAACACAATAAAACAATAAAGCAATAAACTAAAACATGAACAGTAAAGCATAAACACAAAACAATAAAAGACAATAACACAATACAAACAAATAAAAAGGGAGATAACACTATTGCATTATGTTTAATTTTCTGTTTTCTTTCAAATTGTTTTGCCAGACGCCGTAATTCTCGAGAAGGGGTGGCCATGGACGTTAGGCGTTTGTCACGAATTGCTATGTCAAGTTGCCCGGGCTCTTTGCCCTTTGATCAGCAGCCGACTCTCTACTGACTAATGCCACGGCATAATGTCTGTCTATCTTTATTTATATTTTTAGTTCGGTACGCTATACATTCAGACCCTTATCCGCTTACCTTGTTTACGTGTTATCAGTGTTTAAAATTCAAGTATTAAAACCACCCCATTAAAGACCTGTTCAACCTAGATCTAACTTTCCCTTATTATTGCTAATATTTATCCAAGAAACCATATATTGTATAGCTATTGAACTGGCTGATATAACGTTGTGTATTCAAGTGTTTTATTTGTTTTTTTACAGAATCTCGTTTGAAGGAAACGGTAGCTCTAACAGTTTATAACTTGCACTGGAGTCCGTTCCCTCGCCCCTGTCCGTCCGTCCTCTCCCTCTCCGTCTCTCTCTGTCTCTCTCTCTCACTCTCGTTTACCAAAAGTTCTTTCAATACTCAATAACTCCAGACAGCCCAGTTTGTGTTCTTGCATCTATCACCAAAGAGTCTTATGTCCCGTGAATAAAACATTAGACACAAGCAGGAATGTGGTAGTGAAAGTCCTGTACTAATAGAGAGGGGCCATAATTTCCTTTGGACGCCATTTTGGTACCTCAATGATCAAACAACGAAGAATTAGGTATATTTTTGATCATGTAGAATTAATGTACATTACATGTAATGTAAGGGGAGGTGTGGCAGAGTGGTCTTGCCACTGGACTGGTAATCCAATGGACCCGAGTTCGAATCCCAATATGTCAATGGGAAGATATTATTGGGATGGAATTTGTGCTGTACCTAGTATCAGTGCATTACCACAGCACACCGAAACGCCAAAACAAAATACCCTCATTGTTCCCTGATTGAAATAGCACTGTATGAATATTCCCATACTCAAAATATGCTACAGGGAGGCAATGCCTAGCGAGTTAATTGCTCAATAGGTGGCGTTCTGAGAGTGAGGGTCCGAGCCTAGGGAGTGAGACTGTGAAGCGCAGAGGTGAAGCAGCTTAAGAGATGGAGTTGGGTTCGAGCCGTGAAATAGGTGCTTCGCATGTCTCACTCCCTAGACTGGAACAAGACCTCACGGGCCTCACCGTGTTCAGCGGTAGAGTGTAAAGGGTATCAGCCTATGCCCAAGAGGGAGTACTTGGAATAAAAAAAAAAAATCCAAAGACCCACTAAATATCCTGTACCAGTATTCCCTCTAGTTTATTATAGGTATGGAGGTATTTGAGAGTAAAGGGAGGAAAATATCGCCAGTTAGCACCAAAATGAAAGAGGTTGGCCGATATATGTTACTATAGGATCTCCCTGTTGAACTCTTTATTGGCAACCTGGAGCCCCAAATGTTATATCCATTACCAAGATTACTGCATTTGTCCTGCATAATAACTGACCTAGGGGGTGTGTGACTTATACCATGTGTTTGGTGTTGTTGTGTAAGTTTGTGAAGCCAAACGTTTCATCCCATTAGGTTGGCGATATTATGACACTTCACCCCATTTAGGTGTCATATATGCTTTCCAATCTCTTTCCATCTCTATAACCCATCATCTCCAGACATCACCTTTTGCTCCCCAGAACTCGCCCCCACAACATCCTGGAGGGTGGTCAGAACCTTAGGCTCTGACCAACTCCCGATCATTATCACCACCAAAACCAGACTCACCCCAGCTAGCCACAAACACACATACACCAATTATAAAAGAGCTAACTGGGAAGCATTCACAAATGAGACAGAACAACACTTCACAACTCTAAACAGTACACCCATCACTAACATCAACAATGCTGTACACATACTCAATAAAACTATCCAAAATGCTGACAAGAAACACATTCCAAGAAGTAACAGGAAAATACACAACCCCAACTTCACACCAGCAATTCAAAACCTCATCAGACAACGCGACATACTGAAACACTCCCCAGCACCCCACACACAAGACATCACACAACAAATTCAAGCACTCAACACCCAAACTAACAACAAAATACAAGAACAACAAAAACTAAATTGGAATAACTTCCTACAAACACTTGATCACAAAACAAACCCCCAAAAAACTCTACAAAACACTAAACAGCATCACACTTTCCAACAGCAACACAACACAATCACATGCTGCAATCACAACAACAGACTCTACTTCTTCATGTAAACAACAAGCAAACACTCTCATCAATCACTTCTCACATGTCAGCCACCTAAAACCTCACAAAGACGACCGACGTGTCATCCGACGTAAGAGACAATTCCCCACAGACCCTGACTATACACCCTTCACCAATCACCAGACAAAGCATATCAGCAACAATCTCAAGCACTCACCCGCCTGTGGCCTAGACAACATAAGCAACATACACCTCAGACACCTGGGACCACAAGGCATACAAGCACTCACTAACATATCAAACTACAGCTATTCACACAACACAATACCAGACATATGGAAGCATGGTATCATCACATTCCCCAAACCCAACAAAGACCCCACGCTACCCTCCTCGCACCGCCCCATCACACTCCTTTGCTCCCCCTCCAAAGTCATGGAACGCCTAGTATTACAACTAATTACACCTGACCTACCCCTAGCTCCAACACAACATGGCTTTAGGCCACTGCACTCCACAAACACTCTTCTCACAGACCTTACACAAAGAGCTTTCGATGGCATCAACTCAGCTAGACCACCACACAGATCACTATTAGCCACACTCGACATTAGTAAAGCCTTCGATGCCATCCCCCGCCACAACCTAACAAACAAAATCTACAACACAAACATGCACAACAACACAAAAAGGTGGCTGGCCAACTTCCTAGCAGGCAGATGTGCACACGTATCTTTTGCCGGTCAGTCATCTAAAATCAGAAACTTTCCAAACGGAGTCCCACAAGGATCCGTCCTATCGCCCGCACTCTTCAATCTGTACATGCACGATATAACTACATCCAATACGCCACAAATAAACTTAGCCTCCTATGCAGATGACATAACACTCACATGCACACACCATGACCCAAAAAGAGCAACAGATCTCCTTCAACCCTATCTCAACACACTACATGGCTGGTGCACTACAAACAGAATTAATCTAGCCCCAGCCAAATCCACCGCAACCCTGCTCACAAGTTGGACAGGAGAACACGAATACATCCCTCAACTCACCATAAACAACACACCCCTAACACATACACACACACCCAAAATCCTAGGAGTAACATATGATACTCATATGACATTCAAACAGCACACCACAAACATTAAAAAGAAACTGACACCCAGACTTAACGCCCTTATGTCACTTGCTCACACAAAATTTGGATACAACAAAGAAACAACCACCACAGTATATAAACAATACATAAGATCAGTGATGGAATACGCAAGCCCAGCCTGGGCTTCTAACCTAGCTGAAACACATCATAAGACTTTACAGACTTTTCAAAACAAAGCCCTGAAGATCATTATAGGCTGCACAGCTACTGCACCCACAGATCA
Source organism: Paralithodes platypus (assembly GCA_032716605.1). Taxonomy (NCBI): domain Eukaryota; kingdom Metazoa; phylum Arthropoda; class Malacostraca; order Decapoda; family Lithodidae; genus Paralithodes; species Paralithodes platypus. The sequence goes on along the minus strand of CM064507.1, from coordinate 6,386,638 downwards.
CCTACATCAAGAAACCAAAATCATCAAAGTCAAAGACCATCTGGACATGAGAGGCACTCAATTCCTGGCAGCAGCCTCCACGAACCAAGACCACCCACTAAACTACATGGCAACACACCCACAGACACCAAGAAATATCAAAACAACACCCAGCACACGGTATCACACACAATTATTGTCCTCCCTCCCTCCCTGCCCACCCCGAACCAACTTCCAGAAGCACATCCATACTCATATCTCTCACCGATCCATCCACTCACTCACAGACAACACGCAGCTGCAAGCACGACCTCCCGAAATCCATCCTTCCGAATCCTCCCTTCCTCGCGAGGACAGAGTCCACCTGGCCAGGCTGAGATGCGGACACCATCCAGCTCTCCTGAGCTATCAGAAGAGACTGGATGACTCCGTTGTCGACTCCTGCCCGGGATGTAACACAGCACCCCATACCATTAAACACATCATAGAAGACTGCATTTCACACAACCACTTACGCCAACAACACAATCTACACTCAATGAGAGCTCTGTGGGAAAGCCCGATCGTGGCCATGGCCTTCTTCAGGGACTCGGGGCTGTTCGGCCAGGCAGCTTAGGGAACAACAACAACAACAACAACTATAGGATCTCCCTGTTGAACTCTTTATTGGCAACCTGGAGCCCCAAATGTTATATCCATTACCAAGATTACTGCATTTGTCCTGCATAATAACTGACCTAGGGGGTGTGTGACTTATACCATGTGTTTGGTGTTGTTGTGTAAGTTTGTGAAGCCAAAACGTTTCATCCCATTAGGTTGGCGATATTATGACACTTCACCCCATTTAGGTGTTATATATGCTTTCCAAGCGAGCGAAAGCGAGCCTGTAACTTAAAAGAAATCCGGCTTTGGCTGAATGCGCATTTTTGAATATGAAAGAAGTTTGGAAGGGCGTTTTCGTTAGCCTAGAGGACAAAATATGCCTGACATACTAATCAAACGAAATAGCATACCCACAAGATATCGAATCAAATAGTGTTACTATACAATAAGCGAATATGATAGCGTATTCCCTGCAGTTATTTATGTTATTACTGTTATTATCATGTATGGGCTGGCGTCATGGTTACACCGTGTCATTGGATGGCAGCGTGGATGATAAAAGGAGAACATAGGAAAGAAAGGAGGTAAGATGGAGGTAATGGGGAACTTGAAGAAATTGATTGAAGAACGAGGGTAAAATGACAAACGAGATAAATTGGTGGGGAGAGATAAAATGGTGAATGCAAGTGAAGATTAAAGAAGGATAGAGAGAGAGATCTAAGTTAATTTACATAGTACGCACGTGCACACACACATACACACAAGCACACTCAGAGAAAGAGTTTGTCTTGAGTTTTGAGCAAATATATATTCTGCAGGAAACAATCAAAATTGAAAGGGGTAATTATATATTTTTGTCTAATGACGGATCAAGCTTGTTACCCCTATTTAATACTAATTTTAACATCGTTCTTAACACCAATAACCCACAATAGACAAATTAAAGCATGTGATTCTCACAGGATTCGAACCTAGGATATCTAATACAGAAATTACACGCTGTAACCATTACACCATCAAGACATTTATAAGTACAGCACATAACCACGATTAATATCCATTATCGAATACTGGATATCAATCTAATCATGATACCGCACCTAACTGCACTATGAAAAGCCAGCTAATGCTTAAGCGTGAGGAAATAATATGGAATGGGGCACAGATAACATTGGATCGACCTCGCTAGGAAATATGCCTGAACCTATTGATATTATTTGTAACATGGTTCTTAACAGCAATAACACTATATACGAGTACTGCACATTCAGTACATGTTTTCACGCACACACCAGTAACACGAACCATGGAGTACTGTAATGAATATATATACACTGGAATGTGTTTGCTATAATAAGAAACATAGCCGATATAGGCATTATAATATAACAGAAAGAATCCCGTGGAAGGAACAACATGTAGAGTCAAATGCAGCGAAATATATACAGTATATAAAATATAGTTCAGTTAAAACACAATGCAAGACTCAGTATTTAGAGAGAGAGAGAGAGAGAGAGAGATCAGAAACATACATTTCAGTTGCCCTCTGACCCTTGACCAGTGCGGACGTCCCCAGTGACCGCTAGTGTACCTGTTTACCCTTAGTGAGGTCCTAGTGAACTTTATTAGTGATGGCTGGTGTTGATGAGTCTGCTGTCTCCTCCCATACTCTCCAGCTTTGTCTTGCTTTGCATGAGAGACTGGAGAATGTGGAGCAGGAGATTCAGTGTCTCAGAGATGAAAATTTGGCCTTGAGACTAGCTATGGCGGAGAAGAAGTGTGAGGCTACCGGAAGTGTTCCCAGGGATCGTGAAGCCCCCTGGAAAGTGGTGTCTACAAGTGCAACGGCCTGCAAGCTGAAAAGGCAGCCACTCAAGACCCACAACAAGTTCAGCACCTTGGCTGATGAGAGTGATGGCGAGGAAGTGGCGATCATCGAGGCAGTGAGAGGGGAGGGGGGGGGGGGGGGAGGGAGTCTGCTGCTGTTGTGTTGCTGCAACAACTGCTGCTACAACTCCTGCTACACGCCGACAACGGAAAAAAGCTAAGTTCATTGTCGGTGATTCAATGGTTAGGTACCTTGGCGGGGCTGCTAACACTCATGTTAGTAAAGTTGTCTGCCTACCTGGCGTCGGAGTCGGGAGGGTGGCAGAGAAGATGGATGGTGTCCTAGAAGTGGGTGGGGAGGACCCCATCATCTTCATCAACGCGGGGTCCAATGACATATGGAGATGCAGGACTGAGGAGTTGCTGACCAAGTACCAGGAAATGCTGGAGAGGATCAAGGAGAAGGGGGGATTTCCTGTGGTACACAGTATCCTGCCAAGAAGAGGGGTACGGAAGGAATGATCCTCCAGGGCTATTGGTGTAAATAGCCGGCTGGAGAAGTATTGCAAGGCAAAGTAAATACTATTCCTAGATAACTGGACCCACTTCTATGGTAAGGATGAACTGTATGCCCAGGATGGAGTACATCTTTCTCGAATAGGAGTTTCGACCTTAGCCAGCTCACTGGACAAGATTGTTGCGAGTTTCATTAAAAAAACCTGGGTGTGTAAGTAAAATACTGTCTCCATATGGAGCAGGTACTTCATGTGACAAACCAGTGAGTAGAATAGAAATAATCAGTCAAGATAGTGCGGATATAGTGATGTGTAATAGTAGTATCGATAACACTACACATGTAACTGATAGTAAAGATAAGAATACTGATAGAGTAGAATTTCCGTCTAGAGCTAGTAGTTCAACAGGAAATAATAAGTTAGCTAAATACAATAGAAAATTAGTTGCAAGTAAAAGTAATAGGTTGAGGGTATATTATACAAATTGTAGGAGTTTATGTAACAAAATGAACGAACTTAGAGCACTCGTTAGCACAGAAAATATAGACATAATAGCGCTAACTGAAACGTGGATTAATACAGAATCTAGGCATTTTTTAGCAGAATTTGATATTCCAAGATATAGTTTGTTTAAATATGACCGAACAAGTAGGAGGGGCGGAGATATAGCAGTGTTTGTCAGGAGTACATTAAAAAGCTGTATTAAATCAGGTATTAGACTAAATAATGATAGTGAAAGTGTTTGGGTAGAGGTTAACGAAGGTAGTGAGACCATAGTTATTGGAGTTATATATAGACCGCCTAATATGAGTAGAAATGGCGGAACATCGTTATGGGAGGAAATTAAAATAGCATCAAGGTTTAGCAATGTGTGCATTATGGGGGATTTTAATTTTCCGAACATTGATTGGCAGCACCAAATAGGCGACTCCGATTCAGTAGAGTTTATTGAGGTAGTACAAGATAGTTTTTTATTTCAATTCATAGATACGCCGACTAGAGGTATTAATATTCTTGATTTAGTTCTCAGTAACAATGAACATATGATAAATAATGTAGAGATTGGTGACCACCTAGGAAATAGCGACCATAAATCTATTTATTTTAATATACAATGGATAGAAAATGCTAAAGAGAATACGACACTTATCCCAGATTTCAGAAAAGCCGATTATGGTGGGCTAAGAAGAGACTTAAGGGTGGACCCTATTGTTAAGCAATTAAGTCAGGATATGCCAGAGTTAAACTTGCCACCTACATATAACCAGTTTATTGCTTCACTCCACAATGCTCAAAATAAATATATCCCTAAAAGAAGATTTAGATCGACGCAGAACCAACCAAAATGGATGACTAATAAGCTAATAGATCTTATAGGAAAAAAGAAAGGAATATTTAGAAAAACAAAGAAAGGCGAAAATCATCTACATATTATACTATCAGACTCTATCAAGACAGGTCAAAAAGGAAATCAGGAAAGCAAAACAAAATTATGAAATAAGGATAGCCAGTGACAAAATATAACCCTAAAGCTTTTTACCAACTATATAAATCTAAAGTTAGAGATGTAATAGGCCCCCTAAAAACTTCAATAGGAGAAATAACAGAAAATTATTTAGAAATGTGCAGTACATTAAATAGTCAGTTTCTTTCCGTTTTCACTAATGACAATTTGGCACAGATTCCAGAAGTCAATATGGTATATGGTGATAGTATAGAAAATATGTTAAGTACAGTTAGTATAAGTAGAAATGATGTGCTTAAGGAAATTGACAGACTGAAACCTCAAAAATCGCCTGGTCCTGACGAGGTATATGCTAGAGTATTAAAAGAATGCAGAGATGAGTTAAGTAGCCCATTAGCATTTTTATTTAACAAGTCATTAGACACAGGTTTAGTTCCAGAAGCTTGGAAGCTTGCAAATGTAGTTCCGATCTTCAAAAAAGGTGATAAATCGATAGCATCTAATTACCGTCCCATTAGTCTCACATCAATCATAGGAAAGTTGCTAGAGTCTATTATTGCTAGGAAAATTAGAAGCCACTTAGAAAAATTTAACTTAATAAATTCTTCTCAGCATGGATTCACTCAGGGACGTTCTTGCCTTACTAATTTGCTTAGCTTTTCCTCAGAGGTATATGAAGCAGTAGATAGTGACAAGTCAAATGATATTATATATTTAGATTTCAGTAAAGCTTTCGACAGAGTCCCTCATGAGATCTATCTATCTATCTATCTATATGATCAGGCCCAATCCCCATTTTGGGGGTAGCCGACTCAAGACAGAGCAAGAACAGGGAAAACACAAACACAACATAAAACAACAAATAAACACAGATAAAAAGCACAAACTCACACACATCCAGGTCACCCAGGAGAAGACCCAGAGACCAGGGTCACCAAGGTCGCTCCAGCACTCTCCCGGCCCACGACCACCCGGAGAGGTTCCGATCTCGGCAGGCAGACATGCAGCGGAGCCAAAGCCACAAGCCCTCCCACCACACTTCCAGGTGCACCCTTCATATTAATCGTCTCCCCGGGCCAGGCGCCTGATGGACTATTATCTAGTCCAACTTGCGCCCGACCCCTTACTCCAAATGACCACGTGTTCACTCAACTATTCACAAGCATTCTCCATTCACTCCTGTCCACCACCACTTCCCCTGCCTGATCTATAGTCATGCCTCCTCTATCATCCAAAGCCTTTCTTACACAGTCTCTCCATCTCAATGGGGGTCTTCCTGCCCTTCTATCTCACCTTGTACCTGACTCACATATTCTCTTTGTAAGCCTTTCATCTCCCATTCGTTCAACATGACCATACCAACTCAGCACCCTTCTGTCCACTCTGGCTGACAAATATTCCTGCTGCCCCACTCTCCTACGTATCTCTTCATTCCTTAATCTGTCTCTACGAGTAACTCCACACATACTCCTCAAGCAGCTCATCTCCATCACATCCAGCCCTCTTTTCTCCTTTTTCTTCAGAGCCCATGTCTCAGCCCCATACATCACTGTTGGCACAACAATTCCTTGATACAGTGCACTTTTTACTTTCACTCCGAGATTTATCGTCTTCCACATACTTCCCATTGCTCCGTAAACCTTCCTTCCTTCCACACTCTCTGTTTTACCTCCACTCCTGCTTATCGTTCCTCCTAGATATTGTGACGTTAACCACTCCGTTAGAACCGCATGGCTTGTCCTACAGTGACTCGCTAGGATCGCCAGGGCAGTGGATGGGGCTACAGTTTGTGTATTAGAGTGTGCTTTATTTCATATGAAAGCTTGTGTCATGGGCAGTCCAGAAAGGCTCTTTGTTTTCGCCCATGTCAAGGCTTTATATATTTAATTGTAAAGTATATGTTTTATCGTTAACTAGTAATGATAAGATCAGAGAGAGAGAGAGAGTAGAACAGAGTGAGAGGGGGCGCGTAGTGTTTTTGCCCCGCTCGATGACGTCACAGCTGGCTGGCCTCGTGGGGATTGGTTGAGGGAGTTCTTTACCATGCTTGGTGACGTAATGTTTTGCTAGCTACTTTGGTAGTGGCTAGAGGACTTGTAACCGCTTTTTTCCCACGCGGCTCGAGCTGGTGCGAGTATTATATACAGTTCCTCGCCACTCTCTCCCTCAGATCTGGTTTCTAGAACGCACCCATCTTTTTCCCTTGCTACCTGTACCCCGCTCGCACCTGAGAATCTTTTCCTCTGCCTACCTCTCTCTTTTTTAATATCTTTCACCACCTTTTATTAATATTATATCCCCTCTGGTTAACTCTGCAAAATCAGCTTCATGCTGGCCAGTTGTATTGTGCGTTAAGGTCTGATATAACCCATGTATGTTAGTTGTTAAGATAAGTGGATCACGAAGCATTGGTTGGCATTTATATTGTTTAAGTACGGCATCCTTTAATTATTAGTGTTCTGCTGGATTAGATAATGCTAGACTAGGATTCTGATATTATAAGGTATTGTTTCCTATGAGTGCTGGCTTTAGTTAAAAGCTGCACGACATACCTGAGAACTGGAGTTGATTGAGTAAATTCTAGTCTGTGTGCCATTGAGAGTAGAGCATGCACGAATGAGGGCTTTTTGCCTATACCATTCTGCACGTTCTAAGCTCGTTGCTTGTCTTTGAGGTACGCCAGGAGAACGCTTAATACTTCGGTATTAAGGTTTCTCAAGAGAGCTACCCTTCCCTATAACGTAATATTTGACGCACAGACTTGAGATTTGCACTAGGCTATGCGGCATGCCATGCGCACCAGTATCTCGTATCATTGACTCTAGCTAGACTTTATCAGTCACAGTAGACATTACGTATATTAAACCAATTACTCTTTTTAGGCATACCCATTTATGATTACACAAGCATTTCGCAGCCTAGTTTGATGTATTGAGACACAAACGACTTAGGCTCTTTTTGTTGATAGGAATACTGCATTGTCGTGGCGATTATTATTATTGTTGTTGTGTTTAGGATATTCTTGGCTCCGTCGGCATTATATATATTCTGCCTTTTTGTGTGCATAGCCTGCACGAGCATTGTTCCGCTGCCTGCCTTTTTGGGTTCCATTTCCGATACGAGCATCTTTATAGCATCTAACATTTAAAGAAGATTCCTTGTTAGTGTTGAAGGACTTTAGTGTACTTTCTTTCATGCAGGAGTGCCTGACATTTATTGATTAAAGTAACGTAAGCTGTAACTTCTCTTACCACCTTACTTTGCATGCCCTTGTATTGAGTATTGTTCACATGTGTGGGGAGGTTCCTCTCACACCGCTCTCCTAGACAAAGTTGAAAGGAAGGCCTTTCGTATCATTAACTCCCGTCCACTCACCAACTCTCTGCAATCTCTCTCTCTCCGCCGCAATGTTGCATCTCTCTCGCTATTCTATCGCTACTATAATAATCAGTGTTCCTCAGAGCTATCCCAGTGCATACCACCTCCTTTACGTAGGGCACGTGGTACCCGTCTTGCAACTCAATCCCACCCCTACTCTGTGCAACTCTCCAACCCAAGAGTGAAACGTTACTCTCAAACTTTCTTCTACTCAACAGCTGAGCTCTGGAACTCTCTCCCAGAATCAGTCTTTCCCTCTTTCTATGACTTAAATTGCTTCAAACTCCGTGTGTCCAGGCATTTTGGCTCGAACGTCCCTTGATTTTGGCCCTGTCACTCTTTCAACTATGGGGGAGGCACTCGCTATAGGCAGTTATGCCTTTTGCCTCCCTCAATCACATAGAAAAAAAAAAAAAAAAAAAAAAAAAAAAAAAACATAACCAAGCACCTTCGGTTATAGGTAGTAATAGGCTGTTTTCACATAACATTAAGCCTAGAGTACACGCACATTTATTGAGAGTTTGATAGCCTATTATTGCATATAGAACTCTGTAGAGTATTTGTGTTCTTTGTTCACTGGGAATATACATCAGAGGTTGGAGCTAGCGCTTTCCGTTGTAACATTTATGCCATTACTAGTCCAATGAATAAGAGCCCTGATATATTTGAACCCCAGTCGTAACAATATTTAAAACAGTCTACTTGTTCTAATATTTCCCCATCCAGCCTCACATCTAGATTCACCCTATGCTCTCCCCTATTACACACCATTACTTTACTTTTATTGACGTTCACATTCAGTTTCCCCCTTCCACAAACCACACCAAACTCATGAGATATTGATGAGAAAGGTTGAGGCACATGGAATAGGAGGGTCGTTGTTGGGATGGATTAGGTCATGGCTAACTGGTAGGAAACAGAGAGTCAGCATAAATGGTACCAAGTCAGAGTGGGGAGCAGTCAAAAGTGGTGTCCCCCAGGGATCGGTATTAGGTCCCCTGTTGTTTCTTATATATATAAATTACCTAGATTTAGGTATAACTAGTATGATAAGTAAATTCGCAGACGATACTAAAATGGGGATATCAATTGATTCAGATAGCGATATACAGTGGCTACAAAGGGATCTAGATACCTTACATGAATGGTCAGTAAATTGGCAGATGAAGTTTAACATTGACAACTGCAAGGTATTAAAGATAGGGAAGATGCAAACAAATGTTAAATATAAACTTGCTAATTTAGAATTAGAAAATTCAGACTGCGAGAAAGATCTAGGTGTGTTTGTTAGCAATGATTTGAAGCCTAGAAAACAGTGTATAAGCGTTCGTAATAAGGCAAACAGGATTCTCGGGTTCATCTCTAGGAGTGTGAGTAACAGAACTATTGATGTTATCTTAAAACTTTACTTGTCATTAGTGAGACCCCATATGGATTATGCTGTCAAATTTTGGTGTCCTTATTACAGAATGGACATAGATTCATTGGAGAGAGTACAGCGTAGAATAACAAAAATGATCCATAATATTAGAAATCTTCCGTATGAAGAAAGGTTGAAGAAATTAGGTTTACATTCGTTAGAGAGACGCAGAGTTAGAGGGGATATGATAGAGGTGTTCAAGTGGGTTAGTGGGATTAACAAAGGGGACATGACAAAAGTACTAAAGCTCAGTGATAGCGAAACAACTCGTACCAATGGTTTCAAATTAGATAAATTTCGTTTCAGAAAAAAGGCAAATATTGGTTTGGTAACAGAGTTGTAGATGGGTGGAATGGACTACTGTTACGTCCTGGGATTTATAAACACTGGGCTCTTTCTATTGGACTAGGTATGCGGCAACAAGCAACAACGGAAAACGCTAGATCCCATCCTTATCTATAAACCCAGGCAACAAACCACCCTAAACCGTCAAGAGTCCTGCCTGGACAACAAGGTATCCTATGACTCGGTTACAGGGTGCACGCACTATAGACTGCGGATAGTCAAGCAGGCTATATAAAAGATCACACAATTAAGTTGACTTAAAGCTTCAAGGAAAAGATAGATAACGGAATTAAATTGCAGAAACAATTTAATAACAAACTAGAAGAAAGTACATTTAACGTTACGTTAATTAATACAACTAATCACCCCTGCGTGAAAGAAGGTGAAAGCAAACAGTCCTCAAAACATCGTACAGGTAGACAAGATGCAGGTTTCTAAACTGCATGCGGCTACTGTAGGATCTGATGCTTAGCAAAGAAAGTAAGTTACGGATTTAGAGAACTCTTAACTCATAAGCAGGAATAAATACTAGTGATAGGCCATACAGTGTATAATGGCATAGGTATAATTAAATAAAGGCAGCAACTCGCAACATAACCACATTACAGGTGTGCTTCTCACTCTTAGTCAGGCAAGCCTGCTCGGACAGAGTCTCTAAGCCACACCCTGACTCACAATGCTCACAAAGACGGTAAAACTGTGGCACAATAACAAGCATACAGATATAATAAACCACTAGCTGTTAATCTGCCAGGCGGCAGAGGTCTAGCCGGAAGGATATAGGCTTCGGATACTCGGGCTGAGCCACCTGCTCTAGCCTAGGGACGTTCCCAAGTCTGTGCGCCAAATTACTCTAATTGAAAGGGTGCTCTCTTGAGAGACTCAGATCCCAAGTATCTGACTCTCTCCTGGCGACCCTAAAAGAAACGCAAGACGTGCTAGCGCAGTGCAGAGTGGACTAGGCAAGGGCCCTCACACAACACAACACTAGACACACAGGCACACAGACAAGAAAATGCCCCCAGACTCCCACGGGTATCCTAGTAAAGTCATGCAGGTCCACAGGACTCGCACCAGCAGACTTTACTTAAAGGATCGCAAAAAGCCTCCCCTCCGGTCTAGCCCCTGCTCACCTGCCACAAGAACACACTAGCAAGCATGAAACCACCAAATATGAGACAACAAAAAAGCTTCCTAGGTCTCATTAACAATTATATCTCTGCATAAGGCCCAAAATCCTATCTAGTTATCTGAGAGCTCGTCGTTAATACAATGATAGATATAAGGTCAATCAAGGGGATGGGGTAATTAAATAGACTGGTGAAGTAGTGGAAAGAAGGTATACAAAGTAAGAGAGAATGTTTCTAAGTGGGGTTGAGAGGGATAGATATCAAGGGGGTCCGAAGGGTACGACAGTGAGGTGAGCTCTGAGGAGAATAGCTCCTCTGGACCCCTCCAGGATCCCACACAAAGGCACGGTGGTCAGCCAATCACAGGCCGCTACGTCACCCGGCAGCAGGCCGGCAGCAGGCCTGCAGAAGGCGCCAGGAACCACCAGCCAATCAAAACCGAGAGAAAAGACCACGCGGGCGACCAACTCCTCCGGGACGGAGGAGGGAGGAGGAGGAAAAGCAACACTCACCTCCCCAACCCTGCTCGCTCGCTCGCTCTCTCTCTCTCTCTCTCGTCTCCTCCCACTCTCACTAGACTTACATCTTATATATTATAATGAAACAATTAACTATCGAGAATAAAATATACTAAGATGTGTTGGTTAAGAATAAGGGCAGCTTCAAGCTGTGAAACAACATAAGAATATCCCAGACATTAGTTACATTGTCGTAGGATATATACTAAGGAAAAGCCGGCCAGCCGGCTGCCGCCAGCCGGTTTCTAAACAGCTGGGCAGCCGACGCGCGCGCCTGCCCGCACGTGGCTACTATGCAGGAGCGTCACACCTCCCCCAAGATATAAGACACTTGACTAAGTTCTTCATATCTAACAGAAAGCTTCTCATAGTACCACACACTGTTGCGACACAAGGCACTATATATAAAAAAATAAAGACTGTTGCACTCCACCGAGCAAGTTCAACTAACTTAGCGACAATAAGCGAAAACATTCAACTTAGATACTGCTACAACATCTTATACAAAATTCTACACGTTATAAAAATAAAGAGTTTTTATAAGGTTTTTGCTTTTTTAATTTTTTGTTTTCGGCTGAACTACAGTGACAGCCTATTTTCCTCCACCCTCACCACACACTGACTGAACGGCGAGGGTTCTCCTGCAAACAAACCCTCCCGTGACAACCAATCAGCCAAAACATTATCAGTGCCCTTAGCATGCCACACATCCAACTTATGTCCCGGCAGCAAAACAACACCTGGCACTGATAAACTGCCCAGTTCATCACAAGACTGGCATTTCTCTTCGCTCTTTCCGGCAACGGGGCCTGCCAATAACCTTTCACTAGTTCTACCTTCGTGATAGGCGATGCAGCCCCGAGGCGGTCTATGGTGTCGTCAACTCTTGATAAGGTATAGGCGTCTGTCAGGGATAATGCACACACACTCTCGCAATCAACACACTCACTGATCTTGCCACTTAACACCGGTTGCAAAGTTACAGGCAACGACCACTCACGACATTCCTTATCCCTCAGACCCTTCGTCAACATGTAATCCAGCTCTGCTTGCACCACAGGCTGTCGAGCAGGATTTATACGGTAGGGAATTAAACTGAGCCTTGCACTATCTCCAGCCTGCATGTCGGATTCTACCCCGTACATCAGGCCTGGAGAAGCAACAAACATGCGAAAGTACTGCCATAGCCTAGTAAACACTGCCTTGCACTGTCTCCACGAACAACATGCCTAGTGCCCTCCCACAACCCAGCCGAGACCGCAGCTTCTAACCTGTAGTCTCCCTCCTTCTCCACCTTCGTCCCTAGAACAGCCAGGTCATGAGAGGGACAATCAGTACCACCTGTGCAGTCACTCCCATAGTTCATTATTGCTAAGGCTTCCCCGCTGATACCGTACATGCGCACCCCCGCATTCCTTGTGACGACATCTGCCTGCGCAGCATCACCGCTTTTAGCGACATGACCAGATACAGTCGGTCTATGGTAGGGGCTGTTGCATCAGACTAGAGCAGCATTGGGAGGCTAATGCGACGACCGGGCACATCCACTCCACAGCCAACCTCACCAATCTGCTCAATGTCCTCCTTTTGACCACCACCCTTGGCAGCCATGAGTCGACCCTGACCTGGCAACCATGCCAAAGCCCGTCGTCGCCCACCTTGAACCACCGAAACAACGAGGCTAACGGTCTTTCAACATCCACGTGACCTGCCCACGGAACATCTTGCACCGCCCGAGTTGTGAGACTCAGGGGCTCGGCACGACCACTGGGGTATGAACCGAGCTGGTGCTGGAGCGCTGCACACTGCTGCTCAGGCAGTGTGCTCTAGCGCTTCCACAGCCACCAGACTCGTTGTCCCCCGCCCACTGCTCCGCCGAGGACATGAGAGTCCCTACTCTCCTCCACCTGTGCCCTACTGCCCCCCTCTCCTTCTCCACCTTGGACCGCGGAAGACCAACGCTAGGGACAGTAGGCTGCTCAGGTGGTTGCCTCACAAACTCCTCCAACAGGTTCACATGACATGTTTCCCCGTCCTCGTGTTTGATCTCGACAGCACCATTACCACACTTCTGAACTTCCGGATCCTCCAACTCCAGTTTACAATTATCTGAGGAAACCAACCTGTCTAGATGCTTCCGAAGCAACCCAAGTCCTCCCCCAATATCAAACTGAGCAACCCTTTTTTCTCTCCGTGTGTATCGTTGCTGCCTCGGAGTCTCTTCCTGCCCTACCTCCTCACTAGCTGTGACAGGTCCTGGGGCCTCTCCAGACTCTAACATAGGTGCCAATAATGAGTCACCAAGAAACACTGCCAGCTCAAAACTCTCCAATTGACCAACACTTCCCGTTTTCTTGTGACCTTTCCTCCGCGGTTTGATAGACTGAGGTGGTGGCTGCAAGGCTCCGGATGTCTGAGAACGCGTCACAACACACGCCATGGTTTGTACGCTACACTTCTCAACCCGCTCCTGTTTCCTCCCCTACTAACGTCGGCCGCCTTCTCGGCAACGACCAAGGGTGTAACCTTAGAAGCAGGCACCGCAAAGTCGTTGCCGAGGAGGAGGTCGACGCCCCCAACAGGCAAGCTCTCTACAATTCCGACATCCAGCTCCTTCACCACACCACCCACCTCCAGCTCCATCCGCACCAGCGGTAGGACTTCGTAGCATTGATCCCCTGAACTACCACCACCCGAGCAGCGTTAATCGGTCTACCAGTAAAGTTCCTTAACAAGGTCTGAGAAGCCCCAGTATCACGCAATAGCTTAACTCCTCGCCTTTGCCAGCCCACCTCACAAAACCATGCCCTCTATGACCCCCAAAGACGTCGCGGACAGGGTTCGAGCCTTCCGGACTCTTGAACACAGGCTGTGTCCCAACCTCTGACGAACTACCCTTGGCAAACTCAGAAGATATAGGCGACACCCCTATGCTGCGGGCCAATTGACACAACCTTGTTTGGTGCCTTGTTTTGGACAAGCATGTGCAAAGTGACCCTCCTTGTGACATGCAAAGCACTCTTTACTCTTTGGTTTCCCTTGGGAGTGGGAGGTACCATTAGACTTCTTATACGGGACGGTATTTGGTATATGTTCAGTTTTATTGTCAGTGCTACCTGGTTTTGTGTATTTATGTGTATCAAAATTCTTGGGAGGGGGAGGGGTACGATCCTTTGCACCCGACTCACTCCTAGCTGCTGCTTCGCACCCTCGAATTAATGACAGTCGGAGGTCAGCCATTTCTGCTGCCTCCTGGAGAGTTCTAGGATTTTTTTCCTTTATATTTAATGTTAAGTCCCCGCCTGTGCACTTAAAGAACTGCTCCAAGAGAACCAGCTCCCTCAACTCCTCAAAAGTAGCTGCCCTCTCAGAACGCAGCCAATGTCGTAGTGCATCAGACAAGTCCCGGGCGTGTTCTAGGAAGGTACTATCCTTGCACTTAGTAATCCCCCGAAACTTCAAGCGGTAAGTTTCAGGTCGTAAATCATAGGCCCGTAGCACTGCCTTCTTTAGCTCATCATAAACAAAAAGGGACTCTAAAGGTAGTGCATCATACGCTTTTAGCCCCTTTCCTAGGAGTCTTGATGAACCTAATAAGCTGCCCACTTTTCCTGAGGCCACTGGTGTTCCTGACACTTCTCCTCAAATCGTCATACAAAAACTCAGTCACAC